>JAOQGH010000019.1:73667806-73714862 GCA_025769975.1 Gallinago jamesoni
TTGGATATCTTTTCAAAATTATTGCTATTCACTCAAGGAATAGCCCCTCAGAGAGGAAAGTTGCCTTGTGGCCCTACACGGCAGCCTTTTGGTTAGCTTGAAAAAAGTGCAGATGGTGGGACTTTGACTAAATCTGTGGTGTTTTGCTGGCTGGAGGCAGAATGAGGGAAGATGTTTAGAGCTCCTGCGTGGACGAAGAACATCCTATCATTCCTTTATATTTCATAGCAAGACAACAGATTCTTCTTGCTGTATGTCATGTCAGATTTTTAAAATGAAACTCTAATGTGCAGAAAGTTTCTTTCTGTATGTCCCTAATGAAAGGAAAGGTAAATAGATGATGTGGTTGAAAAAGTAGGCAAGGAGATGAACGCTGGGAATGGGGTCTCTTTCAGCAAGCTACGATCACTTAATCTCTGTGATGTTTCCGCAGAGTGCTGGCTAGACATTGGTCTTTCAGGATCTTTGTCTCCAGGTTTTCATTTGATTTATGGAGGTTTGGCTTGTTGGCCAAACCTTGTTGGCAAACTTGTTGGCTCAAGAATCAGTTGTACCTCTTTGCGATGCAGTGGTACCATATGTCTTGTCTTCAGACGGCGAGGAAGAAGCAGCCAATTTCTAGTGTATTCAATAATTTTAATTCAACCAATTTTAACAGTGGGAACATTATCTTTATAATACATAAGCTATTGGCAATCCTGTGTTGCGAAACCAGAAATTTGTTATCAAACCTTTTATGGAGGAAAAATGTATGTATTCTTTGATTAAAATGTCTTACGTTTCAGTCATACTTTGTAAAACTCTTATTGAAGTGTGTGTTGCATGGTCTTCAGGTAAATGGTCATGTCGTCAGCACAGGATTGTCATACACTGAGAATTTCCAGCCACAATATGTATATGGTGAAAACTTGTGCTGAGATCTGCATCAGGGGTGTTTGATTTTGTTGTAGTGGGTTTTAACATCTATTCCAAGTTGCTTTTCTTTTTTTTTTAATAAATTAAATATGCTCAGGAATTTTTAATTAGAAATTACTGTATTCAGTTTGCCTAGTTTCTAACCCACCTGAATGTAGGGAGTTCAAAAGTTCAGTTAGAAGACAAATGTTCTTAAGCCTTTTTTCTTCATGAGTGATTAAGTTAAAAAACAAAAAAAAAAACCAAAAAAACCACCAAAATAAAAAAGCTTTGTGGACAATCCAATACACAAATGAAAAAGTGGATTAGAAAGACGATAGAGCAACAAAATGAAAAGGGATGGTTCTCTCCTTTCCCATAAAAACAGGTAGAAATAGAAAATAAAAGAATTTCACATCTCAAAGTAGATACATGTAACACTCATTTTTTATGGTAGTTTAGCCACACAGGATTATGTACTTTATTTACATGTATAGTAGTAGTTCTAACTAAGAAAAAGCCTCTGTTTTTAAACTGAATTGCTCTTTGGAGACAAAAATGGTTTAAATTGAAGGAATGAAATTTTATAGACTCATGTTAGTTTGAAAACCCAAACAATTGTCTAAGAGGACTGCAAGCTCTGGACTTTGCAACATTCATCCATTCTGGCTGTTAATGATTATCATAAGCCCTGAGGAATTCAGGGATGATCGGAAATGCTCAAGAAACTGGAGATTTTGCTGTATGGCTGCTAGAAAAAACAGACAATGGTAATATGGTTTGAATGTGGTTTATTTTAATTTTCCCTCAGCTGTTGACTCATCACTTGGTGTGCAAGTGATATTTCCATATTCTGCTGGAAGCGTTGTGTCTGTTACAGGCATACTCAGCAGGGAATCTTAAGGATAAATGTACTTATCTTGTGGTGGTGCATGCTCAGTGTTACACGTATCTTGTCTTCCAAGCCTTCTTGTTCTCCTGAGGAGATGTGCACAGTCAGCACCTCTGCTTCAGGAGTGCATTCTTCGAGTGCAGATAAACAGGACAAGAACTGTGCCTAACTTCAACCTCCCCATCCCTAAACAGGATTTAAGAAAACTTTTGTTACCTTCCTTACGTGGCAAGAGTGCATCCAAAGGGCAGAGAGTTGAGCATATCCTACTATAAATCCACCTCCTGAGGCTGGGAGAGGGCCTGTGCAGGGTGATTTAGCCAAAACCAAAGTCTTTTGTGAAAATCGTGTGCATCTATGGGGAATGAACTGAAGGGCAGCAGCTGTAGCCTTCATCAGCTAATAGAGGAAGAGCCCATGGTGCTGTTGGGTGGTTTTATTTTCTGTGAACCTAATTCCATTCTTTCTGGAGCTGTTTGCATAGGGAGGCATTAGTTCTTCTAGAAGATCCAGAAGGAAGTCTTTTTCATCGATGTCGTAGGAGTTGGAAGCTATCCTACATTCAGCTTGCATTCTGGCCTCAGACACATGCAGCTTAAACTTTTCATAGTAAATTTGGTTTTTGTAGTAGTTGTGCCAGAAAGCAAGCCAGTTAATCTGGATGTAGCTGATAATTGTAAGTTATATATGAAAGAAGGTATCCAAAAACATTATAACATGCCTGATAAAAAACTTCACTTATCCACATTTAAATACCCTCCCAGATTAACATGACAAACAAATTTCTTTAAGAAAATATATTTCTATACAACAGGCTAATTTAATAGCCTTTGTCACTTTCTGGATGTTGACCACTCAACTTTTGGATGGTGATCACTTTCTCAGTTGTCAAATACAGCCAGAAGTGCTTCCTGAGCTGTTTGCGCTCAGGGGGAGTGGAGCATGGTGGTTATCACCTATGCTAGCTGGGTTTAAAACGCCTGCTGGAAAGTCACTGCAACAGCAAAAGGTCATATTTTCTCTCTGGGGAATAGGTTACATACTTTATGTACAGATCTGGGAATGCTTTCCCAAGCATTGATCTCAATAGTCCACTCATTGCCTCTACATCATATTTTTGGGAAGTTAAAATATGTTTATGTTTGGTCATGAAATGTGCTTTGGAGAAGCAGTGCTTTCTAATTTTCCTCCCACAGTCCTATTTGTCTCTACTCAGCAACCATGTGGTTTCCCTTTTGAAGTGAACTGCTTAATTGCCTTTGAGAAGGTCCAGTTGTTGTATTGAATGCCAGGCCAGAAGAGCTACTGCTACGACACAGATTTTGCCAATGCCTAGCTGTAAGTGATTCTGAGCTGTGAAAAACAGCAATGGGATTTTAAATTGGTAGTTCATGGGCATAACATTGTTTTCAGTAATCTTTGTGGTGTCATACAACCAAAAAACCAAAAAAAACCCCACCTCTGCCAGTATTTGCTGTCATTGTTCATGGGAGACAAACTTGACCCACAGCCAGTAGAAGGCAAAAGTGTAAGGTGACCCAAACCAAGGATGCTCTGGCATCTCCTTGGAGTGGTGTTTTGTGGGCTGTTTCATGACTTGCACTTAGTGCAGTTGAATTACAGAGTCCAGTTTTACTGGACTAGTAGGTAACTAGTGAATATCTGAAGATAAGACATTTTCTTGTCCTAAGAGGGGATTAAAAACTAAAGGTGGATCCCATCCATCCTTCTGTTTTGGGGTTTTTGGCTTTTTTTTCTGAGGAGAACAGATGATGAGTTCAGATCAAAAGTGAAGAGAGGGAGACAGATGTTTCCTGAAGTTTTACCTTTTTCTCTCTGCCTGATTTCAGTTGAATTCCCGATATTCTTCTTGATTTAACTACATTTTTCTGCTGCAGAACTCTATCTTGAATTCAATTTGCCAAGATAATTCAGCATCATGTGTATCTCCAGAGTTATGAATCCTATTTGCACCCTCAAGAGATAGTTAAAGTATTGAACAAATAAAATGAAATTACCAGATGAACAACAAAGAATATTTTCTTATGAATTTTTTCTTGTGATGGTGAGACAGGTGCAGAATAGACCCACATCATATTCCAGGTTTTCAGGTTCAAAGAATCAAGAGATCTTCAAGAAAACATGTAATTCAGATTCATCTGGACTATGAATACAGACCATAGCAATATGCCGGTAATTACCATAACAATTACTATGGCAACTCCCTGTGTTTTTCAACAAGATTCTTGATTCTGGAACTGTTCCATCTAAAAATTATACTCGATAAAAGTATTTTCCCAAAAAGACTAAGAGTTCCTTAGGATTCAAAAATTACCAATTATTAGTATGCTTCAGATAAATATTTACATGTTCAGATTTCATTTCCCCGTAATAAATTCACAGAAAGTTGGGGGCACTCGGTGACTGGTGAGAGCCCATGAAATGGGAGTGCAATGCAGGTCATACAATAGGAATGAACTGTTGCATGAACTGAATGCTGTGGTGTGTCTGGAAATTAAGAGTGCTGTAGTGATATGCGGAGAAAAACACATTTTCCTTTGTGGAACGCAAGAATTATTAATCAGTAATCTCTTTCTAAATTGCATTTCCAAACCACACAGATCAGATATATTTATGGTATCTTGGTTCATCATAGCGCAGTTGATTTTTCCAGCCTGTACTTACCAATTTTGGAAGAATCCTTCCTACTGGTGAAGTTTCACAGGGGAAAAAGAAAATAAGATTTAGACTGTGAAAATTCTTAACAAGGTTTCAAACCTTTCCCCCACTTTTTAAATGATTTTGACATGCTTAGTACTTACTGAGAGATGTGCTGTGGTCTGTGGTTTGGATTTCTATGCATTTTTAAGCTTCATTATTTTCTCTCTTGGTGGCTTTTGGTGATTCCAGAAAATTATATATAGGTCTTTAATTTTGGGGTAGAATGCAAGGGTAAGCAGGAGAAAGGAAGTCCATTGCATCATAAGGTAAATGAGGTTGTTTCTGATGCATCATCTGTTCATGTATGTTTTAAGGAGAATTTTATTCTAGTGTTTTCTCTTTGTAGATTTCCCAATCTTCTCTGTTAAGATATGGATCATTTTACTGAAGCATCCTTTAAATATAAAAGTTATTGATTTTCCTCTCTCAGAGGTAAAAAGGTCCAGTAAAAAACAGTTGACACACAAGAGATGTGAACTCTATTTAAAAATTTGAGAATTTTTGCTTGTAGTGCAAGAGAAAGAAACATCAGAATTAAAGTCCAGCTAAAGAGTGTTAAAACCAATAACAGTGAATCATAACCACTTTTTGGTTCTCTTTGATGCAAGCATTTAATTTATCTCAAACTTTTGCAATCAAAAATACTGAGTGAAGAATTCAGCAACGTGCTCTTGTGGAATGGAGAAAAATGGTAAATCATGATATGAAGGAAGATGCCTAACTGCTGGGAGAAAAGCAGCAGAACTGCTTGAAGACCCTTGGTGTGGCTGCTGCAAAGTTCTGGCTGCTGTAAAACAGCCCCCTGAAAACAACAGGTTTTCATGCCCTGAGTATGAGGCAGCAAGCCAACTGCTGCAGTGTGTCTGTTTATATAATGCGAATATATTTACCTTTATCAGTCATGTTTATAATCTCATTTTTTAAAAAAACAGATTTTTTTTTTTATTCTGGCAAGATGCATTTCCCATAAAATCAAGGTGATTGACATTGACATTAGCTGTACGGCCGCTTTCTAAGTGAACATGTCCGTATCAGCCTTTCAAATATTTTGTTTAGATCAAAATCGTGCTAACTGGGCTACAATATCTCATGGCATGTTGTATATGCTTATTAAATTCTAGCACAATATTCCTTTTTCCTAGATCTTTGAAATTTCATCGTCATTCAGAACTTCGTTAAAAGTACTTTATATAGAGAGAACTCAGTTATCCTCTCAATGATGTTATGAACATTTTGTTTTAAAAGTAGCAATTGTTTCTCAACATCCTCTGTGGCTGATGGCAGAACACCTATTAGATATTCTGCGATATCTAATTCTGCAATTAGATGATAGGAAATCTTTCCCCCTTGCATTGTGATAGACAAGGTATCATCCTAATTTGGGTTATTAGAGTATCTCTTGCTTAATTCTGCTGGCTACCTGCTTTTCATTCATTCATTAGTTTTTCCCATCACACACGTCTATTACCTGGCTACATCTTTGTAGCTGCTCTTATCAGTGTCCCTGTTTGGTATAATTACTTATTTTACCTTTTTCTCCTTTATTAACCAGGGTCGTTTGCACTGGGAGAAACCTTCACTCATGAATGTAAAGTTTTTGTGGAATTCCCAGTTATTCTTTGTGTGCTGCTGACGGTGGCCCCAGTGACTGCTCTGAAAATGTGTACCACGCAAAGCTGAGGAAGGAGGTAAGTGACACAGAGAGACGAACATTGTCCAAAGCTGAAGAGAGGCCGAAGAGTATAATGAGATCACTTCAGAGCCCTACAAGAGGCTACTTCTTGCTACAGTCTTTGAAGGACAGATACTTTGGTGCATCTTTACCTCAGGGTAAACTTTCTCATGTTAAAGTTGATGGCAGAGTTGAGTATCAGGGATTTACAGTGATGAATACCAAAACAATACCAGGGATTTTTAAAGTCAGTCTTGACTTCTGCCATTAAAAATAGTATACCACATTTTTTTTTCATTAGAGTGAAGGTTATCACAAACAAGATTCATCCCTCAAAATGGAAGATATTTTTCTTTGCGCAGTTCTTGTTAAAAAATATTTCATAGTGTTAAAAACCACAGATACTCTAAGTCACCTTTACTTTTTGTTGTCTGCATTGGCTTTAAACTTTGACTTTCTGAGAGGTCTTCCCTAACATGGCAGGTTCTGATTTTCTTCTGAGTTTCATTTGTTTTAATAGAACATATTACTGTATTTCTTTCCTTTGTTCAATATCAAGCCCTTTATGATAATCTTCCTGCCGAGTCACGGCTGGATGAACTGAACAACTTGGGGCTGCACTTAGAATGATTTGGACTCAAAAAACATGCTGATAACTGCTGAAAGTCCTACATAAGATATCTGAGCTACAGAAGACTTGAGAACCAAATAATGCAGCAGGAATCTTCTCTGCTTTTGTGTTTCTGTTGTGTCGGGATGCTATGACAATTCAGCACGTGATGGAAGCTGGGAGTGAGACTTTGTACCAGCTGCTGTGGCATGATCAGTAACGTGGCTAAGCTTCTTTACACTGTCGGAAAGTTGCTCATGGTATTTTATTTTATTTTATTTTATTTTATTTTATTTTATTTTATTTTATTTTATTTTAAACTGGGAAATGTACTTACAAAAAGCACTGAGCTGCTTAACAGAGAACACAAAAGATACAGTATTGCTGGGAACGGAGCTGCCCAGAGATCAAGGTATCTTTCAAATGCCTCCATGGGCAGAGACAAGTCCATCCAAGTCTCTTTACCGTTAGTCATCTCTTCCAGCAGAAGTCTTGGAGCAAACACCAAGTCAGCTTTGAAAATATGTAAGATCTGGTAATCTAAAAGGATATAGTGTGGCCAATAATTCATACAACTCATCTATTTTTTTCAGCTTTATGCCACTAATTATATAGATTATGGGCAGGGTGGAAAGTCTGGCAGTTTGGAAGCTGAAATGCAGAAAAAGTTTCGTGATGATATCTGCGCTACTTTTTCCACAGAAATGCAACATAATTGTGGAATCAGGTAGCCATTATAACTAAAAGTTTTCTGCCTTATCAATACAAATTGTTCTTCTTTACTGCCATTTGAAATCCAGCTTGGAACAAGTGAGGAAAAAAAGTACCTTTCAGCACCATATCTGTGCTAAGTGCATTTTCATGCAGGAGGAAGAATATCATGGGATATTGGTGGTACTAATTGGCAGTTTTGTTAAGAATCTTTACGTGCTTGCATGCACTTTAGCAGCCTCTAAAAGACCTTCCATGATTAGAAACCACGGCAGAGTCATGGCATCAGATTTTCTCTTTCCAAAGAATGTTGCCTTTCTCTGTGTTACAGGCAGCCAAGGGATTGCTTTATTTTCATGCAGCCATTTCAAAGTATTGCTGGCATCAAGATGGTTTTAAAAGAAAGCTGTTGTGTTCCTCTGTTCCTCTCTCTGTCGATTTTGGGTCAGCTCTGTGTTCCGAGGATGCCCACCTCCTCCTTTCTGCACCCAGGCTCCACTGAGCAGGAGCAGAGCTGGGGCTCAGTCTGCCCTTCAACTGGGGGGAAGGAATGGGCAAACCTTACCAACTGTGCACGTTGCAGGAAAAAACAGCACCCTGTAAATTCTCAGAAGAGTTACCCACCCAGATTATGATGCCACTTTTGTGAAGAAAATGTGGAGCAAAATGCGGAAAAAAAAGTACAGCAGGAGATGGATAAAGGCTTCAAGAACCCATCAGAAAAACCTCCAGAGTTTAGCAACATAAAGGCAGCCCAGTGTTTTAACCCAGAAAAGGAAAAGCCTTCCAAATCAGAAACAAAGAAGATTTTTCAAAACCGTGCAGCTCTTCTAACTTCAGTTTCAAAAATCAGTTACCAGAGGTGACTGTATTTCTAATATGGTTTTATTTAAAAGCTTTTAAACAATGTTGAGGAAAAAAACCTGCTACTCGGCTTGACCTTAGCTCGGTGTGTTAGCAGTACACATGGTAGGAGGCCTTTTGGGTAACGAGAAGCAGCTGTTACTGCCCTCAGCACATAATCTACAAAGCTATTCAGTGGAAGTGAATAACTATTTATTATCCCTTTTCTTGCAAAACTTTTAGGACTAAACAGTAGGTTCATAAGCATGCCAGAAATAGCACCTCATTTTCCATTGAATAAGGTCAAAACAAGCCATTGAAAACTGATGATCACCTACTTTAGGAAATAAGAAATGCATGAAATATCCAATGCAAAGCAACCACACGTGGACACCACGCTGTCCGGCATTGCAAAGTGGGTAGGTCCTCGGACCTCACTGCCAGTTGTTGTTTGGATTTTTCCTGAGTGACATCACTACCGAATTTACTGTTTGGTAAATGATACATAATAGATCTCCTTGTCTCAAAGGAGGTTTTCAAAAGAAAGGGAAAAAGATCCTCAGGGAGAGTAGATCAAAGACAAAATGTACTCTCAGGACACACTCTCTGTGCCATTTGTTTTGATAGTGGCATTAAGAGTTAGAAATTAGACAGGTATTAAAAATCAGGCTGCTGTTTTATCCACAAAGGCTTATGCCTTTCATAGGTCTGTGTGAAAATCTGAAGGAAGTGTTAAACTTTCCTCTTAGTAGGGTGTAGCTCTTTCTCAGGAAAGTCTGAAGTAAAAGTTTTTCTTGCTCTGCCAGACTGAAGCAAGAAGAGGCTTCCTAAACCCACGGATACAGAAATGATGAAAGCTGATTTAATAACTGCTGATACCATTGCATGAGGATTAGACTAACCTGAATTACTGATGTTAAATCCTACAGATCTCCGCAACTATCAACTACAATAGCTTCCAGAATTCCTTAGCACGGCAAATTAAAAATAAAGAATTTGTGTGAGAGAGCAATGAGTCTCATATGAATCTGTTGCTGAGTACTAAATTCTCCAAAATACACAAACATAAAGTTTTCAACATAATTTCACGAAGTCCATCTAATTTAATGGATGCATTTGTAAAAATGAAACAGGAAAGATCCTTAATAACTAGTTTTAATTATAGTCAGATTCTGCCTGCTCTGTTGTCACCAATATTTCTGGTATCCATTAGAGTGCAGTCCAAAGAGTTACATCAGGCTTAAATCTATCATCCATCACTGACTGCTGTGAAAGTGGAGATATGGGCAGTGGGACTCTGTGAGCAGGTGAGCAGACAACAGAAGTAGCTGGGGAACCATCCAAGAGGTGTGGGTGTTTTACATCTCCTGGAAATCGGACCACCAGTTAAAAGGCATAAAATGTTAGAGATGTTGGAATAAAGCACAGTGAATTTGCATTGTAGCATGTGATTTTAATTTGTTTTAAGAAGGAAAAAAAACAACCAACCTTAAACCAACAAGCCAAAAGAAAATTGACTCCATAACAGCAGTTCTGATTTCTCTAAAGTAAAGTGGAACAGATTTGTGAACACATCGTTATAAGTTAATTTCTTTACCTAACAGACAACAAGCTTGAAGTCTGGCATGGCAAGTCTTGGATATCCATTGTGGTTAATAGCAGCAAAGTTTTAAATACAAAAGACTCTCCTGATTCATGTTTCTTGTCTAGTAGGGAAACAGAAAGCTAACATCTTTCTCTTGCTTTGCAGATTACAGTTGACTTGGATGACTGGCTCAATCCTGAATCTGAAGTAAATACCTAAAAATCTATTTAAACAGTTGTTCAGAAGGGGGTTTTGCTATAGATTTTAATTAACATAAGACTACACCACAATGAATTTTTGTTTCCACAGTAGTTGCCACGGAAACGTGACCCACCTCTAACCTTAAATACTGCAAAATAAGTATGAAAATGACAGAGCAGTATTTTCCATTTACTAGTACTGAGAAAATTGGAAGCATATGTTTAAGCTGCGTGTCATTTTTTCCCTTTTTGTTTATCTGATAAAATTCAAATAAGAGCAGGTTCAGGCCTTATTAGCTCCTTCAATACCTAAAGGATTCCTACTTACACCCAACTGCTTTTGTTTTCATATTTCCCCAGTTGCCTAATTATGTAGCAAAAAGAAACCCCTGAGTCAGGGTCTACATAGGTGATACCTCCCCCGGCACAGCTGAAGTTCAATTGATTTCATCAGAGATCCTCTAGCTTTGCCTCCATGTAAGCAGGAGGAGGTCCACTTGCTCCTCAGAGGCTCTGGTGTCTCAGGGGAGCATTAGCCACTAATGTGAGAGCAAATGTGAGGTCCTTTGGGGAAAAAGCCCATCACATCACAGAAAGCACAGGAAAGTTTGGATGCTGCTCGCACTTGGTGCAAAGAGTGGGCAAGTTCAGGTCTGTGTCGGATGGTGCTAATGAGAGATCTCCTCTGCTCACCCTCAGTCGGAGTCATTAATGCTGAGCGAAACACACCTTGGGCTCTGAGGAGGGCTGGGTTGCTATTAGAGATGTATGGAAAACGGATTTTAAAATCTCTTTAAAAAAGGGATCCTTTAAAATGGATAGGAACATCTCTCCTATGAGGAAAGGCTGAGGGACTTGGGTCTTTTTAGCCTTGAGAAGAGAAGACTTAGGGGGCATCTGATCAACGCACACAAATACTTAAAGGGAGGGTGTCAGGAAGATGAGGTTGTTCTTTTCTCAGTGGTGCCCGGTGACAGGACAAGAGGAAATGGACACAAACTTGAGTATAAGAAGTTCCACCTAAACATGAGGAGGAACTTCTTTACTGTGAGAGTGGTAGAGCACTGGAACAGGCTGCCCAGAGCGGTGGTGGAGTCTCTTTCTTTGGAGACGTTCAAAACCCACCTGGACAGTTCCTGAGCAACGTGCTCTAGGTAGACCCGCTCCAGCAGGGGGTTGAACTAGATGATCTCCAGACGTCCCTTCCAACCCCATATGATTCTATGATTCTATGATTGGTTTTAATGAGTTCTCATTGTCCTGACAGAAGCCCAAGAAGGAACAAAGCCACATGGATAAGTGTTAGATGAGGACTGATACTTTAATAGTTATTCTCCAGCTGTGCCATTAGGAGGGCTACACTCGGTTGTCGTGACTGCAGTGTGTGGACCAAGGGTTTGACCTAGCAAAAAATCCAGCATGCTCCTCACCGGTAGATAACAGCACTTCTCCACTGGCTCTGGTGGCAGACAGCTCATCACACACATTATATACACATGCACACTGATAAATGGATGAAATGCAAAATCCATGCTGCCCACTGTGGTGAAATGTTCTGTGTCGACTGCTTGTTTCCAAGTCCTGGTCTGCAGCGCTGGATCCTCCAGTGATTGTACACCATTTTCATGATTCCTAAATTTATTTGGTTCTACCAGGTCAGTTTAGAGAATATAGAGCTACAAGTACCATCTTCATACTTGCTTTATGCATTTCTGGCATGGCAGATTGGCTGAATACGATAAAAGAAGAGAATAAGTTGAAAGGTTACAGCTTTTGAGGTTATCTGTTTTAAGAAAACAGTCTTTAATTAGGACCGGAAGGAATGATATTTCAGAAATGAAGAGTACTGAGTTTTGGGCATAATCTCGTATTCAAGCTGTTTTGCTGTGAGGACCCTGCTACCTATTTGTGTGTGAGTATGAGGCAGAGGAGCACATCAATTAATCCATCCACCAGAAGCATGCAATTGAAAGACCCAATTTTGCAAACTCTGAGTAGCATTGTTGACATTTTCTGTGGAGGTGTAGTCTGGATCCATTCCTTGCAGGACTCCTAGCTGTTATGGCACTGCTGAACAAAGCCCACAGACTCAACAGTGGTCTGGGAGAAGTACGCTCCATGGAGCAGCGTATACATGTGGTGGGCACACTGATATCAAAGACTTGTCCACATGACTGTTCAAAGACCTGTGGCGCTCCATCTAGTATTCGTTGTTTTTTTTTTTTCTTTCTTTGTGGTTTCTTTTGTTGGTTTTGTGGGTTTTTTTAAACTCCCAAGTTCTTAATTTTACTTTATTTGAAATTTGACTGGCAGTACAGGTCAGTGAGCTGAGTCACAAATCCCTCATGCTGATGTCTCCTTTTCAGGTATCAAACACATGCATGTTTAATGAACAGAACCCTTCAGGCTAGAAAAATAAACATTCAGATGAGACCCTTTTCCCACTGCTACCACAACCCTAACTCACAGACAAATGAAAACCTGATGAAGGATATATGACAGGACCTATTCCACTCCCCCTGAATGACCTCAATCTATCATGAACGCAACTGGCCTGTATCATGGCAAGCAACCCAGGCAACTGTCAGTGCTGCCCATAAATCACCGCAGTCCTAAAGTTATGAGCTCCCCGCAAATGCTGCCATAATTCTTGATGTTCAAGTAGTCGCACGCCTTAGGGTTGCAGGAGTTTTGAACGAAGTTCGCTCATGTTGGTGTTATGCTCATTAGATCAAAAAGAAATGTGCCCCCTCACAGAGGAAGAAATGGGAGCAAGTTTATTGTTGCTTCATTCTTGGGGCAAAATGCCTCCTTTGTTCTCCTGCCGGTAATAAGCTGAGGCACCCACCATCATGAGAAGCATATGACAGATGCCTTTCGTTCTTAGAAGAACAGAAGGTTTTCTAAAAAGAGTGGGGCTTCTGGTTCCTCTGAAGTAGTTGCCATGTAAATAGTGGCTGGTAGGTAGTGCTGTGCTAAAGACAGCTTTCAGTCTGTTTTGCATAAACGGCAGTGCATACGTGGGAGTTTGGCTGAGCACTATTCCTTTTAGCTATTCTATCCTATTTCTGTCTCTTTCATCCTACCCACCATGAAACACAGACAATTTTCAGTGATGGAAAGACATTCTTTTCCACGTTTTAGCCACTGATTCTCTACACTGACGTAATAGTTGTCATAATAACAGTTTTCTCCCCTGTAAATGGGATCCCAGTTGGTCCAGCACAGTCCAGTTTTGACAGACCCGAGCCCAGAAGATATTCTGTGTGGGGATAATAGCAGTCTTCCTGATGGACGGCACCACAGCCAGTCCCTGCATCACAGGGCAGTGCCCTGCAGCCTCTCTTTGTGCAAAGCCCTGTGTCAGGAGCAACGTGCTCATTGCTTTGTTCATTCCTAACAGGGTTTAGCTGTTGCATTGCAGAACTTTAATTTTTGAAGAGAAACAATACAGCAACTACTCTATGCTGAGAAGAGAGATGCTTGTGATTGTTTGATGTTTCCATTCAATCTTTGTCTTTTGGGGTTTGTTTTTTTTTTTTTCCCTCTTTGTACGTTTTAGTGGCATTATGCTAGAGGAAGACAGCAGCTCTCTCGATATCCTCATCCTACATGCTGGCTGTCACTTCTGTCTCTTTCCTTCCTTCAGGATGACAGATACATTGCCACTGAGCAAGCAGAGGCTTCATATCAGTCAGTCAAATGCAGTTCTGCATAGACTGAATAAACTCCACATTTATTGGCACACACCAGAAAAAAAAAGGAAAGAGGAAATAAAAATTAAATTTTGAAAAAGAGAGACTTTCCAGGTGCACGGAGTGATAAACAAAGCACCCATATTCTGTTAGTAACAGGAAATTAACCTGTATTTTTAAAATCTGCTTTGAAATATGGTAGTAACAGTGTTGTTATGGGTGTGAAGGTCTGGTATTAGAAAAAAAAAATGTTTATAGGGAGGAGCTATAGCCTTTGTTACAGCAACTGGTAGAGTATAAAAAGAAACAAGCTTTAGGGCATGAAAAAAACCTTTCCCAGGTCTGAAATGCAAATAGGAAATACCAAACTAAGGAGAAACCAACTTCTCTGTTCTTGCCTTGATTATAATAATCAATTATAAACTTGTGAGAAAAGAGGGTAGCAAGATCTGAGAATTAAACTGGTAGAAATACTGGTCAATATTCCTTCTATGATCTTGGGGTGAGATCATTGTCCATAGAAATTAGCAAGGAGCAATAAATTTAAAATACCTAGAAAAAAAAAAGGTAAAATAAGAAAAAAGTCATCAGCTATGGTTTACTGAAAAGGAAAGAAAAAGCTCTTTTTACCTCCTGTCCTGAAACAGACATATGTCACAGAATCTGAAACACATTTATAGAGTAATCATACTGTCAGGCAGTTGATAGCAGAGTGCAACTCTGCTACAAGACCCTGACATTCTATTCCTCATTTTATTTTGCCTTTTCCCCTCACTTTGGCATTAGATTGGTCATAAGAGCCCTCTGACTATCTTGTCCCCAATCTCCTGGAAGACCCATGCATGGATATAGTCTATTAACTAGAGTTCCTGAAGTCTGTGAGGTCTACTCAAGTGCTTGAACACTAAAGTCTGAAAATGTGCAGATCAGGGCGTAGATTTGGCCAGAACCTCATATTGTTTTGCCAAAAATCTCATGCTGCTACTTTTATAGATAGAGGTTTTTCACCTTGCCAGAAGCTTTTCTGCCCAGCAGCGGCATTTCAGCACTCTCTTAGTTTTTGGGAGGAGTTAGACAAGGGATGAAAGGACTGATGGATACACGTTGCCTTATCCATGCAAATGCCCCAGCCACTAGTGGAGCTCTGCCAGTGGGAAAATATTGCCCTTGAATCCTATAGCAGAAAAGGCCTTTGTGTGGGTCAAAGAGGGGATTTCCCCCACCCCCTCCCTTGTCCTGCTACAGCTGGATAAACAGGGTTAATTTTAATGTCTCTTGTTACTCAGATCCTATTCCATATGTCCTAATTAACCCTGTCTTATTCTGGCTAGAGGTTTCTGTTAACACCTTCTTTTCAGTATTTCTCGCATGCTGAATAAACAGTCTCATGTACAAAGCTCCATTAACATGCAAATGCCCAAGTTACACTCTGTGTTGAACTTCATTAGTATGGAAAGATGCATTTCCCTATTGGAGGTCAGTTGGACAAGACTTAGTGCAATTATACAATTTTGGTGACAGCTCAATACCACGTGGGTGAATACTGCAACATTTTCTCTGGAGTGCTGTGGAAAATGAATTTTCTTTGAAAATATATTGCACTCGTTTGCTCAACTTTTCTGCTGAATAAATATATTGGCAAGTAATCTTGCCCAACCAGTGACTTTGAAATCAGTTTATGAGGAGGTTCTTGTAAAGTAAGATTTAAATGCATAAAGAAGTGTTTTCTAGGATCTAATTTCTGGTGTATATTTTAAAAATATTTTTTCACTAGTAAACACATGTAATATTATGAGATATGTGTGTCCAGTAAAATAAATCTGGTTAGATTTTGGTACTGATTTTCCAAAGAGTCAAACAGAATGCTTGCAAACAATCTGTAGTTGAGCATTAAAAAAAAAAAGACTAATTATAATTTATTATATTATTGTAAATCTTAAGACCAGAGTAGTTTCAAATTCATATACACAAAATGAGGATAAATGGAATAATCTAACAATTTTATTACTCAAATTCCTTTGCACCTATAGCACTCATTATAAATTATTCTCTTAGCTGTGGAGAATGTAGAGCATCAATACTTATTATCTTCTACTCTAACTTGGAAGGCAGATGTTTTCATTATCATATTCATTCTAATGTGTAATAAAACAGTACTTTGACTGGAAAAATGTAATGAAGAAGACCTGGGTTCATCTGTGTTCTTAACCATCCCTCTAACCTTGAGTGCTTATATTGTTCATGTAGGCATACACAATTAGCTGCATTACCAATTAAAAGTGTTGTGATTCTGATTCACAGCCATGATTTTTAGCTTCAGGATCGAGGATGTAGACAGTGAAAATATTGAAGTTTTAATTGAAAATTTTAATTGTTGGAAAGGAGGTGTAGGAAAGAGTGGCTGTGGTTGCCCTCAGCTGTGTCCATGGCATGGCCTGGGCTGTGGTGGGGTCTAACAGCTGTGGCTGGGTAGAGCTGGAGAAAGATGCTGTGGAACACCCTTCTTCAGATGGTCTGGCGTGGTACCAGCTGATAATTTTTCTTGTAAAAGTGAGGAATACAGGAATGTTCTGGGAAGTCAATTAGCAGCTTTGTAGGATTACCGTGATGGTTTCATCTGTGTCATTGAGCGTAAATGAGCAGGGTGGTGGCAGCTTAGATGTTGCTAATGTTGTTGCTGACAGTGGTCACTATTAAGTGATTCAGAAGAATAGTAAGAAATTTCTGTAATGGCATTTTTTCTTCATTTAACTCAAACTGCTCATGATGATGCAGGGACTTTGTGGAGCCAGTGGCTTAACTGCTTATCAGTTGAGATAGTCATATTATTTATAGGAATTCCTATCCATTTTGGACATGTGGTATGTTTTGGGCTGCAACGCTACCTGGTGACAATGAATTTCACAGCTTTATTACTATCTTGTATAAGAGAATGTGTTTTAGCCTTTAATTAGTTGGTCATGGAATAATCTCTTGTTTTCGTAATTATTTTGAGAAATCACAAAGCAATGACTTTCTCAGTCCCTGTAGTATTGAAATGTGAGTATCGTTTCTCCTCTGAGTATCCTCTGTGAAATAAGTATGCCAGACATTTAGTTTCTTTTCTCATGGAAGCCTTTTCATGTTGTTATGCCATTCTTTTGAGATCCTTCTATTGTTACAGCATGTCTTTTACAGTAGCCAGAGTTGTAGACGAGTATCCCACTGATTTACTGAGTGACTCCATAATCCCTTTGGTATTATTTTAGGCACATATGCTTTATATATCCTTAAAAACCACATCTGTCCCTGCACATTTCAAAAGATACTTCCACAGATCTCTCCATAGTGTCACCAGAATTTTTTATGAATGGTTTTCTTACTGTAGAAGATGTTATTTCTTGCAATACATATTGTTTTGCATGTCTTTCATCTGCCAGGTTGATGTATAGCTGTAGCTTTTTCAAATCCTCTGAAATTCTTCATACTGCTTGCTCATCTCAACAAATTGAAGTAATTTTCCTTCTATTTATATTTGTTTTTTCTCCTCTTCTGACTCTTTCTGCCATTCTTGAGTTCCTTCTTCAAAGATATTCTTGAATAGCTCTTTACTGCCAAATATAGTGCAATTGCAGTATAGCATCTACTTCTTCCACAGTTATTCCTGGACCTTGTCTGCTATTTTCTGTAAAAAAATTGTCTATCGAAACATTAAATACATAGCGCATGGAGAAATCAGGGTAATAATTTCGCTCAAAGTATTTTTAACTTTGCTTTATGCCATTGATATTGGGCTCCATCACAAAACTCTGGTATACACAGCATCGTAAGCTTTTTCAAAAAGAGAAAAGGGTAGATTGTTTTCCAAATGTTTTCCCAAATTAACTTTCTATACCATGTGAAGACAGGTAGAGTTATTTTAGGTAGACTTAATTCAAAGCTGTAAAACAAAAAGAACCCATTGTGTCTGAATGGGAATCAGTGTGTGGGTTTAGTAGTACGTTGGTGGCTTGTAGAAAGCCTGGCTGGTTGTGGTGGCCCATAGAAAGGCTGGTTGCAAAAACTCTGCACGTCAGGGTGAGAAGGCAATTACTTTTGGCAGAACATATGGATTATTGACAAAAGATGGGGTTCCTCAATTGTGCATAAAGATTAGAGCAGAATGATAAAAGAAGCAGGGAAAAAATTTCCAGACAATGTTTTGAAGTGGAAAATGAAGCAGAAGTTGTAGAATGTTCCAGATTAAATTGTGTTGGAGAATGTGTGTTGTGAAACAAATGATTTGTGTTTGCTGTGGAATTTTATTTTAAGAAAGATCTATAGGGATCTGTAATGTCTGCAGCTTACTACTGTGCACTGTAAATAGTTTAGTTTAACAGAGAAGTGGTGCCAGAACAACTGCAACTCCAACGTCTCCAGTTCTACCCTCTGCAGAGAGCTGAAACTGCTTCAGGATCCAGTTGCATTTATTTTACCTTGTGATATATTAGAGAAGTCCCCCAACTCCTGGACTGTCTTGCTGTTTTTCTACTGGGGGTGAATCTCAAATAACGGCAGTGGAATTTCTCCTGATTTATTTGAGGGTTTGAGTGCAGAACTCCTCAGCTGCACCCCTAGCAGCTAACCAATTTCAGCAGCACACATCAAATAAAAGGGAGAAGGAGCTCTTGCTGTGGAGAAGAAAGCTGGCAGAAGCTACGTGTTTCAGGAGAGAGAGCCGGAAAGCGGCCAGAATATCTAAGCTGTCTTTTTAATAAAAAGATTTAAATTTTAGTGTATAAGATCTTTTAGGTAACCTCAGAAAAGGACAGACCTAAATTATAGTCTAAATGACGGTTTAGATAATTTAGATTATCTAAATAATCGACTTCCAGGCAACTGATCCAAAAAATAACACCCCCCTCCACCACCTCTCCCTCTATGATAAGGCACAGCAGCATACAAGACCAAGAAGTTTAGCTCTGGCAGAGACCAAAAGCCAGCAGCTTTGCAAAATGTCTCTTCTTTATCCTAGGAGACACTTTTGTTTCCTAATTTTCAAGGTTAGTGAGCTTGTAGCAATTTACTATGTGCAGTACTTTTCCTGTACTTCTTAACAGTACTGCTCCTGCTCGCGAAGAGATTAATCTTTCGTTTTCCTTTGTTTCTTAAAAGATTGAAAGCTCAATTGAAATAAAATCCCCCCCCCCTTTTTTTTTTCCTTGAAAAATTAAAATTTTGATACTAAATGATTACTGTTGAGGAAAGTGATATTAAAATTAAATGTGTCTTTATGATGATCTAAGGTAGCATTCCAGCACACCATGTACAACTTTCCATGCATTTCAGTAGAGCCAAGATTTCATCACTCCTTTTAAATCTCTTAAATTTTAATTTTTCCTTTTTTTTTTTTTTTTCCCCTGTAATGATTGCTAGCAATATCTTCCTTGACAAACGATCAATACAGGGATCTGAGTTTTTCTCACTCCACGTTGTTCTAGTGCTTTACAATGCAAAATAATTTTTCCTGTAGGAAATTCCTTTAGGGAATGATGTTCCAGGGAAAGCTTTCAAGCTATACTGTTCCAGACACAAAAGAAAGACTGCCTAGGCTGCTTTGATCTGCAAGTGACTCTTCCATGGGCCTGCCACTTTCTTTAAAAAAAATACATTTCAATATCAATGTTTTGATAAGGTGGTGATCTGATGCTGGGATAAAGTCAATGTAAAGACAGACCAGTGTTATGGACTCACAGTCAAACATATCTTCCACATTCAAAAATAAAAACATATATGTTCTTCTGTCCATGTTGCTCAGCATCTTTTTGTTCACATCAGGATGTTAACATTTAGGAAGTAAAATTCAAGCATTTGCATATTGTTTTGAATTCTGTATTGAGGGAAGTGTTGGGGTTTTCTTGTGAGGTCCCAGCTTATGTAGAAACAACTACAATACAAATGTCTACCAAAATTCTCATTTTTGTGGGGGGAAGAGAACACCCTTATAGCTTTCCAAGTTACAGGAACGGCTTATTTCTAGCATCAAACACCACAGTAGGTGTGTATTTCAAGTGTACTCTACATGAACTACATTTTGAAGTAAATGAAGTTACACGCTGTTCTTTAAATTCATTTGACTCCCAGCACAACATATGTAATATCTCATGACAGGATAATATTTCTGCCATTTGAATTACCAACAAATCTTTTAATTTATGAGTTTTACTCCATTTTTAAAAGACTGCTTGGCCACGTAGTTTTGTTTTTTTTGTTAAATATTGTGCACAGATTTTATTCCTTGAAAAGTTACTAAGGGCACACTAAAAAACCCTTACCTTTTAGCAGATTTATTTTAACGGTATGATACGGGAATTCATAAGATTGTCATGTAGTTTAAACAGAAAAAAACAACAAACCTGTTAGAATATATAGTATTATGAGACATTCGTTATTAATTCAGTTTATGAGAGTCTGATTTCTGCACTGGAGAAGCAACCAAAGATGCTGCCCTTTGGCAAATTGAGCATGTCATGTCTTGACTTTATCAGAGTCTACAGGTGTGCAAACTATCAAAAAACAGCATCTGGACCATGTATTTGGGCGGATGCTGGGTATTCCTGTTGCCCTCACCTTTCTGTAATTGTAGACTTGGAACAGTACGAGCAAACTCTGACCATTTCTGTGATTCAGCATCTTCTGTGCTGAGCTACATCATCCATCTGATGATTTGAAGGAATCAGCCAGGGCAAACTTACAGTATTGTGTGTGTCCTGAAGTCTCAATGTGACACTTGGCTGTGACATGGGACTACAATTCAGGCTGGGTTTTGCTGTGAAGGATTGTGAGAATGTTTGGCTTTCACCTTTGTAGATGGGCTCAGAAGCTTCAAACTTGATTTATTTATTTATTTATTTTATTGGGGGGAGGGAGGATGGCTGAGTTGGCCTGGATATATTTGAATGTTTCCAGTAAAATGAAAAATCAAAATTTGTTTTAGCTTAAATAGCAGTTTTGTTTAGTATCTAATGTAACCCCCTTTTCCCAAAATGTAAGTAAGCAAGCAAGTATTTAAAGTGAAAAATTCAGGTGTTCTATTAGGAAAAAAAAGTACTCAAAGGATTGAAAAGATTTGAAATGAAAGTGTGACTTTTTCTTACTTCGGTAAAAACATTAGCCAATTTTTAATCATGGTCTTTGGCCTGATCCTGCATTTTGCGTTAGGTGTTTTAATACAGGTTTCTGCCCACAACCACAAAAATACGCAGTAGGGGACAGGGATGGACTTGGGTCCAAGTTTTGCACATGAATGACAGAAAGTTCTATCTTAAAGTCAGTCCAGAAGGACCTTGTGTAGCACAGAAATGGTGGAAGCAGCATTAGCAATTTGAATAAATTAAGATAGCTAGAAATAACTGATCTTATAACCCTGATGCACCCATTGATTGGAGGAAGAGCAAGGTCTTGAACCTTTGAACCTGTGTAGTGCTTAGAACCAGTGATGTCAAGTACACTTGAATAGTTTGGAACACTACCAAATATTGAATAATTGAATGTAACCTTTTGTGTTCACAAGGTTTTCATTTGCAGTGTGATTTCCACAACTGTATTCTTTATTTGCACTTTGCGGCCACACTGATGGCACAGTGGCCACAGGTTATTCATAAAATACCGCTGTTGCTGCAGATATAAAATTTCTAGTAACTCACCTCACTTAGGGCTTTTGCCCTTTAACTAGCTTATTAAAATCTTTAAATGACGATGTTGTCCCACAAACTGCAGTAGCACGGCTCAAGCATCATATTGTGCTTTGGAAATTTATCCCTTCCTGTGTAAGCTATTGCACTAAAGAAATCTGCCTCAAGGTCTTATTCTATATAGCTGAAGGGGTAAGGAAACAGAACATACAGCAAATTTTTATTCTTAATTTGTTGCTTGAGGATTTTAAAAATAAATTTATTGTTTTGATGGGATTAGAGGGTAACAAAGAGTTATACGTTTTTGCTTTATTGTGCTTTGTGGGCCTTTATTCAGTGTTACAGCCTATATGCTTTCTCACAGGCTTCCATCCAAGCATCTGTCTAGGGACAATTAGGCAAGTATTCATTGTGAGTATACATTATGAGGCAATTAAATAAGAGCTGCTCTCCTCAGAGAGGAGACGGAGTGAGATCTGGGACATTAATTACCGGGATGTCATGAGAAACTGTAGTGAAGTAAGTCATCTGGTTCCAGCCTGGACTTGCAGCCAAGCTGCAAACTCCCTGCAAGTCGATACAGCAGCGGCAGATCCAGCGATAGCCCCTCGCTCAGCGCGCCGGCGGGGAAAAGGAAGGGAGAGGGGAGTAAGGAAAAGAATCTCCACGCTCCTTAACGATGCTGAGAGACCTGGGCGCGCTTCATAAGCACATAAAGCAGTTGCCGTTAATCCTTCGAGAAGGGAATGAAGGGGCTACCGAAGCCTCCCCTTGGTCTTAGTTTCCATGCTGGTTGCTGAGATGGTCTAGTGGAGTGTTTGACCTAAGAAGCCCCAGAAACTGCCAACAGGTTTTTAGTGGGTTAGGCTGGCTGCTTGTACTTTACCTGCACACTTCACTGTTACGGATAATGATATTAAAAGAATAAAAAAAAAAAAGATCGGTTCCTAAATTAATCAAAACTTTAGTTTTAAGTAGTGAAACCTTGAACCGGCAATCTGCTGTGAACTCTTTTGCCTAGCACACTTCAGTGAAAGAGCCCGAATTCTCCATGGTTGCGGGGACCAAAGCAGCAAGAAGGAGGCTGTAAAACTGTTGATGAATTTCATGCTTTCCAAGTTGGTCCCATATTTTCTTCTGAGGCTGGTGGGACGGACTGATAATTTCAGTGACTTCTTCCTGTGTCCTGTGTCCTGACAGGCATGATAGCTGCAATAAGTCATTCATGCCTGACGAAGAAGAGGAGGAGGACAAAGAGGCAGATGATGACGCTGAGGCTGGAGGACACGCCAGGATCACCAGCAGCGATATTTTGAGAGAAGGTGAGCAGTGTGAGTTTACAGTGATGCAACAGCTGCCAAGACCAGAGGAAAAGCTCTAAAAGGAGTCTGGACAGGAGTGAGCATGTGTTTCTCAGGCCTCTCAGGAGGCCATGTCAGCTTGGGCATAGCATCCCTTTAATGCCATTACATGGTTTTCAGTCTACAGCTGGCTTGTGCCTGTCTGCCCTGGAGAGTCAATGCTGGCCAAACACTACCCTTCTGTGAAGACATTTCCCAAGGTGATACAGTCTTAAATAAGACCTAGGCAGGAAGGACTAAATATTCAAATGTTCTGAAACTGGAGGTGACAGGCAAAGGACATCACCTGCAGAGTGTGGACTGGCTATTGTGCTCAGATTATGGGCTTGAGCATTTGATGGGAAAGTGGAGGAATCACCTAGGACAATGGAGGGAATTGAGCTGATGGGAAGGTTGGAGAAGAACAGTCAGAGCTTGTTTTTATGGAGTTTAAGTTACCAGCTGGATCTGCACTGGGACACAGTATTGTCCTGGAGTAACTGGCTGCCCATGGATTGGGTGGGAGTATTCTGTGCTGTGTTAAAAACTGTCAGGAGGGCTGGACCCAGAGAGTGGTGGTGAATGGAGTTAGACCCAGTTGGCAGCTGGTCATGAGTGGTGTGCCCCAGGGCTTGGTACTGGGGGCTGTTCTCTTTAACATCTTCATCAATGCTCTTGACTCAGTAAGTTTGCAGATGACTTGAAGTTGGGTGGGAGTGTTGATCTGCTGGAAGGTAGAAAGGCTTTGCAGAGGAGTCTGGACAGGCTGGATTGATGGGCTGAGAGCAGAATGAGGTTCAATAAGGCCAAGTGCTGGGTCCTGTACTTGGGTCACACCAACCCCATGCAGCACTACAGGCTTGGGACAGAATGGTTGGAGCGCTGCCTGGCAGAAAAGAACCTGGGGATATTGGTCAACAACAGGCTGAACATGAGCCAGCAGTGTGCCCAGGTGGCCAAGAAGGCCAACAGCATCCTGGTCTGCATCATGAACACTGTGGTGAGTAGGACCCGAGAGGCGATTATCCCCCTGTACTTGGAGGGGGGAGGCCCCACCTCGAGTACTGTGTCCAGTTTTGGGCCCCTTACCACAAAAAAGGACATTGAGGTGCTGGAGCGGGTCCAGAAAAGGGCAACGAAGCTGGTGAGGGGTCTGGAGAATAAGTCTTATGGGGAGAGACTGAGGGAGCTGGGGTACTTCAGCCTGGAGAAAAGGAGGCTGAGGGGAGACCCTATTGATCTCTAGAGCTACCTGAAAGAAGGTTGTAGAGAGGTGGGGGTTGGTCTCTTCTTGCAGGTCACAGGTGATAGGACAAGAGGAAAAGGCCTCAAGTTGCACCAGGGGAGGTTTCGGATGGATATTAGGAAAATTTTTACACTGAAAAGCATTGGAATGGGCTGCGCAGGGTGGTGGTTGAGGCATCATCCCTGGAGGTATTTAAAATATGGGTTGACAAAGGGCTTAATGACATGGTTTAGTGATCGTTTTTTATCAGAGTTAGGTTGATGGTTGGACTAGATGATTTGAAAGGTCCCTTCCAACCTATACAATGCTGTGATTCTATGATTCTATACAGTCAGGGAGGTAGGAGAGCTATAACAGGCAGAGGGGAACAGGAGTCTATCAAGTGGGTGTAGCGTTGTCAAAGATCAACTTCTGAAGCTCCTTTGAATAAATATCAGGGAACTGTTCTGAGAGAGAGCAGGTGAGAACCAAACCCAAAGGATGACACTGAAGAAACCTGCTTGATCTCCATGTATTTTATGGAAATCATGAAATTATTTTTACATGTGTAACTTTCCCTGTGGACTCGCCGTGTAGACAAATCCAATGGGCCAGAATCCTACCAGTGTGCCCTTTTCCTGGTGCCACCCAGTATCACTAAATCATTGTTAGGAGACAGATGCCACAAGAAAACTGGCAGTGTCCCCAGCTTGAGTGTGAGTGTATGATCATCTGACGTTGCCAGCAGAGCCAACAAGTAGTATAGGCAAGAATTTAAACATGCTTTATTTTAGTGCCTGCTGATTTCTGTAAAATGCAGCAAAATGTCATGAGAATGGATAAATTTAATGGGCCCTGCAAAGGAACTGCCTTCCGTGCAGCAAGAGGGCTGTGTACATTACTGCAGGGAGGTCACTGCTAATTGGCACATAGGAAGTGAGATCTGCTCCTTGTGCTTGCTCCAGCTGCAGCATGAGGAGCTTCAGAGCCTGCAGACACCCTGGTTTAGATGCTTTGCTCCCCCTCCAACAACTCCAACAAAGAGAGCCTTTGGCCAACTCTTGAGCCCAGCTGAGCTGTGCTTTACACCACGCCTACGTTCTCCCTTTGGCAAGGCAGGGACAAACACAGCCTTGGATGGAAGTCAAGGCTCCCGAGAGCTGTTCTCACTTACATCCAGCTGTTTGCTGACCACTGGGGCTCCCATGATGAGTAAGGATGACCGTGGGCAACAATGATCTGTGAATGATCGCTTTTCATTCTTCTCGTTATGCTGGGACAGGGTGAGGGAGACATGAGATCTGCTGTGGCGATTCCTAGAGTCATGAGTATTTCCCATAAGAAGGGATGTTCTCATGCAGCTCCAGTGAGCACTTTGGTGGCTCAGAGGAATGTGGAGGGACACGGTGGGAAATGGGCTGAAGGGAAATAAATTTGGGTCAGAGGACCTGGGTGTTGTGGAATTCAGCTACCTAATTTTGGCAGCAGGAGAAATTTTCCTGCATGACTCAGATCTGCTTTTCAGAAACATTATCTGTGGGTAGATGCCTACAGATGAGTCTTTACATTTTTTGGGATGGGAAAAAAAAAGAAAAAAAAAATAGCTTGCAAACTCATTGCTTAGCTTTCTCTCCTGTTAGGTTTAAGCTAAAAAGCAAAGAATCTCAAAAGCCCACAAATATTCCTATTTAGCAATTCAGTGGTTTTATCTCTGCATGAGACCAGGCTAGGATAGAGAATGCCTTGGAAACACAGATTAAAACAGCTCTTTAAATAGTGGCTCCCAACCCCCTCACTGAAATTTCTCATGGCAATTTAATTAAAATCAGAGGAGTCTGACTAACACCTCTGAAACTCAGGGACATAAATACCTAGTCTGAACTTCTCTCCACTTACGCAATGTGTCCAAGTACAAATCCTGAGCAAAGTTTTAGTGTGGATTCAATCACTGTGTGTCAAAGTATTTAAAAATGTGTCTTTTTAAAAAAATATTATTATTTCTGAATTCTCCATCTAGGAAAGACTGTGGGAAATATTGCAAAACATATTTGTTTAAAGCAGTCCAGAAAGTTCAGTCAGCAAAAAAAAGCTGTCTTCAAGCTCAAAGCTTGTGCAGTGGGCAGTGGCAACGTGAGGAGGATATGAAGGAGCTAAGCATGTCTAATTAGGACCTCACTATAGAAATTCAATTTGTCCTCTCCTTGCATGCAGCTGGAACCCAGGACAGGTACTTTCAGCTCCACTGCAGGACATATCTGGGGATGAGGAGGGTCATGAGGGAGGATGCTTCTCCCTGAGCTGTTGGGCATGTGCACTGGTTTGTTCCCTTTCTTTACGCTTCCCATATGGCATTGTTAGCATGTAAGGGGAGGTCATATAAAGGAGCTGTAGCAGCTGAGGTCTGGATGTCTTGTCTCTGTGCTCCTCCAAGCCCCTTTCACACCCTGTGGAGAGAAACAGGCACCTCCAGGAGGTAATTTATCACACCCATCCTAGGCCCCTGTCCTAGGATGGGATGAATCAGTCATGAGAAGTAGATGTCTCTTCTCTGTGACTGCAGAGAGAGAGGAAGCTGCTGGTTTCAGTAAGCCTGTGAATTTTCAGTGGCTGAAGTTGGGCGGGATGACACTTGCCCTCAGAAACTCAATGAATAGAGACACACAGCTTAGCATGACAGTTGCCATAGGAAATAGGAAATTGACAGCAGTGTCAGGCTGAACTGGAAGGCAGGAAGCCATGGGAGTAATCAGAATTTCTCTTAATGCTTAGTAATGCCTAAAGCAGTTATTGTTTCAGGAACCAATTCCACTTGCAGCTCGTCTTGTTCTCCCATAGCATTCATGTGAGTCACTGCGACAGGTCTTCTGGGACCTAGGCACAGCCATTGCAGACTGGAAAAATGTCTTCAGGCTTTGACCAAATTCAGTGGGCATCCTCCTATGGTGTCTCAGGACCAGCCTTCTTCCACCCCTGAAGTCACCACAACCAGCACAATCAGTTGCAACCGCAGCTCACCAGCAACACAGGTAGGGAGCACACCAAATCAAAAATTTAGGCTGAAGAAAGAGTGTAACTGACAATCTACCTTATGTGCTGTACCTATGACATGTGAAAGCTTCAGGTGTGTCTTTATGGAAATCCACAACCCAATATGACTTTTCTTGGCTCAACATCACTGTCTTCTATTTTTCTGAAATGAGAGCACTGATTTTCCTTGATTTAAGGGTCCTTAACTGGTGAACATCTGAAGGAGATAGGTTCTGCCTTGGCAGAATAATGTGACATTATCTCACTCTTTTATATGCCTGAATTTTTGTGTGTAAAATATAGCAACTCTTTTGGCCAGATGTAATGCAAATGCTTTAAAATTAAATTGCTTTAATCTGAGTATTGATTGTCCTTTGGCATTTTAAGAACCAAAGGTTCTTCAAAATGTGAAAGTCACTGTTCTAGAAATAGTGAGGGTAGTAATGCATTTGGTGATATGTCTTGATATAAGAAGATTCCTAAAGGTGTCCCCTACAAAGTGCCAACTGTGTTATCATACTGCTGAAGATCATAATTTTGTGGCAATTAGAAACTGAAACTTGTCATTAACATGGTACATACAAACATGAGACATAAGAGAAGTTGTAAGGCTCATGACTTCCTAATCCTGGATGGAAAACAGCAGTGCAAATGTATATGAAAACCAAATCTGTAACCAGACACACCCATGAAATGGTAATAAAAGCCAGTGGCACACACTCAGCCTTGACTAATCTTGTTTAAAGGATCTAACACTGAGTTACAAAGGAAAAAAAGAAGTCTAATAAAAGCATTCAAGGATTTTGAAACCCAGCACAAAATTGCCGATGCAAGGGAAAATGTGAAATAGTTTCAGCATGAATCTGTGAAGACATGCATTCAAAGGAACTGAACAACAGCAAATGCATTTTACACATCCAATGTGAGGGACAATTAATAATTTTTAATGAAAAACGGAAGCTGAGCACACTCTGAAAATGGGCGCCAGCATGAAATATCTTACTGCTTCCAATCCAAACCTCATTCATTAACAGCCAAAATATGTCATCCTATAATACATAATACAAAGTTTTTGGTGCTCTGAGTGCTCAGTTACCTGCATAGTGGATAAAGAGAAAAGGCACACACAGGCTTGAACCAACATCTATTTCTATCTTTTGTTCTTATTACTGGATTTTTGTTATATTTATCTTATTGAAAAGGATAGAAATTTTTCTCTCTGAATCAGTGAAAAATACTGTGCTCCTTTATTGAGCCACATAACCTAAAATATCAGGAGCCACAAATCAGAACCAAATTGTGAATACACTAATGATAAATTCTTAATGTAATGAACATTTAAACCCATACTTTTTCTAGTAAGAAAATCTACCCTCCTGCCTATAAACATATGTGTATATGATGGGAGAGGAATATCAAGTTTTGACCATCTTTACTGGACTTTATTGACACTGTCACACTGGGATGATCTTATTTTCTGTTCTTTTAAAGAAGCCAGGACTTAGGAAAACTTTTAGAAAACCACAGAATTTTATCCAAACACAATTGAAGCCATCATAAATTGCTTTTCTTCATGAAAAAAACTCACATATTGGAGCTCACATTTTGTTTTATCTCTTGAGTTGGAAGACAGTAGTATTATCTTTGCACCTATCTCTGCTATTTATTTCTGTCTGGTCATAGCAAAATGAAACACCAAAGAGATAGTCACTGTATATCTTTATTAATCAACTTCAATATGATTATAACTATTTCATTGTTTTTATTTCTGCAACTGTTGTGGCCAGAAGTCCTTCTCCTAAGCAAGAAAACTTTTGAGTTGGGTGCTTTCCAACTCAAGAATAAAAAGACGATTCCTCCCTCCAAAAGCTTGCAGCATGGAAACAATAAGCCTGTATTATTTGGCAGGAATCACTGTAATCACAGCATTTCAGCAACTGCACTTATATCAAGTGACTTTTATGTCACTTCCTTAGGAGAACAGAGTGCCTGTGAGGTATTAGCAATTCACCTGGCTCCTGTGAGAGTCCTGCACAATTCTAGCTCTTTTTGAAATCTCAGAATAAGACATTTTGAATATTGAAGTTGAAAACAATTCCCAGGCTAAGTCAAATTCCTATCTCTAGAAAAAAGTTACTTTTTGAACTGAGCTGGGGCCTGTTATGGTGCTAAAAGCTGACCTCCAAACTTTTTGTTGTTAATTTTAGCCAGTTCTGCCTGGAGAGCTGTATGTGTGTGCATTCACACACACACACACACACACACACACACACACACACTGACTCTTTCTCTCTCACTTTTAGCCTCTTATTTTTATTTACAGGAGCAGACCACCTATTAAAAAAAAATTAAACATTACTTTCCAGTGGAAAGATAATGGTTTAGACTGTGTCTATCTGAAAGCTCTGTTGAAGAGCAAATCTGACGAATGACAAGGCAAAACCCCTACAGATTGAAAAAGAGAGAGCGCACACTTCCCTATTCCACAGAAACTTAAACAATATGCCATTAATAGAACATTTCTAGCCTATAAACCTCTTTCCATGGCCTAAAACCCTGACATTCCCATACCTACCTGGAAGATCAGCTTTAGCCACTTAAACGATTACCCAGAGGAGACATAAACTGGGCTGCCCACGCTGCCAAGGGTTATAAACCTTTGCTTATTCAGTGCAATGGGACAATCAGTAACTGTACAAACTGGCAGACGTGAGGTCTGGAGTGCTTTCCCCAGCCCACACAAAGACTGAACAGCACAGGTAACTCTCAGAACTGTAAGCCAAACCTTTGTGTTGCAAGAGCCTAACAAGTTTCAAGCTGTTGTCCTCTTCGGTACCAGTAGGATTTCAGGAAACCAGAGGGGAGATGTGTTCCCATATCCCTTTTCATCTGACAAAATCTGTGGTATTCTTTTGAGTAAGAATTAGGCTACATTGTATAGGTCTTTCTTCTTAGCTGAGCAGGATAAAACAAAGATAAACAATAACGGACTTCAAGGAGGCTTTAAACTACCTGGTCTAGTAGGAAGTGTCCCTGAGAAAATGCCTTTCTGGTAATATAGGCTCCAAATCTTTGAGGCTGAGCCCTGTTGGGGTAAGCAAAAAAAAAAAAAGAAGAGTTGCAGGGCAAGTAATGTTTTAGAGCTTTGGAACTGTATTTCCTCATCCAGAAACAGCTTGACTGAAGTGAGACCTTGTGCGCTTGCTTGAATACTCCTCTGTTTTTCTGAGATGTAATGGGAATTCATGGGAGAAAACCATAGCTGAAGGTGCAGGAATGAGCAGAGATCTATCCAAAATTACCATCCTTGTATTTCAAGCTACGTAAAAGCTATTATGTGTGTGTGCAGGTAGGTAGTCTTCTCGAACAGTTCTAGGAATCAAAACTAGGGAATTAAATGCATATCTAGCTGTAAAACTGTAGAACAAGCTTATCTCTTGTTCTTCAGCAACCGTGTTTACTTGGGCATCTACTTATCTATCTTCAGTTATGAAGCTGGTGTTCCCTTGAGCAAGAAGTGGAAATCTACACTGTTGTCAAACATGCTCACAATTTGGCTGAATGCTATCAATAAACCAAGAGTGCAGACTGATCTAAACCCTTATTTTAGCTAAGATATCTAACCCGGGCAATTAAATAACTATAAAGCAATTTAAAACTTGGCTTCCTATATTTCTTTTAATTCTCTTGAATGGATATATTTAAAAATAATTTATGAAAATGTAGTACAGTTAAAAAAATATTCACCCAGTTCTTTTCTCAACTGTGCTATTTTGCAGTCTGCAGCAAATTGGTATTACTCTTCCCTGTTTCTGTAAAATGCTCAATGAGTTCAAACGACTCTCAAATCTACTGAGACAGTTGAATTATTGCAAAAATCTGTCTAGGCCTGTAGACATGTGTTCTTTTGCCTCCCCCTTCATCCTACTGAAAAATAAACTACTGTTCTTCATGGCCTATTTTGTCTCTGTCAAGGAAACTTTCTGCTCTCATCTCAGGAGAATTGTACAATAGCAATCTGATCCTGACCTTTCTACCTCTTCCTTGAATAACAGATGAAAATTGGACAGTCAAAAGTGGTGTACGGTCCATAACTTGTATCCCAGACACAATCTAATGACACTCTTCTTCTAGTAAAAACAATAGTTGCAGCAAAGGTTAAGGTAAACAGGTTTCGCTAATTACCTCTTAATCAAATCCAGTTATAATTTACTGCTGTCCTCTGAAACTCTGTGACTACTAAACCATTGCCTTTGGTTGGATTAGCTTATCTCTGATGAACGCCGTGTGATTAATTTCTCCCACAGTACAGCAGCATGTAAATATCAAGCAGGAATAATATATGACCAAATAAACTCAACTCATACGCTATCACAGCAGAACTCTCCAAGGCCCTCATGTACCAGGCACTGAAATCGAATCCCTTTTCTTGCAGGAGGTGACAGTGGGGAAGCAATCATTTTTATGTTATTCTTTGTCCCAGAGACAAAAAAGAAAACATCGGAATTGAAATGCATGACCACTTTCATCCTGCATACATATAATAATGTGCACTTCTGTGTGTGAAAATCCTTGCTATAGGCATGTAAATCAGTTGTATATATGTGAACACCCATACATTTGTCATACTAAGCTTTGAAAGTGAGGTTTTGAGCACCCTGAGTGACTAATTTTTTTAAGATGTCTTTCTAGAAGATGAGATAATCTGTTTTCCAAGTAAGTGAGAGGGACTAAAGAAAGCTCAATTAAAAATCCATTTGAAATGTTTATATGAGATCTGAAACTACATACACTTGTTGAGTTTATACTTTGGTTTCAAGCTCAGACTGGTTTAATCAAAACATTTGTTACTTTTTGAGCAAACTTTGGACTGCTTCTTAAAGAAGCTGCTCTGAGGTACGTTTCTGTGTCAAAATAGTAAGGAAGCCATAATCCCCCAGAGCTTTCTTAAAAGCCCTGTGAAATGCAGCAGTTTCAAATCAGTTGCAGTTTGGGTTTTTTTTTTTTTAAACTTTATACAAATCCAAAACCTGAGGCAGACAGTAGAAAATGTCTGCATGAAGTCCTTGTTGGAGTGGGAAACAGCAGGGTTTGATACGGCTCTGTCTGCGGGCGATGCTGTGGCATGCTCGATAGGATAAAAGCAAATTACCTGACCTGAGTGGCCTTAAACAGAAATCAAGCCTTGCTTTAACATTAACTTCAGTAACTCCTCCTTATTGCAAAGCAGCAGGTTGTCCAAACAACAACAATTACAGCAAAACAGTGCCCTGACTCTAAGACTGTATCTCCTTTCCCATGCTACTGAAGAGCTGCTATTATACCCAATGCATTTTGAACCCTGATTTGCACATTTTCATTGTCAGCCACATATTATTTGCTACTTTTGTTTGCTCTAGCAAAAGCTAGGACAAAGCCAGCACCAGTCTGTACTTAGTGTGCTGGGAAGCCCTTATTGCTGGGACATCTGAGGTGGAATTCCTCTAAATGTGAAGCAGTGGACTCACGCTTCATCACCGCTACTCAACGGTGGTTATCTGTGGTTTATAGACCTTGGGGAACTGTGAAAGGTAACTGGGAAAAACAAACTAGGCACAACACGTTTGAATACGATAAACAGGGACCAAAATCTCCTCCAGTTACTGCTTTACAAATTGAAAGGACCAAGCACAGTTGAGCTGGCCAACCTGCCAAAGGATCACAAAATTTAAACAGAAAGAGCTTGGATGTAAAAGTGGTCTTGAAGTGGCTATGGTAGAAAACTACTTTGAAGCTGATCCACATCCTTTCATATAAATTAGTAAATCCTTTCACTGGGGATTGTGTTATGGTGACATGTACACTATAAACAAATGATAGGCCAAGCTTTAGGAGCCTTCAAACCTTCCCTCTGTTGGATAGATTTCCAGTTGTCACTATCCTTTGATTTTCTCCCTTTTACATGTATTTTTGTTAGCTCTTCTGTTGTGTGTCTTGTGAAAATAGACCTCAAGTTCAAGGCTGTGTACAGTGGTTGGATTTTTCTCAAGCCATTGGAGTTCCAGCCAGTAAGCAAGAGTCCCAGGGCACAGGCCAAATTAATTCCATCATCATCAAATGGAAACAGAGTGCCTGAGACAAAGTGACTGAGAGGTCAAGGAAATCTGCAGCTGAGAATCAAACTGGGGCCAGTTGGGAATTCAATACATTAAAGGTGAACTAGGGGGCATTTTTAGAGCTTGGGGTGCACTCCAGTGATTGCACACAATCTTTCATACTTTTTGTGGCTTTATCTCAGATTTATTGTTGACTGATACATAAGATGAAACAACAAGAATTATTCTGTTATGTGAATTGTCCTTCTTTGAATTAATTTTGTATAGCTGATGCGATCACTATATGAAGCGACCTTTTAGGAAACATTTTTAGACTCTGCACTAGTACATGAAGGCTTTGTGTGTCCAACAGCTCTGGAGTGGCCTGGTCAGAAGACTGGTCAGGGTTCATCTTATTAAACTTTTGATAGCTGCAAGATGCTACATCAGCTGAATTGCCCATCCACCAGTGCAAACCTGATTGCTGCTTCTCTTCCCTTAAAAAGCATGAGAGAAATTAATGCACACCTTGGATACCCTGCAGGGCTGACATCTCTCTGGTTGACTGATAAAAACCTTCAGACAGAAGAACTGTATTTTCTATGCAGTCAGGATGCCTCAGAGCAGCACTATTATTTAAGACTCGGTTCCATTCAATGGCAGGTCTGGGAAAATAGGGAAAAAACATAAGCTAGCTTTTGGGTGAAAACAGCTGTGAGTTTTCAGTGCAATTGTAATCTTGCACCTTAAATTCATGACCCTTTAAATTTGGTGTCATGTGAACCCTGATTACTCATCCCCCGAGGGAAAGAAAACCTATCTGAGAATCTCTCACACTTCCAAACAGCCACACTTTTTGTGGCTTTTAGCCACATAAAAGTATTAACCATTCCATAAGATATTGCTCAGTTGCTCTTGGAAACTCTTTGGAATAGGACTTATACAGCAGATTTCTACAAAACTCAGTGTCTTGTTTTTATAGCGTCTGTGGACTAAAACAAGAAATGTAATAATTCTGTCTGAAAAGTGCACCTCCACAACATTGTTTCACATCAAACCTGATGCTTTTTGGTTGTCTGTTCAGACTGCTAGCTGGCTCTCTGCTGCCAGAATGGGGCACTGGAATATTGTTCATGTTTCAAAAAATCACCTATTGTGTCTTCCTGTGCCCAAACCAACAACACACCCAAGGTAACTGGGGTCTGCAAAGCGCTGAGTATTCTCCTCCTTGCCTTTGGGGTCCTCTTTGCTCCCATTTATTTTAGTTCCTCTCTACAGGTCCTTGCACAACGTTTAGGTCATTATTTATTTAGTCCGAACTCAACTTCTACTAGAGCTTTGCCTATTCCTCTAGACTTCCCCTTCAGACAATGTGTAGAGGAAATTATATGTAGAGGGTTATTCAACCTGTCTTAGACCTGTATCATCATCTAGATGTAATGATCCTGGAAAACTCCAGGACACAGGGCACTTTAACTAACTTTTCATGACTGTAGTACGGACTAATCACCTTAGCTATCTTCCAGAGTTAAGGTAGAGAAAAAAAAATGTTTTAAGGTTGTTATTCATCTCATGACCAAAGCTAACAAGAGAAATCCCTTTCTGTTGTGTCCTCAGAGGACAGTGGGACGTGGGGTGATATGGATCTGAGGTGAACTGTGGCATCTGGCTGTACTTGAGGTCCCCACTGTGTCAAGGAATCCCATCTTCAAGTGACTGGGTTTTAAGCTTAAGAGCGTCCAATAAAATTCTGATAGTTCTTTAGGATTAAGCCAGGCAAATGGAACCTGGGTTTTAAAATGGTTCCTCTGTGGGAGAATTAACTCCATTAAGCAATGCTGAGTCTCTTTAAAACAGATAATTCTTGGCGGGTGTTAAGAGAGTAAGTGTTGCAAGCTATTTGCATTAAATTGTTGAGTCCTATTGTGCTAAGTAAATTTTATCTTTTTTTTTCTTCTTTTCATTAGCACATAGAAAGCAACACTTCCTTTCTGCACAGCACAGTTAGATTTACCTTGGGGGTTTTTTAAACCTAATTTGTAAGGTTTGGAAAGATTGTCAGCTGAGTATGAAACCGATGAATTCAGAAGCATTAATAAATGTAATCTGCACTGTGAGGACTACATCAATTGTAAGTTTGAAAGCTTATTTCCAGTGACACTAGCTCTGAAGAGTATTTTACATTTGAAAGAGTGTGAAATTCTGCTTTTGGCATTTCTAATGAAAAGCACAGATTAAAATACATGTGTGCTTTCCCCTCCCACTTTTATAGTTGGGGAATTGCCTTTATGAACAGTGATAGAAAATAACTCAGCTCTAGCCACGCGACACTGGTCTCTGCTGTGCATTTGTGCACACAGTCACAACAGCCACAAGTTCAGGGGTATATAATGGTCAAGGCATCAAGAGAATAACATGGGTATTTTCACTTTTCTGTCAAGTTCCCAACCTAGCATTGCAAAATGATAATCGTAGTATCATAGAATGGTTTGGGTTGGAAGGGACCTTTAAAGATCATCGAGTTCCAACCCCACTGCCCTGGGCAGGGACACCTCCCACCAGACCAGGTTGCTCAAAGCCCCATCCAGGCTGGCCTTGAACCCCTCCAGGGATGGGGCATTCACAGCTTTTCTGGACAACCTGTTCCAGTGCCTCACCACCCTCACAGTAAATAATTTCTTCCTGATATGTAATCTAAATCTCCCCTCTTTCAGTTTAAATCCATTGCCCCTCGTCCTATTGCTCAACTCCCTGATAAAGAGTCCCTTCCCACCTCTCCTGTGAAGGCCCATTTTAGGGACTGGAAAGGGCTCTAAATTCTCCCTGGAGCCTTCTCTTCTCCAGGCTGAACAACCCCAACTCTCTCATCCTGTCTTCACGGCAGAGGTGCTCCAGCACTCTGAGCGTCTTCACAGCCTTCCTCTGGACTGGTTCCAACAGCTCCATGACTTGCCTGATAATAATGCTCTGCACCCTTCTCAAACTACTACTCAAATTTCTGCTCATTACTTGTTGATGCTCACCAACTAGACCTGGAAGATAACAAAAACTAAAAAGAACATTGAAATTGTAAGTCTTGTCTGAAACTGAAAACTGAAAGTTTAGTATTTACATGAAGTGGAAGCATCAGCAGAAAAGACTGAAGGTTTCCCTCCTTCTCAGTGCACATTTGCTATGTTGAGCTGCGGGAAGGAAAAGCTCCATCAGAAATGTGGCACTGGAGGAGTCCCTGCCTGCACAGCACTGTTGTATCCATAGGAACTGTAGGTACGTTTGGCTTCAGACAGCAGGTTTGGGAAACTTTTCTTAGACTCACAACTATTGCAGATGTTGTCCATCTTCGTGCAGGTCTGGCTCTATGTCCTGAAGGTGTCAGAGCTCATAGTCTTCTCCTCTCCCCAACATTTTCCTAGTCTGGAAGCTCCTTTCAGTATGTTGGCTTCGGTCGGTCCAATTCTCACTTTGACAAGTCTCCTTCTGTGTTACGTGATGCACTACATCCAGATCCATGGGTCCTGCTAGAAGTGAGCTGCTGCAAAACTGAGTCTAAATATCCTTTCTGAATCCAGTCCCTTTGTGGATGCCAGCTGTGCTTCAGAATTTTACTTAGGATCTTAAAAATCACTTTGTAGATCCAACCCTTGGGCACCTTTGAAAAATCCCACCGTAGGAAATGAGGGTTTTTTCACCGTAAGTGTGAAATAAAGTATAACTCTCACTGGTTTTAGTGCAACTAAGATCATGTGACACTTTTTATAGACTGCCAAAGGGTCTAAATGTGGTCAGTAAACCAGAAGGTGTTTTAAGGGGAGTAGACAGAAGGGGGTTACGTCTGCATGGGCTCATTGCCATCTGTATTTAAAGCATGGGGGCGATTGTGATGCCTTTGGGGAGGAATGCAGCTACTTGCACTTTATTTTATTCTTGTAATTTGAGCGCCGAGTCACTGGAGCTGAGGAGAGATGATTCTTTTTATGTTTATTGCCTCTGAACATTCAGGTAAATAAATAATGAAACTTTGTACACTGCTCCACTGTACAGAAAATTAATTCATTGACTAGCTTGGCCTTTCAATGATTACTTGTATTTCCAATTCGTTATTTTATGCAGGGTGGATTTTCAGCACTCAGCTTCCCCTGGAAAAAGAACACTTTCATACAATAAGGTTTGCACATGAGTTTTCTAGTAAAATTGACTGTGAACTATTGAATGGCACAGGCTGAAAATAAATTGAACTGTTTAGATGTATGGATGCATGTTTTGATGGAGTGAAAGGCTCTTACAACCAGTCTACTGCCGTGTACCTTTTTGTCCCTGTGATGAACATTGTGGGTCTTGTGGAAACAACAATTGCTTTTGTTTTGTGAAGGAAAATTATGTAATAGTATATTTGTTTTAACAAAAGTACCCTGTGAAGTGGACTCCTGGGGAACTGAAATTTTACCATACGGACTCCAGGCTGCAACTTTTAGAAGTTTGGGAGGGTTGTAGTCTACAAACGCACTGAAAAATGTGTGATTTAATGTGAAGAAACACTAACACAATGATCCTTTCATAGACCTCTTAAAACGTTATTGTTTCCTGTCTTCTAGCGGTCACTTCTGGAAATTTGAATGTAACGCTGAACCCTTCACTGGTTTTAAAGTCATCTTCGCATAACTGCTCCCTTTTGGAAAGACATGCACAGGTGTTAATCTACTTATGTATTTCATCTGTGTTAGTTTTAAAGAGGTCAATGAGAAAATAGTCTCTGTGTTTCACATTGACCAACTTTCTTTTTCTTTTGTTACAAGTAGGCTTTGTGAATACATCCAAAGAGCTTTGTTTTGCAAACTCCTAAAGATTTCAAGGAATTAGTTCTTGAGTTTTATTCTGGACAGCAAGATTGTAGGAAAGCAGGATCAAAAACTTCAGCTGTAAGTTTTGCCTTGAGGTAGACCGGTGTCATCTGGAAGAGTCTTTTGGAGCTAAGGAAATAGTAAACTTTCTTCTTGTACCCACACAAAATCTTGTTCTTGAGACTCAGTTGCATCCCACTCACAATCCTTGATTACTGAGCTTCTTAGATGACATAGTTGATGAAGATCTACTTATACTAGCTATGCATACCAGCATTTGTTTACACCAAGTAAAAAGTTGCCCTTGAGGTTTTGGGCTCAAATTTTAATTTCAGCTGGTAGGTACCTTGGAACTTTAGGGCTGTGTGTTTTCTTGTCACCTTTTTATGCTGTTTAAAAATTATTTACTTGCTTAAGGGAGAGATGGTGTTACTAACCAGTGAAAATATGGAAAAGCAAAGTTTTCAAAGAAAATGAGCTCCATTCAGTGTAATAAAACTAAGAAATTATGGATGTCTTCCCTGATAAAGCTATCACAGCAGTTTGCTTTCCCTTCTGCAAAAGAGTGCCTTTCCACATGAACCTCTTGATGAGCTCCATGGTTCTGTACCAACCCTATGCACAGGCAGCTTCTCCCAGGAGTCTCAGAACACACTGGGAGTTAGTGTACATGAGATTGCATCGAACAGACACTTTAGTGGCATAAATTGGTGCCCATGGGCTGAGTAGCTTCAGGTAAGTGATACCAGTGAGCAAATATGCACTCGCTTGCAGTGCTATGGATTATTCAGAGTAGGCTTTGGCAGAGTGGGACTGCACATGTGCAAAGGCAGATGGTGAGAGGGGACTGATGGAGAGCAGTAGCCTGTATGGCATCACTATGCTAGGACCTTCAAACCTCGTCATGTGAGAGGATGCTAACGCTTCTGTGATGCCTGATGGACAAGCTGCTTTTAGGTGCCAGGGCAGTATCTACTTGAACTAGTTGCATACTGTGCTTTTTGCCTACCAGCTTGCCTCCTCACAGATCTGTCAACTTTGTGTCCTCCATCTGCTATTCTGCAGCTTCTCTTTTCCTAACATCTGTTTGATTTGCCAGGAACTGGATAGATAAATGAGGTGTGACTGCTGCTGAGCACTTTGGAGCAAAGAAGCTTGTCAATGAGGTCATGCTGCGGTTTTAAGACCCTGACAGTCCAGGCCATGGTTATCAGACCCGGACTCTCTAGGTTTGCAGTTTGATTTTAGCAAATCGTAATATTCTCTTGATTTATCTCCATGGATTGCACTTCCACACATGCAGTGCTTTTCCATAAGATACAACTGATGCTAGTAAATTTAAAGGCAGAGAAGAATTAAGCAGAACAAGATGTACAGCTCTTTAGATGTTTTGATGTGAGCGTTCTACTCCTGTGCTTTTTGCTGACTCAAAATACCAAAAAGAAACATTATTTTCAAAAATTAAAATAAAAAGGAGTCTTCTCCCTTCTCCCCAGATCTTTGACTGCCTTGTCAGGGAAACACAGTGGAGCAGAGCCAAACCTGATACAGGGTTCATCAATGACAAATTGTGACTTTGAAGTTGTCTTTGCTGAAAAAACAGGAAACCTCCATTTGAATTGCTTTAACAAATGTTTTCCTTTAATGTTTAAGTTCAGGAAGAGGATCTGAGGGCAAAGAGATTAGAACAACTGTTTCACAAATGTAGAAGTCAGTCTATTTGTCACTGACAGCTGAAAAGGTCTCATTTTCTACACTCTGTCTGTGCTCAGTCAATTAAATTAAAAGTGAGAGTTAATTGTAGCCTCAGTGAAAGCATTAACAGGTTTTGGTGTCATGCAATGGTACTACAGAAAACAGGTGAAACAGAAACGTGAAGGGACTCCAGCCTTGCATGTGCTTCCAGCATCACTGAGACTGAAAGCCTACAAACAGCAACTGATGTAACCTGGCACTGATGTTGGAGGAAGTGGTCTTATCCTCTCCCTGCTCCTGTCAGCTCCTTCCCAGTCCTCACCAGCAAAATTGTCCGGATAGTTACGAAGCAGGAGCAGACCCAGGTTGAAAGGATCCATAACTGTGTCATCAGTCCAGCTCTCATGTTGGGTCCTCTCCCCAAACTGGCTTCCCACATCCTAGGGTGGGGTGGGGGCAGGAAGGACCCTCTAGGGACTGAGGGGAAGGCAGGGCTGTAGCCATGCCAGCCTGTGCCCGCTGAAGTTCTGCATGCCTTTAGGGATCTTCCCATGTCAATTGTACTGGCCGATAAGAAATTTGAAAGACATCCTGCTAGGGATTTGTTGCTGCTGCTACTTCTGGTTGGTGCCATCATGAAGTTGGGAAGGTCTGGCCAAGGACTTGAAGCCCACTGAACTGGGTGTCGTAGAACCACAAAAGGAGAAGCCCATGCCTGAGATCAGTTTAAAACAATGACTGTTGTTCTGCAAGACTACATGTGGAGGAGAATGTGAAAACAATGAGGTGCAAGAATGATTCCTGCAGATCAGCATGCACACATCTGGTGGGCAAGCAAGAGTGCAGAACTCTCATGGCCTAGGAGAACGTCATGTTGCAATACCCAAGACCGAGAAGGAAAAAAGTTTAGGTAAATGGAGAAATATGGACATAACAAGCACTTCAGCAACAGAGGACAGGACATAGAACGATATCTGACTTGAAGGTTCCAGCCACGAGCCTGAAAGACAGGCCAGGATGAAGGGGAGATCAGAAAGTTGAGGTGGGCTGAGAGAGAAGATACAGCTTTGTTTAGATATTTTGAAGCTGGAAAGTGGTGCTGCATAAGGAAATATCTAGCCTGCGATGAGACAAAATATTTTAGGTGTGTCCAATTAGGCAAAAGGAGACAGAAGATACCAGAAAAGAATTATAAGGAGCCAGCATAGAGATGGCAGTTGAATTCAAGTGAATGATGGATGTTCAAGAGGGGTACAGAGGTCCCTGAGCTGCAAGTGAGAATTTTCAATGCAGGGACAATATATATATGTATGTATAAATTGTATAATGTTCTCATTGCAAAGCTCCTCTCTTTTCCCAAAGGACATAAAAAAGAGTACTGTGGCACTGTGGTTGCCATGATGGAGATTTATTCAGGGTGTAAAGGAATTTTGTAGTCAGCTATGCTAAACTACCTCTATGTGCATTGTGCATGTCTGCTTTTGACTAAATGAGCAAATGATATCATGTATCTGTTTTACTTCATGGTTTATACATGAAATACCACTGTACCTGGGCACAGGAGAAATCACATAACTGTTTCCTGTCAGATAAAATACAACAGTCTTTCCATTATTACAAATAGTTCTCAGTTACAACTGGGAAACTAAGGAGATAGTTAATCTTTTGTCATATTCTACACAAATAGAGACAAAACTGAATATATTTCCAGTATTGAATTACTACTGCATTTATTCCAAGTTAAAGATGCTAATTAGTATCTGTATTTTCACAGCCTTATCTGATTATATTAACCTGACAAAAGGGCAGCCAAAATTCAAGATTAAATTTCAAGATAATGCTAATACACTCTTTTTTTCTCCCGTCTTTTCTGTCTTTTGGCTGATATTCATTAGTTCAGTTACAGGGCTCCTATTAACCCATAGTTGTTTCAACACAGTATGCAACATAGACGTGGAAATTCGATCTTGATGTTATCCTCCACTATTTAAAATCTGACTTCAGATCTGCCTATTGCCCAAGGAAAGCAGGAGAATGCAAACAATGATCTAAGATTCAAGAAAACAAAGAAGAAGAAAAATCTGCTTTGAAAATGTCTTCTGAAACGGAGTAGTAGAAGGATAACGACAAGGAGTCACAGATATGCATCTGACAGAAACTTTCCGGAAGAAAGAGCCAGTCAGCAACATGCTCTGAGAATCTCTCAGTCTCTCTCCAAATTATCTCTCAAGCCTAAATACTCTCTGTGGGTTGTATGGACTACAGAAAAAAAAGCAGAGAAAGATAGTAGTTTTGTCAGTGTTTTCAAAATTATTATCAGTTTGAGGATTAAAGACTCAACACCCAAATTATATGCTAAAGTCAGAAACTCAGCTTGACTTAAAGTAAGGGTACGTTCCTGGCCCTCTTGGTTGTAGAAGAAGCAGTGAAAGTATGTATATTCAAGGATATGACCAAAAAATATGTTGTTTTTAAAATCTCGTGGAGCTTCAGCCAATGTTCTGAGGTCCCAAGTAATGATTTTTAAATGCCTAGACATGGTACTGACGAAATTATTATTTCTGTGTTATTTTTGTCAGAATTAGTGATAATTGGTAGCTGGACCAATTTATGTCAGTAGATGGCTGGATTTTCAACCAGCTGGGATTTTCAACATCTTCCCTCTTGAAAGCTGCTCCAGATCCCCAGAGTCCAGAAACACTCCATGATGTGTGTGTAGGTCTTAAAAGGAAGCAGGTAGGAGTTTCTATGGGGCCAAAAAAACCCCAAAAGTATGGGGTGGAAAAACATCCAAGGGAAAGAAAGAGTATGAATCAGTGGGGTGTCAGTGTCAGTTCTGGGGGAAAAAAATTTGCAGGTAATGGACTGGGCCATCTCCAGGTTTGCTAGCTCTCTGTAGTATTCTGCACAGCCATGGTAGTGCATATTTTACGCATATATGTAAGGGGCTGTTGCATATATTTGCCACGTACATATAATCTTTCCACAAGAGGGATTGAGCTCTGACTTCTACTTACACTCAAGGAGACGTTTTACAGGGAGGATGCAAAACTTTATTCTTTTGCTGCTCAGACACAATGGGAACACCAAATTACATATTATGTCTAGTACACGTTATATCTCAAGTACTGTATCTCGACTGCTGTAAACGGAAAAGTGACTGAGAAAATTAATGTTTCCTATGGAAAAGCTGCAACAACTTAAGTACTCGGAAGAGCTAAATCTCATCTACTGAAGGCTCATTTATCTGGCTTGCTGTCCTTAACAAAAAATATGACAAATCCATTCCCACAGGAAAACTCTTAAACACAGGGTTACACGCAGCTCCCACCTACTGGTATTTTATTCCTGCTTCATCGTGGCGGAAGAAGGGGATTCCTTTGGCTAGCATCGGACCTGTGCAAGTACAGGCACAGTGAGCTGGGATTCATTTCTCTAAATCAGGTCAGATGAATGGCATGTAACAAAAAGTTATTTCTCCCCATGGATGAGGAAGAGAGTTCAGGTGACAGGGTCAGATGTAGAAAGTATATATTTTTTTGTGATGACCAGAGGGCTGGATCCTCCCCCTGTTGACTCCAATCCCTGCTACAGGAAAGTCGTCTTCTCCTGCTGGGGTTTTGTTGAGCGAAGGTTGTGCTGCTCTGCTGCTGAGGGTCTCCTCCCCCTGCCCCTGAGATTTGTGTCTGTGAGTGTGCCCTAACCCCATTTCAGCCAAAATGTGTTTGCAAAATAATTTCTAACCTGACTTTGCTTGCCTGACATGCATTTCAGGTGGTGCAGAAGCTGACTTGCACTTGCAACATGGGAGCAGGCTGGGACCTGCTGATGTGGATGGTGCTCAGAAGCTGTGGCTGGTCCAGAGTCCCAATGAAGCCTTCTGGGAGAGCACCAGTGCCTGGGACCATGGCTGCCCTGGTTCAGGTCCTGCCCATGGGCCATCATCTGCCAAAGACATAGGGGACAGGCTGAGGATGATCAGTTCTATGTATTTTAAGTGATTTCATTTCTTGTATGAAAACAACTCAGAGATTTTTGGTGTGGGTTTCACCAGTCTGGCTAGTAAAAAAGAGAAATAATTGTTATGGATTTTGAAAAAGGAGCAGAGGAGCTGGAGAGAGAGACACCCTCAATGAGTGACTACGTGTGCTAGTTTGCTTCCCTAGCAAAAACTAGAAACAATCTGTCCTTCTTTAGATGATCCAAAATCCTACTTAAAAAAATCAAACATTGAAGCTAATACGAGTTCAAATTATTTGAAGTGGATCCAGTTTATATTTTCAAAAGGATTTGATGCCTATATGGATTTATATTAAATATTATATAAAATATAATAAAAACACTAGTGAAACCACCACTGAACTGATCACAGAGTTCATTAGTTTACTGAAAGTACATTTTTCATTATACTAAAAAGATCAACAATCAGACATTGGCCACAACCTTCTGATTTAAAAAATTGCTAAAAATACTGATAAGGAAAAAGAAAAATGTCCATAACACAGTGTAAATGCTTTAAGAAAATAGAAATAAAGGGCTCTTTTGGTGGAAAGTATTTTTTACCCAAGCTGCCCACCTGAAAATTTGATAGATCAATGTATTAATTGGTGTCTCCAGGTTTTAAACATTTCCTCCCCCAATTAGCTAGCTTTGTTGTCAATTTCTCATTGCCATAGTTGCAGGTTTGTATGCTGCTACAAACACCCACAGTCTTGGCACTGAAACCTCAAGTTATTGTGAATCAAGATCCTCCTTCCACAGATATATATTCCAGCTGAACCATACATAAGATTTTTAGCACTATCCTTTTAGGGTTAGATGTGCACAAATGTTTAGGCATCCTTGACCTAAGGGCAGTGGAAAAAATATGTATTTGTGTTTGCATTGAGCCTACAGGGGACACGTTGGAATTTATGTAGAGAGGCGGCTTGCAAAACGATTCCTTAATGAAAAAGAGAGTCTCGTTCCTCTAAATCATGACCCTGTTGTATTTACATGCAACGTTTCTGTCATTCCAGGTAGAAACCCGCTTGCTTTGTCCTGCCTCTAAGTAACGGATTGATATTGCAAAGCATTGATTAGGGCATCTGTGACAGACTGCTGCTCGTACAATGTTCAAAACATTCTGGCTACAGTACCACATACTCATTGCCATGCCAAGATTTCTTCTAGTGCTCGTGCTATGAGCCAGATCCCTGGCTCCACAAAGCACTAGAGGGCAGGCTAGACTAGAGTTCTCCCCCAAAATGAGGCATAAGAGAAATTAAGTTCACAATTCTGCTCAGAAATGCAACGTGAAGCTAGAAAGAAAGCCTCACCTAGCACCTAATGCCTTTAGCAGGTGTTAGGCCTCTTCATAAGGAAGGTTTTTTTGCTCTTATTGGGAAGCTTTGTTTCCAAGCACAAGCAACAAATGGTTGTATGAGGAAGAAGACAAGAATCACAGTTAGGTGCAGCCATGCACTGCTGAGGAGAAAGACTGACCCCACAGATCTGCTTTCCCCATCCCACAACCATCCTCAGCTCCTTCAGAGGAGGCAACACCCCGCATCCTCCCTGCACCCTGGCCCTGATCTGGTGATTCTGGCTGCATCATGGTCTTCAATCTTTGTTGGCCTGTAGAACAAATAACTGACTTTTTTGCTATTAATGGCCCTATTCTGCAAGCTTTCCTAATTGCAGTTGTATTTGCTTCTGTCTTGTCCATGTCCTGGGGCAGAACACCATGAGTGGTGGTTCTGGATACAAAACTGATCCCTCCGATCCCTCCTCTGAAAGGAGCTCCTGGTTGTTTCTCAGTCCTGCAGAACCCAGATTGCCCTGACCCCTCCTGGAGCCCCTCCTGATGTCATGGTGTAATTGCTTACCTCCCCATGGCATTCAGTTATTGATGGGCCTTGCGCAGATCAGGGTGAAGCAGCAGGGCTTGGTGGAACACAGCCATAGGCTGAGATAGAATATTTGTGTGAATAAAATAGCCCTGCAGCAGTTCACACAAGAGGTGCAGAGTTTGAGTTCCAGCGGGTGTATGTATTTTTTGTTAGCTCTCTTGCATTTCTTTTTCAGCCCTTATCACTTTCAATTCAGCTTCACCCATCACCCCAAACTGCCAAGGAGACTTTAAGCCTGTTAATGATGATGAGATATATATATATAGAGAGAGATATATATATAATGATATAAAACCAATGTACATTATCTGTGAAGGAGATGTCTTGAATCACTTTGTCCATTTCGTAGTCAAGATAGATTATTTCTTATCACTTTGTCCAGTTTGAAAGTACCTTTCATTTACAAATTTCTTCCAGAAATTTCAAGGCCAAGTTTATCCTGGTATAACATAAATTATTGAAACTGTCTGATCCTTAGTAAAAGTAGAAGCACTCTGCATTAAGATAATTATTAGTTTCAGGGTATATTCCCTGTTTTCTTATGGTATCATTCACAGAATTTCCTAGTGCTGCTCAGCCCAACCTGGCTATCAGTTCCCCTTTCACTTTTCTTACAATAAGCTGCAATAATCAGAGAATTGTCTAGGTTGGAAGGGACCTTTAAAATAATCTAGTCCAAGCATCAACCTAACCCTGACAAAAAAAGAAAACAACAAACAAAACCAAAACCACCACCAACAAAAAAAAAACAAACCCCCCAACACTAAACTATATTCCCAAGCACCAAGTCAACATGTCTTTTAAATATCTCCAGGGATGGTGCCTCAACCACTTCCCTGGGCAGCCCATTCCAATGCTTGATTACCCTTTCAGTGAAGAAATTTTTCCTAATATCCAATCTGAACCTCCCCTGGTGCAACTTGAGGCCATTTCCTCTTGTCCTATCTTGGATGTACCTGGATGGCACGCAAAATTAACAAACTTGCATAAAGGCTACCAAGGACGTTGGTAGTACTATTTTAAGTATGTTGGTCTGCATTGTCCTTTCTGACACAGCAGAGATGGATGGATGAGATCAAAGGAATTACCAGTCTCTGCTTCTCTTTTAGGTCTTAAGATTTTTCTTTCTGAGTACAACAAGTCCTGACTTCCCAGGGTAAACAGAAATTTGGCTAAGTACCAGTGAAATAAAAACTCCCTTAACACCTTAGGATTGTGCACTGTCTGAACAAACATCCTGGAGGGAGTTTTCTGAAGTTTTCTGCCTTTGCCTGACCTTGTGTCACAGGAACTGGAGGAGGTTTGATATTGGCTTTGGGGGAGCCAAATTGCCCTGGTGCTGACTTCTCTGTATACTATAGCATGGGTTTATAATCATATAATCATAGAAGGGTTAGAGTTGGAAGGCACCTTAAAGATCATTGAGTTCCAACTCCCTGCCATGGGCAGGGACAGCTCCCACCAGACCAGGTTGCTCAAAGCCCCATCCAG
>JAOQGH010000019.1:73720975-73738039 GCA_025769975.1 Gallinago jamesoni
TTGTGCTCCAGACCCCTCACCAGCTTTGTTGCCCTTCTCTGGACCTGCTCCAGCACCTCAATGTCCCTCTTGTGGTAAGTCTTCTATAAAGAACTTCAAGAACAAATATAATTACCAAAGGCGTTATTAATTGTGGGGAAAAGCACTTTGACCAGCCTTTCCTATGATTTAGAATGTTTACCAATGGTGCACACACAATTCACCAAGCCAATAAAAAGCAAAGGCTATAAAAATGTTAGCAGAGGGAGGGAGGAGCCTGGGTGTTGTGCCTCAAAGGGCATTTCGGTAGTGCTAACAAACGTCTTAATTCACCCAAGCATGATTCATACTTGTGCCTGGAACAATGTTTGATGTAACCTTGCCAGCCTTTAGTGCCTGCAAGCACCATAACATACTCTTTCTGTGTCTTAAAACTACCTGTCTACAGTGCCATGGCCCCAGGTGATGTGTCCCCCCTGCTCCCAGTATCATAACCCATGAGAGGTCCTCACAAGATAAAGTTCAGTGTTTTCTTTCATCCTTTCTGCACCAAATCTCTTAATGGATGTTAGAGCCAAGCGATCCTCAACTCTTCCAGCTGGCATAAGAAAGCACAGAGAGGCTGAAGCTACCATCCCACCGACAGAACCAGTCTGGAAAGCAGATAGAATAGTAGGCAGCCAAGTCAAGCACCACACACTTGCATTCTGACTTACTTTGGCATGCCACCAGAACCTGTGAAGAAAGGAAAGGGACAAAGGAATTTTATGTCAGCTGTATGATAATCTGCCATGAGTATCACGTATGAAAATCATCTGTCTGTTACTGTCGAGGGAGTCTTTTACAGATATAGGAGAGTAACTCTCTTCAGAACTAGTTTGTCAGACTGCAAAACCTCCAGCCGTCTACAGACAGTGCCACAACCCTTCAATAGGAAATCTGCCTGACAAAGTCCCACGACTAATTATGTGGGGCCAAGGGCTGGTTTGCAAATCCCCAAAGTGTTCCATCATGTTAAGACCCGTGTTGATATGATAAGGGCCATGTTAGTTTTTACTAGCTGGAAACTGTATTTTTATTTATGTCATAGTGTCACAATGATATATGACTATCTTTGCAAGTCTAAATATATATATATATATATATGAGGGCTTTTTATTTTTAGTTGTAACGGTCTACAATATTCCCTGTCATAACTAGAGACAAGTCAGCAAAAGAGGAAGTGAAGTCACAAGAAAGTTATAAGTAAAATGAAATTGAATCTGAGAAAGATCTCCTTGAAGAAATAGGCACTAATTGGGCAGCGAATTTAGTCCCTACTCCCAGTGACTAGAAATCTGGCAGCTTTATCACATACAGTTCTCCAGCTTCTTTCAAAGCTGGTGTCCGTTTCTGATTTAAATATATACATTGTATTTAATATTTGGATGAATAGGGTCAGTATTTTCACGGGTGAGTTGTCCTGTGTAGCCTGGGGCTTGCTTCTGTGTTAAACTTCATATCCTTTTACAGGCCTACCATAGGACTGACTGTACAGAAAGCTCATTGTCTGCAAGTTAGAAAGGGAAGCTTAGGAGTTCATGAAACAAAAATAATTTTTAACTCTGTTGCACATCCTTCAGCGGGAGCGTGTTCTCAGAAAGCGATTTGTCACTGCAAAATGGTGAGTGGGCCGAGGGACTGACGGTAGTGTCCTCTAAAAAGAGCTAGTTTCAAAAGTGGCTTCTTACTTCTGGATGAGAGCTCCAGCTTATGTTCAAAAAGCCCCTCGTGGTTCCTTGCAGAGACCCTGCCCGCTAGACTGAAAATCCAGACAGTTGCCAGCATTTATCTCACTGAGTCCATTATTTTATCTTAGCGTGCAATCAGACAAAGTGAGAGAAAAACACACGCACACAACTTTATGAGCACTGGAGCACTGAGCCCACATGAGGCACAATTGATATTTTGGCAGTAAGCTTTCAATTTTCCAGCTGTGCCAAGTCAAGAAACATGCTAGGAAAAGAAACTAGTGCATAATTAAGTCTTCCTTTTTTTTTTTTTTTTTTCCTTGGAGACTTCTCAGTTGACTTTAATTATTCTCTCTTTCTCTCTCTTTCTCTCTTGGCTTAGGAAGTTGCTTTGTTTTTATTTTTTTTCAAGTGAGCTTTCTTGCCAAACAGGTTTGTTTAAGTTCCCACCATTCTACTGATTACTAACAAAACAGTTCAGCTTTCAAATACCAAGCAAGAAGAAGAGTTATATAGTGGGGAAAAGGAAACAGGGATGCAGCACTAATATTTATTTTATTGCTATTGATATTACGTTGTCAGTGCTGTTAAATGATTCCTGCTGTTGGTATTGCCCTTTCAGCCATGGTTCCTCCCCCTTTTCTCCCTGCTTGTGGCTATCATCAATGTCCTTTTTTACGTTCTTTATGTGAGATGATTCTTCTGTTATCTTCCCACTCATCTTCTTTATAACTCAGTCAGTACAGCTCCTTGCACAAGTGAATAGAGTTACAGTAGGGAAAGGACAAAGATGTTAATAACAAAAGTTCTTGTACTGTGGCTTGTTTTAATCTCAATATCTTTTCTTGCAAGCAGCAGGCACTGGGAGGCTGAATCCACAGCAAGGCATTATGAAATGTAATGATTAGTAAAGAAACTTCCGATGCGAGATTACAAAACCCTAGGTGAAAAATCCAATACAACTGTGATCCTTAAGATCCTAGAGCAAAATATATATATTATTTTCCTTTCCTCTCTGTTGTGTTGGGGGATTTTTGTATTTCTGCTCACTTAAAGGACAATACCAGTTTGCACTACCTGAGAGTTGAGACCTCTCAGTCTAAATGTAGATCCTTGTTGGAAAAAGCTCTGGTGGTGAGAGCCAGGTCATGGTGCCGAGAACACACTGCAGCTACTGGTGGGAATAAAGGATAAGTTTTGTCTCTTTGCGCTCCTTCTACAGAGGCACCAGGCTCTAGATCCAATAATGTGAATGGAGTGAATAGATCACCACATTTAGTCTTAGTTTAGGGATGTATCAGGGAATCCATAGTCCTTGAACTTACAGGAAAAGCATCATGTAGTCATGCATGTGCCAAAAATTGTTTTTGCAGAAGGATTTGTAGGAAAATCCAGTGAATAGTCTTAGCAGAAAGAAAGGATGAATTTTGAAATTTTAAAATATGTTAAAAATTTTATTTTTTCCTTTTTTGAAAAACTTTTCCTTTTGCTTTCCTTTTTTACGTTAAGTTCAGAAAATGAAAAGAACTTGTGAGTTAGATGAAAGAGGCGTCTTGCCTCAAAACATAAAGTTTTCAGAGTCCTCTTTAAAAAACCACAAAACTTAAAGCTATGTCTCTTCCACCTGAGCATATTTTCTTCCTCATCTAAAAAATTTGTTCATTGAAAGACAAGAACCAGTTTTTCCCCTTGGCCTAATTAGGATCTCTTATGCTGTCATTCATACTAAAACCTGTGTCAATCCTACATCTTCCTGAACACAAAACCAAAAGATTAGTAAGAGAACGTATGCAAAAAAAAAAAAACCACCAAAAAAACCCCAACCTGCTTTGTTGGATTAGACTATCTAATGCTTAGAAAAAAATGTAAGAGAAATTATATTTTTTACTGTATCTTAAGGGGTGGAGAATTTTCCCTACTTTGCAAACTTGAGCTATAAATGTTTAGCCAAATGTTCTATTAGTGTCTTCTGACTCCTGTCCTCATATTCAGGTAAGATTTTTCTTGGGATCCCAAGAAGAAAGACTTGTTGAACACTCAGATTTTATTTTTACGATTACAATTAAATAGAGGTTGAGATATGCAGAGATATATAGGAGATCTAGACACTTCTGTTTTTCCAGAAAAATGAACATAAGCTTGAAAACGCCAGGCAAAATGTTTTCAATCCATTTGAAAAAGAACTTATTACATATACCCAGTGTTAGGCAAGAGTCTGGTGTTGGCAATATTTTTTTTTCTTCATTTGTTTTATATGTTTTCTACAGGGAACAGAAATCCGAGGCTTGCACCACAGACTGCAAGGACAGCTCAAGTCAATTCAGACAATGAACAACAGGGAGGAGGAATGTATCCACGAAATTAGTCAGGAGGGGCATTTCTGCCCACCAGAGAAGAATTCCTCTTCGCCAGCTGTGATATCATTTAACAATGACAGCTCTCTGGTTTGTAAGTGCAGCATGTGTTTTCAATGCCTTATTTGCAACTGTTTTCTGAAATAATGATTTAGGGTCACATCCTGATCGCTCGATCTGCGTGTAGCTGCTGTGTCCGTGACAAGGCAACTGCCACAAAGAAGGTGAACAGGCTTGTGGCCTCCAAGGGAAAATTCCCAATGCTTCAGACCTTGGGACCATCCTTAACTAGTAGAGTTAGGGATAAACCTCCGTGGGTGGCCTGGGTCAGTCATGTCCATCTTTGAAGTGCACCATGCTGGCCACAGTTGCTGATAAGGTATTAGATGAGACAGCACTTTCTGTGTTCATAAACCATCCCTCATGTTTTGCTCTGAAGGCATCACAAATACCTTGTTAACAACATTTTACAGGAACAGCTTTGGGACAGGAAGGGATTGGAGACATTCCCATGAACTCCATTACCCCTTCTTCCCCCCAACCCCCTTGAAATCCAAGTCCTAAAGCAGCTAACATATGTCTGATGAAAAGCCACTAATGTATATGCTCTTCTTGCACTCAGTGAGATGTAGCTGCATATTTACATGGCTTAAGGAATGCTTGGTCTTTCTCAGGGCCAAGAAAAATAAAGTCACCAACCACCCCCCATAATGAAAAATGAGGTGCTGCTCCCAGCCATCTGCAGCAAGCCTTGCAGCATCGCTTGATTGTTTGTTTGTTTTATTTACTTTTTATAATGTTCTAAAACTTGGTTCAGATTATTTTGTTTCCAAAGCCTTTGCCCCTAAAAAGGCAAATAACTTTTTTTCTTAAAAAACCCAACCAACCCAAAAAACATACACAGGGACATCTGTGCATCATTTTTAAAGAGTGTGGTACAGGAGAAAGCAGGTTAGTTTGGGACAGGCTGGAACTACATGCTGACAGCAGGAGATGCAAAGAGGGCTATTGTCTTTGTTAAAAATAAATAAATGAAAGCTGGAAGAAATTCTTTCATTAAATTGGAAACAGCATTATCCTAGGAGTTTGCAGTATTAATTAAATCATGTGCTTTAAAATATCATTTTTGCCATGACAGCATTTTATTTTAGGACTCAGGCTAGAGATAGCAGCAAATGTCTGATTCTTGCCCTGAGCACACGGAGCTGAGGATGTGTTCGAACAAAGGATTACCTTTTATGAAAGCCTTGGACCAGGGTGAGGGGGAAGGGAGCTTGCTTTGTCAGTGAAAGAGAAAATACTCATCTCCCAGCAGACCACTGCTTTGCTGAGGAGGAAACCTACCTGCCAAATGTGCAGGGATCTGCCAGCAGCAGGATGAGGTGATGCTGCAGGCTGCATTCATAGGGAGGAGGATATTTCTGTATGCAATGAGGCCATTGCTCTTTCCATGTAGTAGCTCCTCTCTGGAATAGGCAAGGCTGGATGATTCATGAGCAGACGCAGAAATCCCTGTTGCAAACAATAATGAAAAATCACTGACTTGAGATTTTTTATTTTTTTTTTTTATTTTTTATAGAGTGTATATTACTTTGTGGCAGAACAAAACCTGCTGAAATGAATAGATTCCTCAGCCCCAAAGGGGTCATTAGAAGGGAAAGGTTCTCAAGAAATAAATTTTTAAAAAACATTTACAGTTAGAAACATCAAGGCATTTCACTGCCAGTTTAATCTTCATCTGCCCATGCAGCCAGAGATGGAGTTGTAGTCCAGCTGTGTGTTGCTTTCATGTGTTGGACATCACAGCCTACTGCACACCTTGTATAATTTAAGTCCCTGAATCTGCTGTACTCTACAATGGGAAGGAAGTCTGTTGTTTTGTAGGAAATATGTACCTGCAAAGGAGCCTAGGACATTGGAGAGACATCGGTTCCCATGATGACTCCATGGTTGTTCACACTATTTGTGAAAGAAAGAAATTAAAAATCATCACCACCCGGATCATACATCTGATCTGATCATACATCATACATAGAGTTGACATTCCTTGTCAAATCTAGTGATTGACTGGTGCTCTGAGATGTGAAGTTTCTCAAAAAGTAAATGATCTATGAGCCATAGATGTTTTGCTAAGTAAAGTTCTAAAACATAATTAGAAAAAAAACCTCCTAAAACAGAGCCTGAGAATTTCTTGGGGTGTCAAAGAAAAGAAAAACACTGAAATAACTTCCCAAGTGATGGTGGATTTGCCTTCACTTTGAGTATTTAAAACAAAATTGTCTGTCCCTTACCCAGGATGCTTTTGCCAAGCCACCAATTACTGGGGTTGGTGCAGAAATTACAGGTAGCTATGAGAAACAATTATTATAATGGTTCATTCTGTCTCAGTGAAGATGTACATAGTAATCTCTCTTAGCAGTTCTGTCTTTTCCATCAGGTGTGTGCTCCCCTCTGCAAGTATCACTGAGAAAAAGGAGTTCACTAAGACTAGATGGTGCATTGTGAGTCTTCTGACTGCAGTAGGCAGAAAGGTCCTTCCCACAGGTCCTTTGGATTTCTGTATTTGTTGGGGTTGCTCAATAAAAATACGTGAGCTGACTTGCTCCCGTGCATGAGGCAGCAATCCACACATGAGATCTTAGCTCCACATCATGGGAGCATCCACATGTGTACGGGACAGTTTTCAGTACTTTACTCAACAACATCTCTTTGGAATATTTCCTGTTTGCTCATGATCATCTTAGAGGTTGCTTTTAGTCAATTTGGGAGCCAGCAGATTTCTTTTTACTGAGATTTGTTAGGTATGTGCTAACACCATCCAGTTCCGACTGTCTTACTCAGTTGTGCGGAAGCCATGATTTTGCGTTTACCAAGCCTACTCCTTATCCCATGGTAAAGCTACTATAAGATATCATTTCACACCTATTTTGATATTACAAATTCCTGCATATATTTCAAGGGTATAATTTCAAGTGATGCGTTTGCTTATTTAACATTTTATGTATCTAGATTTAAATGCAATCCTGCAAAAGTCTGAAAAATGCAGACTTAATTCCTCAGTTCTTCCTCAAGAAAATCTACCAATGAACATTATCCTGTGGAGGGATTTTAATTGCAATATTTCACTTAAAAAGTACTCCATAGTTTGCTATAACATAGTAATTTGTCCCCAGTATTAAATAAGTGTTAAATTATATAAAATGATGCTCTTATGTTTGCAAAGTTTCCTGTCAATGATGACCTGGGTGGGTGTAAGGTATAGGTATAAGGTAGTATTTTTTGGTACAGTATGAGCAGACCAACTACATATTTAGAAAGTACATTCTGTCTTATACTGAATCAATTGCACTGTTTTAAGAAATTGCTGTAGAAGGTGACAGTAACAGGTTGGCAGAATTAGAATGCATGAGCCATATCCCCTCAGCTTACCCACGGGTCTTCCGTATGGGGTGTGGATGAACAAAGACAGTAGGAAGCATGTGAAAATTTGCAAATAACATTAAAATTTTTATGTTCTTTCCTTTCTCACAGGTCTGTTCAATAATATTTAATTGCTTTTCTCCTTACTGAATTTGTCACAAAAACGGAAAGTAGAGGAAAGTTATTTCTGAATGTTCAGACATACCTGAATGTTGTATTTAGTAAAATGTTAAATTAAGGGCAATAATGAGTCCTACTCTGGGAAATTAGTTTAAATTTCTGATGGGTTTGTCAGATATAAGAACAGACTGTTTGCAAGCAGACTATTTGCTTTAAAAGGTTAAAGAAAAAGTTTTAAAAGTTTAACAGAGTTAGGAAGTGGTAAATTCCACTGTCCTCTATGCTTATATTATTAATTTTAACCTGATGGCATCTTCATGGGAGTCATATACACACTTGTATGAATTCATATTCATTTGTCTGTTGTCCTGGCATTGGAGGAGTTGGTAAACAACCCAAGAGCTGTTTGGGGTGCTTAGCAAAGTGCTGAGACCTCATTAGTGCAGCCTGGCTGCTAATGCATCTGTCCACAATGCCCAATGTCATAATAGCATTGGCAACGCAGGGAGCTGCCAGCCACATTTCATTAGGGGATTTCATCAAGCTGTTTTCATATGGTGATCTCCTCTCAGAGTCTGTGTTCTTGAGTGTAAACACACAGGCAGTGTAGCTTGGCCAGGTACGAACAGCTGATTATCCGTCTGTTGAATCACAGGGAAGATATTCCAGATCTTTGCTCAAATAATTAACATCAAGATTTAGCCCTTTGATCCCTCCTTGCTAGTTAGTAAAATTCTTCTTTTAATTGAGTGTAATTCTGACTCAAGAAAATTACCTCTGGCCTATGTCCCTGAACACGTACAAAGGAATGAGCTCTTACTACCTTCTACTACACAGGAAAAGGAATTTGGGGTGATGGTGGGCAGTTCATTAAAAATACGACCTCAGCGCTCCGAGGTTATTTAAAATGGCAATCAGGATGTAAAGGATTACCATGGAACATGTCAGACAAGGCAGAGCACCAGCAGGCATGGTCTCCCTGAATGCTGTGGTTTGAAATCTGTGGTCACACTGTCTCAAAAGGTGTGTAAGAGAAGAGGTACAGACAAAGGTGCTAAGCTTGTTCAGAGGTGCGAAATGAATTTTTTAGGAAAAATTTTTACACTGAAAGGGTTATTAAGCATTGGAATGGGCTGCCCAGGGAAGTGGTTGAGGTACCATCCCTGGATGTATTTAAAAGACAGGTAAACATAGAGGTTAGAGACATGGTTTAGTGAAGGTTTTTTTTTATGAGAGTTAGGTTGATGGTTGGACTAGATGATCTTAAAGGTCCCTTCCAACCTAGATAATTCAATGATTCTATGACTTCTGCTTGCTGCAAAACTGAATAGACTGTCCTCTTCAGCTTGGAAAAGAGAGTGAAGGTATAACGGAGGCTTGTAAAGCCATAAATGACATGGACATAAATGACAAGTGCCCTTCTGCTATGCTACATCTCATGCTTTTGCCACAAGTATTTCCTGTGAGCAGCAGCAAAGGGAGGACAAGGGCCCGAGTGGACATTTTGCTGCACACAGTATGGTATTTTCTCCCTCCTTACTTGCTTCTTCTCAGCTGAGTAGGGCTTTTCCAATGGTGTACGGGGGGGAAATACTACTGGCTGTAGGTAGGGATTGGTTGGTATCTCCAAACCCTGGTTCCTGTCGCTGGCCCAGCGGCTTTGCCCTGTCCCATACCTCTTGTCACAGACAGGCTCTGCCACGGCACCTGCCACTTCACAAATATAACGAGGCATTTCTTTTTCTGTAGTCTTCCTGCCCCTTGTTCACCCAGAAATTTCCCAGGCCTGCCTCTTCTCCAAATGTGAGCCTTTCGTAAAAACATCTGCTTGTATGAAAGGAGATAAATCCCCGTTTGTGTGAAACAAGAACAATAAATGGATGTCACGTTCTGTGTAATACTTAAGGCTGTAATTGCATCCCCCCTCTTAGAAGTGAGGGGAGGTGATTGTGATAACAGGCTGTTTATCTAACATTTGTCAGCAATTAGCCCGAGAAGGTGCTTGTCCCGACAATTTTCTGATCAGGAGCCAGGATGCAAGGGAAACTCTCTTGCTGCAATGTGTTTTCTTATTGCTGTTAATCCGCTCCCTTTGATTGATTATTACCCATATGGATCGTTACCAAAGCAGGATTATCTAGAGTACTGATAGCAAGAAGTAGAGGGGATCTGGTTTATTTCTTGCTTGATTTACAGACGAGGGTGAGGCTAAGAGGGAAGGAAGAGTACGTGGATGCATTTCTTTGGGAGTGTTCAGCTTCAAGTACAACCGATCTTTCTCTGATTAATATGTCTGAGCAAGGTAAATCCAGCATCCAGGGTTATCCTTGCTTAAGGCACGTGCAGCCACATGAGAAAGGGCCACTGCAAAAAGGATTGCACCAGTTTTACTTAAATTCCTTACATGTCCTCTTAACTTGGCCGAACAGGCAGGCAGTTGACAGGTTCTAGAGGGCTTCCAAAAACAAGGAAAGCTGGAGAGACACAGGTGATATTTTGAAGATGAAATATATTGAGCTCTCTCACAATATTAGGTCATAAGGGCATGGTAGTAGGTCTTTCTTTTTCTCCCGTCTAAGTTTCAGACCGAAAGGACCTTACTGACAGGTATTGCACCTGGTGTTTTCCACTTGTTCTAACAGTTCCTTGTCTGACATGGTTGAAAATATTTACAAGTCTTAGGACACTGTGTCTTAAGTCCACTGGTGATGTACTCTAGGTGATGTCAGCATAAATTTGGCCTGACCAGGGAGCTAAAAAAAAGAACAATGTGAAATTGTGTTGTACTTAACCTTTAAATGAAGCAAGTCAGAGCTGCCAAAAGTTTGTAGCACTTTCATTCTTTCCGAAAACAACTCTGAGAAGAAACTTGCTGGTTCCCAAAGTTCAGGTTAACCGTTTTCAAGAAAATGAAGAATAATCTTGATGAATGTTAATGAAAACACTTATGATGAGCAAATGCACTAAAGAAATGCCGAATCTTTATCTGTGGTTCCGTATGTAACAGATGAATAGTGAATAATTTTATATAATTTTCTTAAGGTCAGAGAAAGTGTACAGCAATTTTTCTGGACTTTCTTGCTACTTGTTTATCAGCTGTTTTCTAAAATAGTTAATTTTAAAAGGGTAGTGTTGGGTTAAAGGGTTCAACTTTAGAAATTAGGGTTGTAAAATACTGCAAATCACCCATTTGCCAATGCAGGTACGGATCACTATTCAGGCTTGGCATTTGGTTTGTGAATTTATTCCACTCATATTGCATGTTCACATTCACCAGACTCTTAAATTACAGTTGTCAGTCTGAGTCATTTTAGCAAAGCTGGGTCACAGGTGAGTGAGGAGACATACACAAAAGGTTTTTAAGGTACATAGCTTAGTCCACTTTTCAAAGCTGATAAAACAGATTAGCTGATAAAAACTTCCTACTTAAGGTGTGGTTTATGTAGGGAAATGTTTTGTTTGGTGGAATTTGTACCAGCTATCAAGAACTGTAGCAGAAGTGAGCAAAGCTATTTTTCTGCCCAAGTAGCTGTGCTTATGCCAGAAATTTGGCAGGATAATAATGCTGCAACCCTCAGAAATTGATGGTCACTTGAATAAATCCATAACTGAACTAACCAGGGTTTAAAATAATTTCCAATTAAATTAGTGGAGTTTGTTAATATGATTACAGACTCCTGGAATTCTTATTTTCAGCTTGATTTTTCTTTGCAGTTACTGCTGCTGGACATTTGCTTTGTCAGAGCAGTAGCTTTAGGCCATTTTTTATATTCCCTTGTCTCAGTAAGACTACCAGAAGCAATCTGTGGGTAAAAAGGTTTCTCCAGAAGAAAAAAAGAAGTTAATTGAATATGTACTATTCTGCATGAAACTGGTAACTGAGCAGATGGATTTGAGATGCAGTTAGGGAACAAAAAGTTGCTTATATAAGGGGATAAGTAAACATAATGGGATGGAATTAAGAAATGGAGGTTTTGGAATGTGTATCAAGAAAAAGCTTCCTAATGGGTAGGATAGTCTGAAAATAATCATTCACAGGAGGCATTGCTCAAGACAATTTAACTTGATGGGACAAAAAAACCAAGAAATGACTGAACGAATCCAACAGAGCTTTTCTGTCTCCTTACATACATCGTTGAAGAGTGTGAAAAGGGAAACGAGAACATTTTTGAATAGAGACATTGAAACCAGTACTCATGCTCCCAGGGAGGCCAAGATCTAGCTTCAAAAAAGGATTTGCATGCATGCCTAAGGACCCTGGTATTCAACATAGGTGTGAAATCCTGAGTTTCACATCCTGATTCCTACCTCAGGGACTGCACATTTCAACATCACCCTGATGGATAGACTTTCTCTAAGGATGGAAGCAGATCCTCTACCGATGTGCATCCTTTCCTGCCCCAGAAGTGCTGAGCTCCTCGCTATTGCAGCAGTCTAGTTTCAGAGGTGATGGTGCAGGATGGTCTCTTCCCTGATCAGCCTAATTACTGGAGTAGACCCCTGGCAGGATCATCAGGGCCGTCTCCTGTTGAACATTGAATCCAGTCCCTTCAGCTCCAGATGGATAACTGCTCTATGATTTAGACTTGTGTCGTCCAAAAAGTGACTAAAGCGTCATTTGTGCTTATTAGCAATAAAAAGGATCTGTTCCTGGCTGCATTAGGTGCCCACGGTTTTGTAAGAGACCAAACAGAGAAAACCATGAGAACTGTGGCCTGATCAGATTGCAAAGGGACAAATGGAGGAGGTAACGTGAAGTCAAGTCCCAGCTGAGTGTTTGCATGGAAATAGGACTCTCAGTGCAGACAATGCCTCAGGCTAAGGCTGGAAGCACACAGTGATGTTAGTTGCTGCCAGGGCTAAATGACAGCCAAGTGTGAGAGGGTTTTTTTTTGGCTGTGCAGTCTTCGATCCTCCAGCTAAGTTGTGCTGGGGAGCATTATCGTTTCTCCCCAGAAGGGTCACGGGAAATGAGAAAGTCCTCTCCCAGTCCATAGGCTCTTCAGTGTTGTCCACGTTGAACAAAACCACAAAGTTTTGGGTTTCAAATGTAGTTTATCTTAAAGTTTGATTGACTGTGTGAAATGACCCATGTAATGCCTGCTGAACTTTTTTTCCTCAGACCAAAGGGGAAGAGAAGCATCTGCTCTCTTAGATGTATTAATGTGGAAGTATCTGTATTTCTTGACTGACACATCTGTACCAATGCCGTCATTTGATCAGTTGAGGAGCCCCTGCGGATGCTAGACAGTGAATCCAATGGGATTTGGCCATGCTATAGCTTCCTTCCTTCATGGATTTGAAACAATTTACAAAAACAAAGCAAAAAAATCCTACCATAAACAAATCTCTTCCTCATCTATTCTCTAGTATCCTTGATTAGGCTTTTTAGTGGGTCACGTTGCGCTTCCCCACAAAGCCTGCTAAGATATTCTTTTTCCCCCTCGTGTTTGAAACAAATGGGAGTTGTGTAGATACAACCGCACACAATGTGTTGGAAAGCTGCATGCCTAACTCTTTTGAGCTGAATTACAATGGGTTTGTTAGAACAAAGAAGTAAAGTCACAGCTAAAGCCTGAGCACTGGAGACTTCTATAGCTGCACCATGCCCAATTTTTCTCTCAGTCTGTGCACAGCATTGTCAGGGTTCAGGATAAACCACACGTGGAAATACATGAGATGAACAGTTTGCAGATGTCGAGGTCAGTTCTGCTGGGTGCTTTATTTTTCAGTTACTGAAAAGGTGAGGATGGACATGGGACTTATTGTTAATTAGGAAACAAAAAAAACCCACAATCTAAAACCTAGCATTTCTAGATGGAGGAATCTTCTGAGGCTACGGCTTTGTGATTATTTCTCCTTCTCTGCACGTTCTTCAAGAAAAAATATAATTTATTCTTATCAATTAGTGTTCATTGAAAAAGTTTCAAGGAAGGTGGTAGAAAATGTTTTTTCACAAATATTTGAGAGAAGTTTTAGCATTTTGTTATAGTGCATGTTCAGCACGTGTCACTAATAGAAAGGGACACATTTATTTACCCAGAAAGAAAGAAAGACCATAAAGTTTCTTTCTCCATCCTAAAATAATTTCAAAAGCACCTGTGGTGAAGAGTGCGACAGGACAGGAGCATCGCAATGCATATTCACCTTCATGTTTATATTAAGAAGAAAAGACATGGATGGAAATCAGTGGCTACTGCGAAAACAGCTGTACAGGGATTACTCACCCTTGGTCTTCTACATGTGCTGTCATCACCTCTCCATCAGAGGTTAACAATGAAAAGGTTCATCACATCTGGAAGTGTCAATGGTATGATTGGTCCTGATATCACATTAGAAAAACTAGTCAGATTGGGTTAACTAGCATAAGTACATTTTGGTAATCTGGCCATTCCTAATGGTTAAGCAAAGTCAGCTGACGTACCCCGGAACAAATTAGGAGCACTGAGAGGAACAGTTGTACTGTCAGACTGGATGTCAGGAAATCTAGGTAAAGGATGGCAGTGCTGAGTTTGTAGGGTATGTTGGAGTAGATATCTGCTTCTAGAGCAGGATGCAGAGTGTCTACCTGCATTCTATGTGGGAGATTTTTCTCAAACCCCAGTATTAAATTGAGAGTAACCTTCCTTAGGCCCTCACTTTTATTTTCAGAGCTTTGGTTTTCCTGAAGTGGTACCAACAGTGTTACATGACAAAATTACCAGAAGTAGTTTAATGACAACCATACACTAGAAACAGAGTCACCTCATAATCTGATCTCAAATTAGCGAAACTTCCCTCCCTCTCTCTCATCTTTTTTTGAGCATAAACTTTGTCCAAAGCATTTAAACAGGAGATCTTCACATATTTACCTTCCCTTGTGTCTGTGGCCTTCTAGATATCCTGACTTTCAGACATCTTTTCACTATTTTTAAAGGGATTGAGAAATCAATCCTCTAATTACAGCCTGTTCTGAATCAGTGAGGCTCCTCCTAGCAGTAATAATAGCATTATGTGAAGTCAGGGCCTTGGAAGAACCTGGACATTCTTCCCTGGACAGCCTGTTTTGACGGGAGATGTGGAAGGTTTAGTCAAGCCCATTACAGGGTAGAGTATGCCTGTTTATGGATTTCATTAGAGACACAGAGCATGAGCCAGGCTTTTTGAAATTTACAGTCTTTCTGACAAATGTAGACTGAAGAGAGGGCAGAGAGTGATAGATTTTAAAGGTCAGAAAGAACTTTTATGACCATCTTGAACTGGGTGAACAATTGACAATGAAAAAATTAATAATTTATTCAATAGCTTTAAGTACATTTTAAATGTTAATCAAGAAACAAAGGGAAAAGATTTGCGAAAGACATAGTGAAAAAACCCCACTAACACAATATTCGTCTCTCCCATGAGACAATCATATTTTAACTAGAGGTGTGTGGTTTGCCATCTCTTTCATGTATGAGACGAGAATATGTTCAAACAGCTCATGCCTTTTGATTCAATAAGCTGCTCCAGCCACATTTTCTGATCTGTAAAGGGCAAATTGTAATCTACTGTATCTGCCATCCCTCAGCATCCTGAAGAATTATGAAAAAGCATGAATGCATCCCAAACCAGGAGACAGAGCAGCAGCTGACTACATAGATGTCTCAATTCATTTAAAAAAAAAAAAAGAGACAAAAAATAACTGTCTTAAATATGCACACTGAGTTTCTAGAAGATGTCTTTTTTTGCCTCTCTAACTTCAGTAAAGATCACAAAACAGTAGATACATTATCTAAATTGGGAGTGCCAATCCCTGTCTTTTTTGGCTGGAAATGTTGAGTGGGAGATTTCTGCAGCATCTGTAATGACTAAAGCAGTCCCGTCTACAGTGTTCTCAGACTGTGCTGGAAGAGGAAATAAGATAAGTTTTTGGGATGCAAAACTAATTCTCTCACTTTGGAGGGGGAAGGACAAACTGCAGGACTATTGTGCCAGCCCAAGAATAACAGTGTTCTTATACCTCTTCCAGAAGAGTCTCACAAAGTTTCCAAGTGCTTTAGTCACTCTGTAAGAGTTTGTAAAGTTTTGGAAGAAATAAAGGAAAAAAACAGGAAGTGCCAACTTGAAACCCTGTTTTGTCCATACTGGTAGGTGGGTACAAGCACAAATAAATGATCTATATTTACAGAGCACATGTCACACCATGCTGCTTGTATCTGCATCCTTTATTGGGAGCTAGATTGGGGCATATGAAAGAAGCAGGTTGAGAAGATTAGGGCAAGGATAGGAAGGACATGACGGCATGTTGTCTCCCTCGTCCTCCTCTGAAGCATGATCTCTGTCCAGGTTCCTCATCAGAGGGGAAGAAAACTTATGCTGGTGTCTTCACAGGTGAAACTTAATCCTTGAAGTTAGGTAATGTGCTGCCGGTACAGCAGATTTTCTCACTGGAGCAGAAGGGAGTCTTCATCCACCCAGGTGCCATCAGCTTGCCTGCAGCAGAACCAGCACTCCCTGCCTGGTTGCGTCCCCACCGCCCAGCTCTTTGAACAAGAATCGGTTTTATTTGGTAATTTTCAAAAGCAAACCTTAATCAAATTCTGCCTTTTCACTTACTGATTTAAACAAACAAACAGAAACCTCACAGATGTAGTCTTGGTATGTTTTTCTGGGGGGTAAATTGCACACAGGGATATATTCCAAACTCATGTCAGAAAAGCCACACTAGAGAGTTTCGCTTATCGAGGCTTTGTATAAGTCATTCTGCTTGGGCTTAGTCCCAAGTACAGCTTTCGATTTAGATATAAGCAAATGCAAAGCAAGGCTCTTTTGAAATTCCTCACTTTGGTATATTTTTTTGCTGACACCAGAGCAAAATGTAAATATTATATTGAGTATTCTGCAACTCAGCAGCTGACCCCAGGTACTCTAACCATTTGTCTCAAGTGAGCTCTAAAGGTTTCTGACCTATAGCCAGCCTTTGGCTCTGCTGCTCCAAGCTTCAGGTTTGTAATAAAAGTCAAACAGTGACATATTTCATTCAGAATCTGCCTAAAGAATTGCAATAACCACTGCCAGTTAAAAGAATCCTGTCTTTGAAGGATAAATATTAATTTACATCATATGAATTAGGCATCTATTAGAGAAATAATTGGAAAATTCCTGGTGAGCTACTTCTGGAGTTTAGAAGTACATCTTCTGTTCTACTGTATTTGCCATGCTTATAGAGAAGTTAAGATACTAGGTATCTGTTTTCAATTACCAAATTAAAATACAATTAACCAGTCCAAGTGAACAAACAATGATTTCTTTAAAATCTCATTTTTAAAATGTAAAAATGTTTGTGGGAATCAGATTTTCATGGTTAGGATGTTTTCACTTAAGGAACCATCCTGTGAATTACCGCTGAGAAGAGGCTAACTATTTCCTCTTTCTTTCTTTCTTTCTTTCTTTCTTTCTTTCTTTCTTTCTTTCTTTCTTTCTTTCTTTCTTTCTTTCTT
>JAOQGH010000019.1:73742591-73782628 GCA_025769975.1 Gallinago jamesoni
GAGCAAGCAAGTGGCTTCATCTCTGTCCTGGGTTGAGAGATACAGGACTAACTTTTCTTCTAATGCTGGGGAAAATTACACTTCTAGAGGACTCTAGTGTGAAAATATTTACTCTATAGCCAGCCAGGCTCTGTGGGATTCAAGGTCTTAGTGTTTTCCAGCCTTGCCAGGTGCAGGGCCAAGGAAGAGCAAGGCCTGGGCATCTGACCCGGGCCGGCCAACAGGATTATTTCATACTATGAACGACACATCCAATATAAATTAGAAAAGTTTGGTGTGTAGCTCTCTCTCCTTTGATGGTGGCGGGTCCAGACAACTCCTTGCCCCGGTGCCAGACCCCTGAGGCCTTCCCTTCCTCCTGAAGCCCTTGCACTGGCAGTGTCCGCCATTTGCTGTCCCTGCTGGGAGTGCACTGCTTCCTCCTGATATAATTGGCTGAGTATAATTCTTGTATATCTTATATCAGTATCGGGATTAATACTGCTTCTTTAGTATTATTGTTAATTATTTAGTCTTAGTCTATTAAATCTATTTATATTTCAACCCTTGTGTTTCTTTCGGTTCCCTGATTCCCCTTTCTGGGTGGGGAGGGGTCATCGGGTGATAGAATAATTGTCTAAACATCAATATATTGTTATGGATTTTCTCAAACCACAACAACAACGAAGTTGATTAAGGAATTGGAGCACTTCCCTTACGAGGAAAGGCTCAAGGATCTGGGACTCTTTAGCCTGGACAAGTGAAGGCTGAGGGGAGACCTTATTTATGTTTATAAGTATCTAAAAGGTGGGTTGAAGGATGTCGTAGCCGGACTCTTTTCAGTGGTTTCCAGCAATAGGACAAAGGGCAGCGGGCTCAAGCTGGAACATGGGAAGTTGGATTCAAATATGAGGAAAAACTTCTTTCTGGTGAGGGTGGCAGAGCCCTGGAACAGGCTGCCCAGGGAGGTTGTGGAGTCCCCTTCTCTGGAGATCTTCAAGCCCCACCTGGATGCAGTCCTGAGTGATGTGCTCTGGGCAACCCTGCTTTGACAGGGGAGTTGGACTAGATGATCTCTAGAGGTCCCTTCCAACTCTGACAATTCCATGATTCCATGATATTGGCTCTTTTTTTCTTCACTTTTTCACTTGGATGTAATCTATTTTTTTTTTTAATGAAAGGTACCCATGTCTGTCTATCTTTTCACCTTGTTTGAAGAATGGGTATCACACCCGTAGAGTATCCCTCTATGCAGCCAGGCTGGCTTGCCAGTCTCTAGATACATCACAGCCTTCAGCGTGAGGGCAGTCAAGGCTTCCTTTGGCAATGAATTCTGAGGGCACTCCATGCCAGCTTGGGTCCCCTGAGACACAGGTAACAGGTAGGAAGAAGCAAATTCGTTACCAGCTGCTCCCTTGCCAGCTCTGGCTGTCACAGAGCACTGACTTTCCTCTGTTGTCTCACCTGCGGTGCCCGAGCAATGCAATATCTTGTCCCCAGGATGTCCTGTGCTCAGTAAGACAACCTCAAGGGACTTATTTTGTGATTGATCTCCCCTGTATCAGGCAGAGCCTGTATCCAGGATGTCGGACTAGCTGTGTGGCACCATGGTCAAAGCCAGTGACAGAGGCAAAGGGCTCCAAAGCCACCCTGCTCTCATCACTTCTCCAATTATTTTTATTATTATTTGTTTTTCCCAGCGTCTGTGACACAATCAACACCGCACTTCCCAGCTCTTTTGCTGCTTTCTTTCGATTGCACGTCTCAGAGGGGAAAACCCCCCTGGCTTCGCCAAGGCGGTTAAAATCACAGGAGTGGCAGGGGTCGACGCTGGCTTTGAACTAGGGGCTTGGGCGAGATGATTTACTGCTGCTGCTGAGGCGGGAGTGCTGGTGTGTGACTCCGGCTGCAATCACATGTGCCATTCCCATCGGCGTGCAACATGTGGTCTGGGACTGGGTGGCAGAGGTCCAAGCCCTCCTCCCACGTGCAGCGCACTCTAACAACGCCAAGCAGAAGGTTGAGAGCACCCACCGGAGAAGGGAGAGCAGGAACCATAACTGGCCCTGGAGCTGGTCCTCCAAAGGGATCCTCTCCGAAAAACCTGGAAAAAACCCTACATAATTGCCCGACAGCAAAAAGAAGTATCTGTTCCAAATGGAATCAGCTGCGTCTCGGCAGTTCACATCGCTGGGAGAAAGAACTCAAGGTCTCCAGTTTGCTCTGCAACACAACTGGTGGCTCTTTCCAGTGGTCCTTTGGGAACACGCTGCTGCTGTTTCACTCATGCCTGGTCTTCGTAAGACAACCAGAGCACAGAGTGACTGTAGGTGTGTTTTGATTACAGCCTTGATGTATATTTTGATTACAGCCTTGATGTATAGTTTACCTCCTAAGAAGGAGATTTGTCCGCAGTCAAAATGCCCCAGAATCTCAAGAAACCACAGTAAATAAAAAGGGAGGAAAAACATCAGTATTTCATTAGGAGATGCTATTGTGTTGTTTTTTTTCCACTGGAAAAAAAACCACAAAAAAACCACCCAAACTCCTATTTATTTATCTTGTTGCTCATTTTGTTTGAGACTCCTGCTTCGGGATTCAAGACTAATCTTTTGAATTGGTGGTGGATTTTGTCCTAGTAACCTCTCCACTCCATTTACCAAGAACGGGAGCCCCATTCTAATTGACTCAAAGAATTGCCACTCTCTCTGGGAAAACTGAAAATTTTTGCTTAAAAATAAGCTGTTCTGCATGCTAGTTTTTGTATTCACCACCTGCTTTTCCTTTAGGTGCTCATTCTCTATTGTACCCATGAAGACAGGGGTCTCCCCATGCATACAAGAGGTCATCACTGAAGACTCCCTGAGGCAATAAGGTGAATCAACTCTTCAAATAGAGCAAAGCAAATTCCTGACCAGGAGTGGGAAGCATAAATTAGGGAAGGCACGCCTCAGAACTAGAGAAGAGCATCTTTCTCCCTTGCTGAGAGTCAGGAGGGTACACTTCTCAGGCATCTGCCAGCATTTGACAGTTGAATTTTTCTAGTGTTCAGAATTATACTGGTTTTCTAAAGCTGTAAGCAATGCTTAAAGCCGAGAGTCCTCAAAGCACCAATGTTGGAATGCCCTTATGTTGTCAACATTTTCCAACAGTGATTTATTTTCATTGAATTGCTCCCCTGTTTCCTGCAGGCAGAGTTTTGGTCTGTTCGAGTTCAGTTGTGTTGTTGTCTCATCTCAGCCACAGGATGCTGCTGACCATGGCAAGCCTGTGAGGTTTCCTCTGCTGTGATTTTGGTTCGAAAATACAACTTTGGTTCCTCATTCAAATTCATCTGCCAGTTGGTTACCAAAGTATCTTGATATTCCTACCTTCCTTATGCAATATTTACCTTTGGCATGAAATATTGAAATTTTCTTTGATTTTTTTCCTACTCAGGTAGTATTTTCTAATTTGCAGATACTGGAACTCTCAGCACTGTTACTGGTGTAGTTAGAGGGTATAGGTCTATGAAAATATTCAGCTTTAAACATTTATCAATGATTACAAGGGTGTTACATATTCTAAAGGGTTCTGTGACTTTGACAATGATGTCTTCTGTTTGCTTTATTGCTCCTCATTGTGCTTTCCTTTAAGCAAGCAAGTGCCTAGTGGAGCTAGAAATGTGTGCCAATGCAAGTGTACAGCACCTGTGTAAGGCACAGCTGATTGGGAAACTCCAGTTGCTGCTGCCTATGCCCATGATGACATCCCTCAAGTACATGAGTAGACAGTCTTACAGAAGTGTGTGTTTCATGCTACACATAGTTTTATATCATATTTTCTCCACAGCAACCACAACATCTCCTTGGTAATTTTTTGTGTGTGTCTTCTTAGCTATCTGCATGGTCTCTGTGCATAGTCACAACACAATGTGCCTTTACAGAGTGGATTATATTGTGAGACTGTTGCAACATCCATATACAAGCCTTCTCTTTCCTGAGGTTCAACATCTCTTGATAAAAACTTTTAAATATGGCACGTCAAAGGGCTGAGAAGTACTCTGTGAGTGTTTCCTGCGATCTGTTTTTGTCTTCTAAGTCCTTTGTTGACAAAATCAGGTAAAGAATGGAGCCACTTTTGCTCTGTTACAACCAATAATATCTTTTAATTTTGTCCCCACTCTTATTCAGCTCTTAGCAAATCTGCTGCCTGTCTTGATGTCTAATGAGCACCCAGCTCAGGAACTTGTCCCCTTTCATAACTATCAGCCTAGGGGCTAAAATTTGGGTTAAGTGGCTTATGTTATGCTCTAATATTATTGTTCTCTTAATTCATATCTTGGGGTAGGATTACTTGAGCTTCTGAAAACTCATATTTGTATGAGCCAAATTATTTGCAACATTATATGCTGTGTAATTACCATCGGCTGTGCAAAGAGAGCCAAGACAATGCAACATTCAGGCTTTGTTTCTTCATCCAAATAGAGGATGATGAAGGATGGATGGATGGATGGATGGATGGACGGATGGACGGATCTTCATCCGTCATCCATATCTTCCAGTAGCAACCTCTTGAAAGTCAAACAGCATAAATGTCTGAATATTAACTCTGCATCAATGGTTCCTGGTATGATTTTTGTCAATGATAATGAAGGTGAATCCTTGGCAGAACTTGCTGTATTTTGCATTCTTGGGATAGAGACCAGGGAACACAGAAGAAAGTGTTTTAGAAGTGTGAACATGCAGAGTGGGGCTGGAGCAGTCTGGTGACTCTGGTTGAGAGCACTGCTTGACAGGTGAAAGTCGTTGAAAGAAAAAGAGAAAGAGAAGGTATGTAGGCCCTCACCAGGGAGAGATCAGCCACTGTCTCATTATATATTCATCAGTTAAAATGTGCAAACTGAACCAGAGCCCAGGACTCCCTCATGCCCAGTGGCTTCTCACAGACTTGTGCTATGTTCTGAAGTACTTTGCACCATTTATATTTAGAATCAGTGTAAACGGTGACCTTAGTTTATGCGTTTTTATATTTTATAACATGAAAGGTAGACTCTCAACTTCATAGAGAATAATATTCACTGTGGCTCAGCTGCTGGAAAGAGAAGTAATGTGTGTATTTATTGCCTTACTGACCCTTTGGGCATGATGTCCAGCTAGTTCTAGGAACGCCTGTGAAAACCCAGGTGGAGGAGGCTTGGACCTACTCATACCCTGCTGGAGCGACTGGTGCATGTGGGAAGCACGTGGGAAGCAGAAGCCTGGAATTTGTATTGCTTTACTGATATAGCTCAGGGGTTCTTTTACCAAAACTCAGCTGGAGTAGCAGTGACCAATACAAATCTACTTCTCTGAGGGCACTGCAAATAAATACTCGTGAAAGAGTTGTCCATTTTATACATGCATGAAGGGCTTTGCTACTGATGTTTCCCTGCTTTTGACAGTAACTCCATTCCTGAGATTCCCTTTTAAAAAGTATTTTTCTCAAATCTCTGACCGGTGTCGTTCAGAGATGGGACTACTTCCCAGAGCCGATCTGACAAGTGTTCAAAGCCCATCCAAAGGACCAGTTCATAGCGTGGGAGACATCCATGTGTGTGCTGCCTAGAGTCCGTGGAGCAAATGGTCCACACAGGCTGGGTGGACTCATCATTGCAGATGTCCTAGCAACTTTAATGTTTTAGTATTCATCTCCTGGTAGAAATAATTGTTTTGTTGGCTCTTTAGCATGATAAGAGCATGCTCATCACTATTAGAACGTTGCAGCCCAGGACCATTGGAGTGTGGCTTTATTGAAGAGTGAGAGGTGCAGGAGGAGGCAATTTTCATTTTAAAGCAGTCAAACATGGTATGTTTTGAATTCTTTGACTGGCGGAGATGAACTCTTCATATAGGAAAAGATCTAAAGAGTTTTCACTTTCAGGTGATTTTCAGAAACCGGAGGCAGCTGAAGGCTATGGCTATTAACATAACAAAGCGATGACAAAATAGAGAAATGCTAGAAGAAAGGATCGATCAGCGAGGGACTGTGAAAGGAGACGGCTGGATTTGTGTTGCCAGTTTTCCCTTGGCATTGCAGCTACCGTGCTGATATTGTGAATTTAAAGATACACGTAGCTCCTATTTACAACGATTTAGGGACAGATTTCTGCTTTTTATTTGTTTGAGCTGCAGCTTTAATCAGGTTAAATAAGAAGGGGGACAATTGCTTTTGCTAATTGGAATCCGCTTTGAATTGGCTTTAGGACTCTGCGTTCCCTGCATTGTGTCATAGGACGATTGCATCCGTGCCTTGAGAAGGATCTGCTTAGAGCATTCCCTTGTTCTAAGTTCCTAAGCACACCCCCCCCACCCCCCCCGCCAAGGCTTTTAAGTACAAAAAGACAGGGTTTATTTGAATTTAAAAGATGGGTGGGGGGTGGGGGGTGTGGAAGCAAAATCCATCTTTTCAAGCAGTGTAAGCTCTGAACAGCTAGGGAAGACAGAGCAAAAGTAAAAAGGTTTGTAAACAAAGCTGCCATCACCCTCTCAATTTTCTGGAGAGCTCTGGCTCCAAGCCAGCTCCGTGACTTTCTGAGCAGCAGTAAGTGCTGCAGCTTGCCTTTGGTCCCCGGGACGTCCCCTCCATTCCTCTCCTGTTCCCTCTCCTCCCTGCCGTCTCCCTGCCATTCTTCGCTCGCTCCCCCGTGCAGCCTGGGGAATCCCGTTTCCCCCAGCCATGCCCAGAAGACCCCCAGGGAAGGAACTGTCTCCCCCTCCCTCTCATGCATGGGAGGGAACCACAAACTGAGAACAAACAGCATCAGTGCCATGGACTCCATCACAGAAGAGGGACTTGCAGGCCTTGTAGGAACACTTTTTCATGGGTTTAAGGTTTTGGGCTGTCCTGTTCAAATTTGCCACGTATTTTCAAAGTTGATGGGGTTTTTTCCCTTCTTCATTGTCCTCTCACTACTCTTATAAAAGTTACCAAACCTAACACCCTAAATGCAGAGAATTGCCCCACTCTTAGGTGGGAATGAGAGCTTGTCATCTACCCAGCAGCACCTGGCAGCCCTTCTCACACCAGAGGTCATTGCACCCTGCCAGACGCGCCACCCTTCCTGATGTACCACAAAGAAGATGTTTTATATCAGGGCTCACACAGAAGCTTGACTTGCCATGGTCAAATGCGGAACCCATGCCTTGGCTGGGCTGGAGTTAATGGGCCATGTGCACTCTTGGGTTGCTTCAATCACAACCTGAGAGCCCAGTAAAAAAGAGTGAAAGCCTAGGTACACCACAACTGTGATGGACTAAGAGCAGGTAAGTGGTTGGAGACTGTTCTCACCCCAGGTCGCAGCTCACTGGGGTGCCATAGCCCCAGGGTGAGTGCTGGAGTCCTGGGCAGGAATTGCTCAGGAGTTCTTAAATAGAAGAAGCTGAGAAGTTGAACATGAAAGATTTTTATTTATTTTCCCCAGGCATAATAGGCCCAGGATAGTTTAATATCACAGCTCTTGTGCAAAGTTACATGAGTTATTTGATAACCATATGTGATTAATTCCTCAGATTTATGTACCATGTGAATGATGAGACTTCCAATAATGTATGTCCCTTCCTACCACTAGATTTTTGCATTAAAAATAAATTCAGAGCAAAAGATATACTGCTACCACCTCTCCTTACATCATCAATTTTTTCTTGGCTCCAGGTCCTGAAAAAGGCTCATCTCCAATCCTACTTACTTCAAGTACAAGTCACAAAGCAACACGAACAAATGCCAAATGTAGAAACTTAAAGGCTTAAAAACGAATTCCACCAAACAGGATCATTCTCTTTCCTGAGAAGTTTTCATCTCTTTTGTCTTCAGATTCATAATAGATAATTAGACAGCCTCTGAGAGATGTGCACTGTAATGTATGAGTTAGAAGGATTTTTAAATTTTAAAGAACTGCACAAAGCTATTTTTACTAGTTATACTGCCTGGACAACTGCTTGGATAATTTATCTGCAGTTTTCACAACAATGTTTGCTATCAGTCTCATCTTCAGTTATACAATACTCCCATGGGGAGTTAAAAAAAAAACAACCCAAACATTTAATGATTAAGATCATTAAGTTTATTCAGTGTTAGGATTTATGCTTTACGCTGTGCACTAGCTTCAATGTAAAACAACGCCTTTGTATTTGTTAAGTGATTTATTTGCAGTCAAGGACATTCAAAGTGATGCTGGAAGTTCAAGGCCTAATTTTATTCTAAAGCTTCTGTGCAGGGGACTCTACTGGTGTTTCTTAGAAGTGTTTTCCCTGTGCCTGCAGCACAGCTTAGAAAGTTATATAGTGAACGTAATTTTTTCTATCTTAAAAGGGATGCTTTCTGAGAACCCAGGGGAAAAGGCCAATATCAATAAGATTATAAGGCTCATAATAAGTAGAAGATGAATCTGTCAGAAAAAAAGCAGGCTTCCCCTCCTCAGTCCACTCTGGTATTGAGTATTAAAATTGTCTTTTTTTTTTTTGATCCTTAGAGAAATCTGCAATATGTGCACACTGATCTTGAAGCTGGATACCTATTGAAGTCTTGTTCAGAGATTTGACAGACCTTCCAGAACTATCAACAAAGACCCTTCCAAAAATAAAGAAATAAGTGATTCAGCACCAAACCCTCCCAAAATAGGAGAAGCAATCCTGGAAGTCATTACTTGGTAAATCTCCCATGAGCTGACTGAAAGCCTACACATGCTCCAGATACTGAGTTTAAGGATTTTATGGGTCGGGATTAAAGGGGCCACAGGGGCAAGTGATGTTACGCTTGGGGTCTGCTACAGACCACCAGATCAGGGTGAGAGGGAGGATGAGACCCTTTTTAGATGGATAGGAGCAGCATCGCGCTCTTGCACCTTGGTCCTCATGGGGTTCTTCAACCACCCCGATACCTGTTGGAAGGACAACACAGCAGGGCACAAGAAATCCAGAAAGTTTTTGGAATGCATTGATGATAACTTTCTTCTTCAAATGATCGAGGACCCAACAAGGAAAGGAGCCACTCTGGACCTTGTCCTTACTAACAAGGAGGGGATGGTGGGGAATGTCAAGTTCAAGGGTAGCCTTGGCTGCAGTGATCATGAAATGGTGGAGTTCAAGATTCATAGGGCAATGAGGAGGGTGTGCAGCAAGTTCACTACCCTGGACTTCAGAAGAACAGACTTTGGCCTCCTGAGAGAATACAGAGAAACGGTCTGAGTGGTCAGGAACGAGATTAGTCAAACAAGAGCCCAGGCAGAACTAAATCTAGCCAAGAACATCAAAGACAAAAAGAAAAACTTCTAAACATACATCAGGGACGAAGGCAAGACTAGGGAAGTTGTGGGCCCTCTCTGGAAGGAAATGGGAGACCTGACCACCCAGGATATGGATAAAGCTGAGCTACTGAACCACTTCTTTGCCTCAGTCTTCACTGGAAAGGGCTCAAACCACACTGCCCAAGTCATGGAAGGCAAAAACAGGGGCTCTGAGAATGAAGAATTGCCCACAGTATGAGAAGATCAGGTTCGAGACCTCTTAAGGAACCTGAAGGTGCATAAGTCCATGGGACCTAATGAAATCCATCCACGAGTCCTGAGGGAGCTGGCGGACAAAGTTGCTAAACCACTTTCCATCATATTCGAGAAATTGTGGCAGTGTTTCGAAGTTCCCACAGATTGGAAAAAGGGGAACATAACCCTTATATTCAAAAAAGGAAAAAAAAGAAGACCCAGGGAACTACAGGCCAGTCAGTCTCACCTCTGTGCCTGGCAAGATTATGGACCAGATCCTCCTGGAATCTCTGCTAAGGCACATGGAAAATAAGGAGGTGATTTGAGACAGCCAACATGGCTTCACCAAGGGCAAATCGTGCCTGACAAACTTGGTCGCCTTTTATGATACTGCCACACACTTGTTGGACAAGGGCAGAGCAACGGATATTGTCTACCTCGACTTATGCAAAGTACAAGTTCGACACTGTCCTGCACAACATCCTGGCATCAAAATTGGAAAGTCATGGATTCGATAGATGGACCACTCAGTGGATAAGGAGATGGCTGGCTGGCCGCACTCAAAGGGTTGTGGTCAGTGGCTCAATGTCCAGTTGGCAGCCAGTGATGAGTGGTGTCCCTCAGGGGTCTGTACGGGGACCAGTAGTATTTAACATCTTTGTTGGAGACATGGACAGTGGGATAGAGTGCACCCTCAGCAAGTTTGCTGATGACACCAAACTTGGTGGCTCAGTTGACACAGTGGAGGGAAAGGATGCCATCCAGAGGTGACTGGACAGGCTGGAGAGGTGGGCTTGTGCAAATTGCATGAAGTTTAACCAAGTCAAGTGCAGGGTCCTGCATGTGGGACATGGCAATCCCAGGCACAAATACAGGTTTGGGGAAGAATGGCTGGAGAGCAGCCCTGAGGAGAAGGACTTGGGGGTGCTTGTGGATGAGAAGCTTAACATGAGCTGGTAATGTGCACTGGCAGCCCAGAAAGCCAGCTGCATCCTGGGCTGCAACAAGAGAAGCGTGGCCAGCATGTCATGGGACGTGATTCTGCGCCTCTGCACTCTTGAGACCCCACCTGGAGTACTATGTCCAACTTTGGAGTCCTCAACACAGGAAGGACATGGATCTGTTGGAACAGGTCCAGCGAAGAGCCATGATGATGATCAGAGGGATGGAGCACCTCTCCTATGAAGACAGGCTGAGAGAGCTGGAGTTGTTCAGTCTGGAGAAGAGAAGGCTCCGGGAAGACCTCATAGCAGCCTATCAATATCTGAAGGGAGCCTACAGAAGAGCCGGAGAGGGACTCTTTGTCAGGAAGTATAGTGAAAGACAAGGGGCAATGGTTTTAAATTGGAAGAGAGGAGATTTAAGTTAGATACTAGAAAGAAATTCTTTTACATTGAGGGTTGTGAGACACTGGAACAGGTTGCCCAGAGAAGTTGTAGATGCCCCATCCCTGGAGGGGTTCAAAGGGAGGCTGGATGGGGCTTTGAGAAACCTGCTCTAGTGGGAGGTGTCCCTGACCAGGGCAGAGCAAAACAGTTCATTAGCCTCATGATGAATACTGGAGTCTGACTTACGAAGTCCTTCCTTATCCATTCCTTTAATTCCTAAGAATTTTTATTTCCTAAATGAAATGTAGGAAATTTCTAAAAATAACATTTCTGAAGCAACAATGATTGCAGTGCATTTGACGGAATTCCCTCTTAATGATAGAGGGACAGAATATTGAGTAACCTCAACATGTCAGCACTTTCCTACCATTCCCTCAAGAAAGGTCACTGGAATAGGCTCCCCAGGGAATTGGTCACAGCACCAAGCCTGTCAGAATTCAAGGATCATCTGTATGACACTCTTAGTCATATGGTTTAATTTTAGGTAATCGTGCGAAGAGCAGGGAGTTGGAGTCCAACTTACAGGTCCCTTCCAGCTTGAGGTATTCTATAAGAGGCACGAGATCGTACAACTGGAAAGTGATGAGCATTTAAATCAGTACAAGATGTAAGAGGCTGGCTAACTTTAAGTACACAGGTCATCTAGCTGACCTTGCCCAATGAACACCAGAACACATCAGCCCTTATGGATGGGAGTAATTCAGAAGACAAGCACAATTTTTAGTTTTCTTAGACAAAATGTTGCAAAGATACTATTTTGACAAAAAATGTCCTTCTTTAATTAGAAAGAAGTCATTGACTCCTCAGTCTTTTGGGAGATTAAAGCATGAAATATCTTTTTTTCTGCCTGACTCACAGCCCATTTTACCTTAGAGCATCACTTCTGCTCTTTGTATCTCTTCCTTCCTCTCTGCTTTTGATTATTTTGTCATGTTCTGGTATTGGATTTGAGAATAAACTTTTTACAACAGAGCATGTCTGTGAGTTATTAACCTGCTCCAAAGTTATTAGTACTTATGTATGGAAACAAAGGGGTGTACTTTGTGGAGGTATTTTCTCTCTATGCTTGGGCTTTAAAAATGTCTTGATTGAATAGGTCTGTGTGGTCTCCTCAAGAAAGATGAAGTCAGCGACCAGAAGAGGCAAGAGAAGGATGCTGAGGGGGTGTGATGGGAAGAGCTACTCTGGCCATTTAGTGGCAAATTTCTGAGACCCAGGGAAAACATCCCTTCTCAGCAGTGGGCTGGGCCATGCCCTATGAGAATATCTGGAAATAGTTTATAAGGTATAGAAATAGTTTGTGGAGGATATGTTGTTACGTTAGCAGATACGTATGTTCCTGAAGCTGTGGCTACGCACTAACCCGGAATCACAAAAATGCCTGAGCATGGCATTTTTCAATTTGGCTTCATTATGATGACTTGTATAAACCAAATTTTAGTGGAATTTTGCCACTAACAACAGCTGTGAAATCATCTCAACAAATACTTGTCATTATATTTCAGAGCCAATGTTTAATTCCCCAAACTCATTCTTGACTATGGAGCTTCTTAAGTGTCTTGTACAAAAGGAATTTTTATAATGCAATATTGAACAAATTAAATTAAATTATTACTAACACAGTTGTGTTTTCATCTTGTACAGAGTAAATTCAGGTTGCAATAATTATTTGGAAAAATAAAGATTTGATTCAGGTTTGCTATGGTTCACCCTGTAACAAGGATTATATCTTTGCACGGTGAGCTATGTTTTTGACCTGATCTTCAAAGTTTACTTCAGCTTATTTGGACATGCCTAGCTTGGGGTTGTATGCAGTTCTTCAAGCTGAAATCATTCCATGCTTTCACCAGGTGTGTTTCTGATTAAAACCCAGTTTTATTGTTAGTGTGTATTTCCTGTTTTCCACCTATCTTAATTCCCACACGTCACATAAGGAGTCCTCTAATATGATGGATTTACGGAGAGACCTGTTAACAGAGCAATAACCACAGCTTCCCGCCCAACTACTGCCTGTCAGCACACACACCAAAAAGTGGTGCAAGATGATTCAGGTTCAGTGACTTCTCCTTCTCCCCGTTTTTCATGCAGCCAGATTTTTCCACAGGCACGGCTAAGATACAGCTGCCTGCTGTGAGCGAGCTGAGCCAGGAGCCGATGTGTGGTCTGTGCTGTACGTCACCAGAGATGAGAGGGTGGGTAGGTATTTGAGGGTGATATCAACAGAACAAAATTGTTTGGACAGAGCTTTCCTCTTTCACCAAGGATTCCTGGCTAGGGAAATACATCCCTGCGAAAATCACAACAAATGAGCGGTAGTCTTGAACAGTAATACTAAGGATAATAAAAGTCAATCATCAGTTGACAGAAGTCTGTGATTTCTGTGTCAGTGTTAGCAGGAAGGAATCTTTATTATTTAATTCTTTTGGTTTTTCTAATGCATGAATCAAGTGAATTCACTGCAGGTCCTCTAAGCCAATTTTTCCTCCAGAATCTACTTGAGGAGAGAGTGAAAAAGAATTTGAGAAAGGCCAAAAAAAGGTGCCATTGAGTGTGAACCGCAAGTGCAAGAGATGTAGAAAGAAATAGAAAAAGACAAGTAGAAAAGCAGTCAAACTCTGTGGTAAGTATCAAACCCGTGCCAGTCACATTTTATAGGACATTCTTGTATTATCCCTTTCCTCCTACCATGTATTCAGTACATGATTGTACCAGACATTGGGATTTTGTCCTTTGACAAAATATAGACATTCCTGTTTACATGTTAGACTGAGTTAGATTCTTGGGTGGCAGCTGTATGATAGATAAGTGGATTTCCATGCAGTGTTCTCAGCTGCCATCAGTTTGCCCTAGATGAGCTGGCTGAATGACCCAACTTATAGGAAAAAGACTTCTAGAAAAAAACAGACCAGTTCCTGAAATGATGTGTATGAGCTCCCACAGCCCATCTCTTTTCAGATGTTCATACCCAGCAAGAGACATGCATCTTGAGCGCAAACGTCAACCTGCTTGGAGATCAAATGCAGCAGAGGCTGGGTCGTTAATAATTCCTCAGTAACATTATTGTTAAAAAGCCTATTATGCCTGTCTAACATTGCTTTTTCTCACATTGGTTTTATTTTGGATAAGTAGACAAGTAATACATCTGAGTGGTGTTGATGTTGCCTAAAACATAAGAAGCAGCATTATTCACGTCATGCAGAATTTGGAGAAATTGTCTGAGCAGCCAGGGATCAGACTAGAAATGTTAAAACCAGATAGAACTAAATCTGGCCAGGGATGTCAAGGGCAACAAGAAAATCTTCTGCAAGTACATCAGTGTCCCGGTTTGAAGTAAAACTGAACCAATTTTGTCTTCTGTAATTGTACATTTTAGCTAGGCTTCCTCTAACTCTCTGAAATTAATGGCATATTGTGGAGAAAACTGCTCGTTCTCAGTGATAAAGCGAATGGAATGGTGTGCAGAAAGGCCCGTGCTTATACTTATCGCTATAACAGCCAAGGTCAGCCAATTTTCACTATTTGCCCCATAGAGGGTCGAAATGGAAAAGCGTAGAGGGGTCACACCTGTGGGGAGGAATGGACAGGAGAAGTGACCCAACCTGACCAACTGGGGTATTCCATCCCATCTGCCCCATGCTCAGTATAAAAGCTGAGGGACCAAAGAGTTAACTCTCTTCCTGTGATGACCAGCGTCTAAAGAGGACCCTTGTCTGTTCATTTGCTTTTGATCCTGATCCATGTGTTCCTCATTCCAGAGGTGGAATCCAGTTCCCATCTGTTGCCAAGTCCAGTCTGGGACTCTCCTGTGCCTGCCGGTGACGGGACTATCACCCTGGGAGCTTGATATAGTTTTGTATATATTGTATCTATTTAATTTTTTTTTCTCTTTTTAAAAATTATTTTAATATTATTTTTTTCATTAAAGTAGTTCAGTTCATTCTAAACTTTTGAATCTCCTTACCTCGGTCTCTCCTCTTTCTAGGGGTGGGATGGGGGGGAAAGGGCCATCTGGTGCTCTGGTTGTGGTGATTTCAGCTGAAACCATGACAATCTGTGATGAAAGGAAGACTGGGTAAAATGTGGACCCTCTCTGGAAGGAAACAGAAGACCTGGTTACCTAGGATATGGAGAAGTCTGAGGTACTCAAGGACTTTGTTGCCTCTGTCTTCACAGGCTAGTGCTCTAGCCACACCGCCCAAGCCTCAGAAGGCAAAGGCAAGGACTGTGACAATGAAGAACCACCTGCTGTAGGAGGAGGTGAGGTTTGAGAACACCTAAGGAACACGAAGTTAGACCTGGGACCTGAGGTCATACATCCATGGTCTTGAGCCAACTGGCAGATGAAGATGTTAAGCACTATCCATCACATTTAAGAAGTTATGGCAGTGTGGTGATGTTCCCACTGACTGGAAAAGGGGAAATATAACACCTATTTGCAAAAAGGAAGACCTGGAAAACTACAATCCAGTCAGTCTCACCTCTGTGCCCAGCAAGGTCATGGAGCAGATCCTCTTGGAAACTCTGAAAATGCACATATGAAGTAAGGAGGTGATCAGTAAGAGCCAACATGTCTTTACCAAGGACAAATTGTGGCTGACACTTTTGGTGGTCTTCTATGATGGGTTTAAAGCAATGGCGGATAATGAAAGAGCAACTAACATCATCTACATGGAATTGTGCAAAGCATTTGACACTGTCTCGAATTACATCCTTGTCTCTAAATTGGAGAGATATAGATTTGATGGATCGACCACCGAGTGGAAAAGGAATTGGCTGAATGGTCATACTCAAAGAGTGGCGATCAATAGCTCAATGTCCAAGTGGAGACCAGTAACAAGCAGTGTTCCTTGGAGGTCAGTACTGGGACTGGTATTAACATCTTTGTCAGTGACAACAATAGTGGGATTGAGTGTACTCTCATTGGCTGACAACACCAAGCTCTATGGAGTGGTCAACATGCTGGAAGGAAGGAATGGCACCCAGAGGGACCTTGGTCAGCTTGAGAGCTGGCCCCGTGAGAACCTTATGAAGTTTAAGAAGGCCAAGTTCAAGGTCATGCATCTGGGTTAGGACAATTCCAAGCACAGGCTAGGCAGAGAAGGAATTGAGCACAGCCCTGCCAAGAAGGACTTGGGAGTGCTGGTTGATGAAAGCTCAACATGAGTTGACAATGAGCTGACATCCCAGAAAACCAACCACATACTGGGCTACATCAAAAGAATTGTGGTCAGCAGGTCAAGGGAGGTGATTCTGCTCCTTTATTCTGCTCTCATGAGACTCCTCCTGGAGTACTATGTCCAGATCTGGGGTGCCTAACATAAGAAGCAGATGGACCTGTTGGAGCGAGTCCAGAAGATCGGAGGACTGGAGCACCTCTGCTATGAAGACAGGCTGAGAGAGTTGGGGTTGTTCAGCCTGGAGAAGAGAAGGCTCTGGGAAAACCTTAGAGCAACCTTCCAGTAGCTAAAGGGGACCTACAGGAGAGATGGGGAAGGACTCTTGATCATGGAGTGTAGTGATAGGATGAGGGGTAATGATTTTTAAACTGAAAGAAGCTAGAATTCTATTAGGTATTGGGAAAAAATATCTTTACCCAGAGAAATTGTGCAGGTCCCATCCCTGGAAGTGTTCAAGACCAGACTGGATGGAGCTTTCAGCAACCTGGTCTGGTGGGAGATGTCCCTGCCCATGGCAGGGGGGTTGGAACTCGATGATCTTTAAGGTCTCTTCCAGCCCAAAACATTCTATGATTCTATGATTATAATATGTGATGACAGATTGCACTGGAAGACTGCACTGGAAGAGAGGTGTTACCTGAAAAGTCTTCCTCATCACTGCATTTCCCTCTTTTGTACTTGTGTTATTAATAATTAAATCATTGCTGGAGGAAAGCTGCTATTGATGCATGTATGACCAATTAAGAGGACGGTCTTGCCATGGGATAGGAGTTGTGATTTTTTTCATAATTCTTTCCTGCTTAGTCTCCATTGCAACTGTGGATTTTAGGAACTGCCCTTGAAAAAGTCTCTTTTTTTTGATCCTCTGTGTTATGGCTGCATGGAGCAATTGAGACTAACCCGAGATAACTGGATATGGTGCAGTGTAACTTATCTCTGAGTGGCTAAAAAGCATGAACCAGACAGAGAAGGATTTAATCATGTTACTCTAGAGATAGCATGAACTCATTCATCTACAAAAGAAACAAAAGTGAACAAACAACTTGATAATGCCTCACAGTTTGAAGACTGATTCTAGATGAATGACTTATTTGTCTGCAAGTATAAGTACAGGGCTGCTCTTCCGACATGTGATAAGAATAGCGAATCTATTTCCTCTAAAGGGATTTTTCATTTGATATCTGATATGTGCACGAAATTTTGAAAAATGTTCTTCCTTGTATCTCTGTTTCACCATTAATTAGAATTAAATCCAAAGTTAAAATTTATGTTCAACACTTTCAGTTTGGTTTTCCATTGTATTTTGTAAGCAAACTTGGTATTTCTATATGAATGTGTTTATTGCTATTATTATTATTATATTGAAAGTATTTCAGTGAATGATTAATGTGAGCATGTAATAGCCTGTGGCACCTCAGCCTATTTGCTAGGTTGATTCATTTTTTTTTTAATTTTGAGTTCATAATTTGTCGATTGTCCTCAGTAATTATCACTAGCTCTACCTGCTATTCATTTATACTGTGTGCCCATGTACTCCCCAGACCAGAGCTTATAGACATAAGCTGGTTGCACAAACCTTTCTACAACAGCTCTTGTAAGCCCATACTAAACAAGTATTCATACAGGTACTTATGCAAATTGTTGAACAGAGTTGTTCTGCTCATTAAGTGCTGCATCACAGTGTTGTATGAAAAAATTTATTGTCAGAAAGCTCCTGGTTGTGTGTCTGGAAAGGGCCTTTGAACACACCCTGCATTCTCCATCTTGTCTTGCCTGGAGGACAGTTAAATAGTCACATACAGGAGGACTCCATTTTCCTTCTTTCAGAAGTGCAGTTTACATCCAATAGTGGAGGAGTTATGCCCCTTTGCTGGTGGGTGCCAGGCCACCTGAAACTACTGAACACATCCAAGACCTTGAATTAGGAGGCTTTGCAAAGAGGAAAACAATCTCTCCTGACCTCTAAATGTGGTCTGTTGCCTCAGAGGTTGGTTTTTCTGGGATGGAGAAGTTGGTGAGCAGTGACTCACTGTTCAGAGTGGGATGGGTGATGGGGACATTTGAGTGAGGTCCCCTTGGAGACTTCTGGTGCCTTGGGTGAAGGTTCACTTTTGTTCAACATAACATTTTTCAGTGTGTATCTTTCCAGTTTTCTTTTTATTTTGTGGGATAATATTTAAAATAGGCACATTTGACAGTTCCTTAAATTAATTGCACACCTGATGATCCAGTTTTTATCATACTGACATGAGTACCTCTGCTGCTAATGAAGCTGGAGGTAGTTTAGGAAAGATTAGGCACACTGACCAACCTGCCCTCCACCAGAGAGCTCAGTAGCTCTTCTCGCATCGCTGAGCTTTTCTGTAAACCTTACCAGCTAATCAGAATGCATTAAAAATGACAGTGCCTGTTGATTGTAGGGCTGAAAACCAGAGATTATAGTGTCATACAACACCACGCAATATGTGAGTCAGTCGGCCCCCTTTGAACGCTCTTCACATCTGGCTGGCCGTGAATGGACCTACTGTCGAAGGGGCTGCTGCTGCAGTACCTGGTTCCTTATGTACTAATTACAAGCTCCAAATGCAGGAGTTAGGAGAGTCTGGGGACTTGTGGCTGGAGTTCACACGGGCTGGCGAAACAAAGGACGCCCTGTTCCTCATTACGCTCCTACGCTTAATTAGGAAGTGAGTTTGTTGATCACTGGCTGTGTTAAGAATCACTCATTTATAGCAGGGCACTTTGTGATTTTTGTGAAAGTTTATTTAAATGACATCTTACACTTTGGCCATAAGGGACCTGCCTTTATTTTATCTGAGTTTAAATATGGCTCTTATAGTCTCCCGGTCTGATGGAAAGGGAAACAGGGGTGTTTTGTTCCATGGGGTAAGCAGGGAGGAGGGGCTGGGGGACCAGGGGAAGCGTTTCATTGCAGGGCTTGGTTGATTGTTTTGGGATTGGCACATTGCTGCAAGAGGGACGGTAAACCATTTAGAGGCTTGTGCCTTGAATTCAGAGGAGAGAGGGCTAGCTGGTGATGGCGGTGCCACTCTCCTGCCTTCTGGTGAGGAGTTCAAGGTCAAAACATTTTATTGGGCTGACAGCTTGTCACGCTGAGCCTGGATGTGGAGCTCTGCCAGGTCTGCGAGCTGGGGTAACGCTTTCCCTTGCTCCTACCAACGGCTGTCTTGTCCGGAGGTCGGTGAGACAGAGGTGGAGGCTGCATGGGGTCCATTGACATTCAGAGATGTTTCGTCCTTTGAGAACTTAATGCTGCAGCAGTCCTTTCAATGCAGCTTGTGTTGGGAGTCAATTGCTTCCTGGTCTCTGTTACAAGGATGCCATTAATATCCAGTGCCGCTGTAGGAGCTAGCAATTCCTCACTGCTAGAGCCAGGGGAGATGAATGATGGACTGTTTTCCTCTCCCAGAAATGGAGTTCCTGGGCTCTGACACACAGTGGCAAGGGAGTCGCAAGAAAGCAGAGTGGAGAAAAGCTTTAAGAGAGAAGCCAAGAGTGAGATATAATGGAAAAAACAGAGACCCATCTGATTTTTCTGTAGTAGCTCTAGCTGGGATTAATCAGCCATTTATGGAAAGAAATTTACTGTGATCTTTGCTCAGATCCCATACATCATTATTACTTAATTATAGACATTTACCCAGGCAGTGCTTGCTATCCATTCTGATTCCTCAAGCACAAAATGCCTCTAATCTCAAAGCTATTATGTAAAGTCTCCTAGACGCATGTCTGCAGAAAAATCAGTAAGCAGTGATGCAGGGGAGGCAGTGTGTGTTTCTTGGAGGTCTTTTTGTAAGGCACCTTAAGTCTGGTGTACATGAAGTCAGTTCAGTAGTGTGAACAGATGTTTAGAGACTGTAGGAAGGGAAAAATCCCATATTGGTAAAAGGAAAAGAGTCTTTATTTTAATAAATTTAACTAAATTAAATTAATATTTGATGGTGTTTTGTAAGGTGCCTCTGACTTTTATACTCACTTGATGACAAAGACTGTTTTAACATCTTTTTAGAGGTGTGTATATTGCTTCTTACCCTACCCAAAGGAGTGAAAACCAGCCGATAACCGCTTCAGAGACGGCAGGTAATAGTTGATCCTGAGCTTCTGCTCATATAATACTTTCCAGATGAGAGACAGAAAGTTTGCCTTGCTTAGAGGAAACCATTCATTCAATCCATAAGGAGAGCCTGGCCCCAACCCAGAAATGTGAGCGGATTCCTTATTGTTACTGTTGTTGTTTTCAAACAGTATATAATTGTGCATTGAGGAGAGCAGAGGAAAAAGATGAGATTAAAAACCAAACCAATCACGTTAGTGTGGATGGTTTGCATAAAGGTTTTTTTCAGGGATAAAACACTATAGCACTTATGTGAAGCTAGGTAGGTAATATGCTGTTTCAGTTTGTTCAGAAGCATGAAGCATTTGCAGATTATCACAAGGGGTTATGCCTAGCTAACAATCCACTGGGAAAAAATAGTGGAGTATGTGATTATGTTGCAAAAGTCTTGCTTCCAAAAAAATAAAGTTCAGCCTGGAGTCTATAAACATTTATACATGCATTTAACTTCATTAAATGGCAAACAGCTGTAACTTCCTTTACAGTTATCCACTGTTCTTCCTCTTGAAAGAGCTCTTTTGATCTCTAGGGTGCATGGAGTTTAGATCTTCCTCGGGTCTGGTGCTGACCAGTAAAGACGAGGAAATTCTCCCCTTTGAATAAAACAGTGCTAGTGAAGGGCTTGATATTCCAAACACAAACTTGTATGTGAGCTTCATTTAACAGCTTGTCCCATTGTTTCTACAGGCACAGGCTCCAGTCGTAAGTGAACATAAAACTTATAAAGCAAGTGAAGAAAAAAAAGAGAAAAAATATCATGGAGGGATGGGAGGCCAAATCTTCTCCCTCCCTGTACAATTTTACATGATCTTTAGATGTGTAAACACACAACAACATGTTAAATGTTGAATGAAATTGCTACAGGGTGCCATGTGCCAAAGATTCCTGAGCTGGTACTCACCCTGATGACATTCCTTACCCCCAGAATATTTAAAACATTGGCCCGCATCAGCATGAACCACTCCATTACATTATTTGTCTACAGAAATAGATATGGGATCAACCACCATTCAAAGAAAGATCTATCAAACCTCCATATCACTCTCCACAGTGTTTTCTTAACGCAGCTGTCAGCTGAGCCATGTGACTACTGTGATTGAGTAAGATCTTCTTCACTTGAACCTTCAGTTTGGCTTGAATGCCATTGAGAAGACCAGCTACTATCACTGTTGGCTTCTACTCAGTCTCTGAACCAAGCATAATTACTTGCCTTTCTTGCTGCTTCTAGTTCTGAGCTGACTGATTCAAGACATATCCATTTAAAGCAAGTCTCTACACACAAAGCATTAAAATTGCTCTTAAATTGGTACTATTGCCAAGAAAACCATGCTTGGAACCATGATTTCAGTCCCATACACATTATGTTTCTATTTTTCTGTAGGCTGTTAAAAATATCTCTTTCAAATACTTCTTTTTTAAATAGAAGACAGTATCACTCAGCTTCCTTGCCTCTTTGGTGTGATTTGAGTCGTTATGAGATACAAGGATAACACAAGAATAGGCAAAAATGGGAAACAGTTAGGGATTATAGCGTTTACTTTTCAAAAAGGATCTTGAAGCAACCCTCTGGGAGTGCCCTCACAGCCAGTCACTGTTCAGGAGTTAATCAGGAGTTAATGTCTCTGCCTCAGTGAAAATAACCTCCTTGTATTCTTCTGCAAAGTAAAGTCCAGCATCTAAAACAGTAGTTTTCCACCAGATCTTTCTTCTTTAGGGATTGCCTAGCTGCCAAAGACAGTGCAATTCTGATATGACAGTACTCTACGTAATTTTTGATCTATGATTCTTCTTTCTGAGGGAAAACCTCTGTGTATCACATAGGGCAAAACAGGGCCATTTCTCTAATTTCTCTCAGCTGTCCTTTAACTGAAGCAATGTTAGTGCCCACCTTATTGTTATTGTTTCGCATTTGCAGTTCTGGATTTGGCAGAAGGCTCTGTGAAAAAGTTGTGGGTAAAATCCTGTGTCACAGCAGCAGAATGTTTATTGTGTGAGGGCCTTCACTGCTCTCCTGCAGATATTTTTGGGCAATGGCTTTACACACTCATCTTGTACATGTTCTTCAGTCAACCCTTCCTGACATATTTACTATGCTTCCAGTGGATGTTGTCTCCATGGAGTAAATCTCAGCATCATCCAAGGAATACGCTCTCTTTTCTACAAGACAGCTATCTAATGTTACGTTTCCTCAGGTTTCCAAACTCTTGTGGAGTATGAACTGAGGGTGACTTCTAATGGATGGCTGCTCTACACGAAGCTAGGAGCTAAGCCTTCAATGAAAAGTAGTCTCACCAGAGAAGCTTTGCCTTTCCATCTGTTCCTTGGATTTAGATTTCTAGTGTTTCATTGTGTTCGTATTATCATGCAGCACTATGTCTGGCATAGGCATTAAAATGTCTGGGTGTGCAGGTTCCATAATCCAACCGCTGGCTTCATCTTTCATGGGCTGTAATACTTGGTTTGCCGTATTTTTATTGTTACCACTGTAATTGTATTGTGAGGGCTCTTACTCTAGCTCTGGCTTGTTAAATAAATAGAACATATCCTTGTGTGTCATGCCTCTGCGTCTGGAAGGGATTTAAACCTCTTCTTTTGTCTGCATGTTTTGGCTGAGCTAAGATTTTCTCTTGAAAGGCCCTGCAAGTTTCAGGGTATGTGTGTATTATACAGAGTTTGCTTTCATTAAGTTGTGAGTTATTACAGCTTTGTTTGTGCTTGGGGTGTTGAGAATCACAGGGGCCGGTTCCTTTTAAACACTAAACAGTACAAATAGCCCAGGAATATATGCCTTGATTGATGTAGCTGCTGCTGCAGCTCACATGTGGTGTAAATCTACATTGTTGTGTTTGCTGAACAGTGGATTTCATAGACTGTATCATCCCATGGTGGCACCTGGTAAAAGGTCAAGAAGCAGTAAAAAGAAAGAGACCTCAAACACTGCAAAATAATAAAGAATATTTTTTTCAATCCTTACCTGCTCTCTTTATGCAGCTATGGTCTGACCTGCTTTTTTTCCACTACTCACCCAGAACTCACCTGAAAAGGTATTTTATTTATTGGAATGATTCATTCTTCACATAAATGCTCTTATTCAACATATAAAAGGTAATTTTTCTGTGAAACTTACTTCTGGAAGATGCCTTGCAACTTCTCTAACTTGTTCCTCCAGCCTGATCCAGTTCCAGAAATGTGAACTTCATAAAATCTGGGTGAGAAAAATTAGGTAGTCTGTCTCCTATCTAAATATATATAAATATATAAACTCTTTCCATTAATAAACTCACGTTAACATCCTTATGAGGCGAAGCTTAAACAGCGTCCTTAGTTAGTTTACATTACGGTTTGGTCAATCTACCTTTTACTGGTTTTGCCATTGCCTAGCCTACATTTTCCTTGACTGGATATACCTAATTTTTGTACATGTAAGGGGCTTTTCTATGGTAGACATTTACACTGTTGAAGCCATTTTGCTTTGTTTTCTGCCACTTTCTCCATGCAGGATAATTTCTCCCAACCTTTTGCAGACATCATAGCGCTGTCTTCTGGGCCCTCGTTGGTTGGCTGGCACCTTCCTCAAAGCAACGTGCTCAAAAATGGACACAATGCTTCATCTGAACCCTTATCAGGGCAGAGTGGTTTTGGGGGATTACTTCATGTGTCCCGTCTTTGGCAGTCCTTTTGGACATCCCCTGAGGGTGTCTGTCTCCCAGCAGTGAAGTTCCATTGACTCACATTCAGCTGTGGTCCAAGACAAGCCCCAGTTCCTGTCTACACAACTGGTCTCCAGCCAGTCATTCCCTGTCTTCTGTTTACACAGTTGATTGTTTTTTATCTATGTCTGATACTTTTACTGTTTATTTACATAGTCTTTTGTTTGACTTATTTCAGAAAATAGTGGTTGTAGAGATCTTCTAAAATATGAGTCCTTACAAACTGATCCAGTTACACTCTGATATGATCTGCAGAAGTAACTGAGATACCTTCTTTCATTGGTTAACACACATGATAATGCCAAATATTGCCAAACCCCACACAGACTTTTCTGTAGCCGCTTGTGTGCAGATTTGTTCATGAGCTGTAGAGCCTCTGTAATAATACTTGGAATGGAAGATACACGTGGCATATCATGATATACTACTGAGTTTGCATAATATATTTATGTCTAATTCATCAATATAATTTATTTATCAAGCTGGTCCTTCTCCAAAACATCCACATATGTTTTTTCTTTCCTTTAATTGATTTCTCTTTTCATATCTTGATGTGGAGCAGCTTTTTCTTTTTTCCCCCTCTGCATGCTTTGTAGTACTGTGAAGAGAATGGAGTTTTGTTTTGGTTTTTTTTTTCCTTAGCTTTTTAGACTTAGTGGATTATAGAGAGGAAGGAGAGTTTCCAGCATCTTAAAATGAGGAGGAACTGCCCAAACTGTAGATAGGTCATTCTTCAACAGCGGAAACATTGTATGCTAGAAGAGATAATTACTTATTGAGTTTGACTCCTTCCCAGACCCAACTGTAAACCCAATAGTAGCTCCCCTTTCTTCCCAGCCCCTGTTTCATGGGTGAACCAGCATGTCATGGGACCCACCTTGTGGAATATGTGCTCAGGAAAACGGAAACCACCAGAGGTTTCTGGAGCACAGCTGCACGAATAACCCCATCTGCACATAAGTACACACAGAGACAGTTCAAGGCTTCTCAGCACCGCAGGCAAAAATGAACTTTCCTGACCTGAGGCTGTGAAGCAGGGGGCTCGCAGAGGCTGGGAGGAGGAATGGACCATGGTTGAGGAGGAACAGGCACTAGTCTGATGCTTCTGCAGCTGTGGAGGCCAGGCTGCCTGCAGCTGGCTGGGCACCCCTTTCCTCCAGCGCAGTGCTTTGCACCTCAGGCTTGGCTCTTCTCTCCGTGGCAGCAACTGGCCTGGGACATTGGCCTTGAACATGGCCAATGCAAAGCATTTTGCATCCCCACAGCAGTCCCTTGTGATGAGTTTGTTTGGCCCGAGTACATCCGAGTTAGCTCTGAGCACGCACAGAGGGCCCGGTGTGAAATGCATCATTCTTCAAATCTGTAAGAGGAAATTTATAGTATTTTGCTTGGCCAAAATATAGAGGCTGGTGGCTATTATTAAGAGTACTTCCTTATTATCTGAGGGTCACATTTCCACCTTTGTGTTGTTTTCCTGAATATATCTCGTCACAGTGACCTGTGCTGTTAAAAGAGTATTCACTATGTCTGAGTTGCTCTGGGTTTAATTGGCTCAGTCGAAATGACCTCCTCTGGATTTGGCCAACATCACTTCCACATAGATATTTTTCATGTGATTAACCCTGTGGGCACAGCTGAGGGCATTCCCTACCCTTGAAGAGCTGTGGGAGTGCAAAAATTTAGTGAGGACAACTGCTTGTTCTTCTTGCAAAATATCCTGTCCTTTTCAGGTAGGAAAAGCCCCCGCAGTCAGTACAGATGTTACTTTTTTTGTATGTACACTTTTAATAAATAATTGAATTTCAATAAGAGTATCAATAATTTGGGGGTATGATTTATTTAATTCTTACTGTGAGAAAAGGACCAGGCTATAGTCCTGTTCATATTACCTAAAATTGCAGTAATAATATGCCTTCATGGATTAAATGCAGTTTTGGACTGAAGGTGAGGATCATTACCTTCTGTTGTATGGAGAACAAGCCAAAGGAAGGAAGGACAGCCTGAAAAACACTATGAAAAAGCTTCTATCGTACAAGAAAGCATGCAACGTATTAATATGGTGACTGAGCAAATATATTGTAAGATGTTTACTTTTTGGAGAGCTTATTTAATAATGGTTTCAGTGATTTCCTTCTCAAGCAGAATATGTTTTAATGATGAAGTTGAAGTCTGTTCTCAGTGACCAGAATTACTTCAGATTTAACATGTGTGAGAGAGTAGTTTTGAAGCAATCTTTTTAAGGCAATGGACAACTTCCATTATTTCTTGTGAAGATTATGTGGTCTTATCATCAAACACGTAATTGAAAACACTCTAGAGATGAGATAAGTGAAGTACATTTTAATATAGGTCTGCAGTCATTTAGCAATTTCCTAAGGACTAGCAGTGATCAGCAGACGGCAGTTTGGAAATGTTCTATTCTGTTTACTGGATTACATACTTGTCTCATTACTTTGTGTTGTTTCATCTCCTGTAGCATGTCTTTCTTCTGAAGTATCCCATAATTTCCAATTGCTTGAGTGCTAGGAGGATATTTCTTCAGACCCTATTTCTGCATAATTTTTAGTCTGGCAAAAGGGACTAATATAGACACTAAATAGACAAAATGAGATGTCCAAAGATATGTCACTTTTGCAAAGGTGTTTTTGTCTATCAGTGAAAAAATTTCAATATTTTAAAATACATGTAACTACATATTTATCTTCATTCAGGAAAAGAAAAAACTTTTTGTTTTAACCTTTGATCCCTGACTGAAGTCTCCTGATGAAATGGGTCTGTAATTGTGTAAGAATGTAAATTGTCTTGTGGAATAAGAAGTCTGAATAAAGAAGGAGGAATAAATAATCATTATTCACAATGTATCTCAAAGTCTGTGGCGGGATCCAGGCTCTTCAGTATATTCATAAGAGGTATGAAAAAGAAACAGGAAGTGAAATAATTAAGTTTACTGAAGTCTAAATGGTTCAGGACAGCTGAATCTAAACCCATTTGCAAAGATGTTTTTGAAAGATTTTGCAAGATTAGCTCTTAGGTAACTTGATGAAATACAACATATAGAAAAATCTCTCACTGTACACATGCAGACTTTGATTTAGTTATTATCACCCAGGAGAAAAAAGATTTGGGAATTATTTTGGGTACTTCTCTAAAAACTGAACTAATTGCTGCAGGATATTTTGGAAGCCAGATGTGGAAATGAATTTTCTAAGTGCTGAGATACGTTCATGGGATGTATGTTGTTTAAAGCTTATTTAAAATTACTACACCTAGGCAACTGATATTTCCAACCCTAAAATGCTGATTGCTGGAGACAACAGAGAACATGCCAGGAAAGGTAATACTAATTGACTGATAAAGCTTTTCTACATATTGCTATTCTCTGCAATTCTTGTATGCATGTGTTCCTCAGGCACATGCAGCCCACTAGGCTGACCAGATGACTTCTCCAGGTGGAAAATGACCATTTTCTGCCTTTATGGGCATTATCTGGGGTATTCTTCTGTCACATGTTCCCATAGTAAAGTGGCCAAGCAGTTGCAGCCACAGCTGGAAGAGGTTTAGGAGGGAGCACGTTGTGCAATCTGATAATTTCCAGTTTGGGTCTGCCTCAGGGAATCTGACCCAAAGTGGAAGTCTGTCAAATTTCAAACCCACTTGAATGAGAATCATCACTAAATAGGCAAATTCTAAAATTACTTTGAAAGCCGTCTGAGATAATACATAAATATCTTGCTTTGTCTTCCTTTCCAGATGAATTATGTAGTTGCAGTCTGAGGAAACAGAAGCCAGTGCAAATTCAACCCCTACTGACTTTAGTTTCTTTTTTTTAATGTTTCTGGTGATTAAGAAAATTCTGGATTTACTCCCTTCATAAACACTACACCCTTTGAGATACTTTGAGTTTCACTGTGTTTGAAACTGAGTTGGATTAGCTGCAGTGTATAAATGTGAAGAAAATGGAATCCTTTCCAACCTAAAAATTAATGATATATTTAACCACAAAAATGCTGAATTGTTTAATACGGAAACAATATTTCTTCAGTTATGGGTAATCAAGCATTTTAACCTGCCAAATATAATGATATGTATTATAACGTGACTATAACTGAGAGGTAATACATTGTTCTTCAAAAAAAAGAATTATCTTCTCAAAATCTGAATTTTTGGCTCCCATTCTGTCCACTTCTCTTCTTCTACTTTTCCCTCCCATTACTGACATTTGGGAAAAGTGAGAGAAAAGGAAAATGATAATCCAGAAGCTTAGGAAACCTAAACATTGGCAACATTTTCAAAAAAAAAAAGTCAAGAAAGAAAGAAAAAAAGAAAAAGCAACAAAATTCTGGAACAGCATTGGATCTTATTAATGGCTGTTTTGTTGAGAAACTATTGTTCACCTCTAAAAAGGATATAGTTAAACAAACTACAGATGGTTCAGTCTTAACATCCTCACTTAGTTCCAACTGTGCCTCGGAGAATTGCAAATGAAGAGACTGTTTACACAGGCTTTTCCCTCCTGCAAAGAAACAGCACCAGCGCAGTCATGGCAGCATTTCCCAATCCTCTGAGATTCCTCTGAGAGCAGTTATAGGTGGATTGGGAGCCTGAGACCGGAAAAGGACACAGTTAGCAGGCTGTGGGACTATCCCTCATCTCACATTGCCCTCTTGAGCTCAAGTTACCAGAAACCCAGCTTGGTGTATGGCCATGGATTCCACTTTCCTCTGGGAAATCCTCCTTCCTTGGAGGAGAACCTGGTAGCATAGTTAAGTCCTGTGGTGGATCTCCCACTCTTTTATCAATTCAGGAGGAAATATCTCAGTAAAGGAAATTGAGTATCAATTTTGCTCACTGTGTAGTGGACAAAAAAATGTCTTCTGGACTTCACTGAAGACTTAGTTAGGAAAGATTTCTATGAGCAAAACATGAAGGAGAACATCAGAAATATGGATTTTTCTGCCTCCATGCCTAAGTGACACCAAAGCCTTGGATGGTGGGTTGAGTGAGAGTCAGCAGCGTGTGTAGGCATATGCATCCAATTTTCCTGCCCTCTGACTAAGGTGATGGTGGCATTGCAGGATTGTTCTTGGGAGGCAAGTGTTGGGAAGAGGCGGGGAAGTGTTGGTCATCCCCTCTAATCCCTTTGTAGTACTCCAATCCAAAACCCTGTAAATTTTCAATCTCTCCCATGAGAATAGAGACAGGAATTTTCCCAGATGAATTTCTGCACTGGTTTAGTGTTTTGTCTTTACAGCAGTTTAAAATAATGGACTCTTTTTAGAAGTAGTAATTTCTTAACCAACTCTAATAAAAGTGTTTTTTGGTTTTGGTTTTGGTGGGGTTTTGGGGGGGGTGTTTGTTGGGTTTTTTTGGGGCGGCGTTGTTTTTTATTTTCAGTATATAACTGTAGATCTATCAGGTAGGATGAAATGCAGAGACTTTCTTTATGGGGACTGTGTTCTGAAATTAATTCCCATTAGTGTATGTAAGAATGACCTTTAGCTTTGGTTTTCATCCAATAGCTTGTGAAGATACAGCTGCTTTTGGTCATTTTTATGAGAGAAAATCTAAATAATGTTTTACATCTATTAGACCAAATAGAAAAGAAATTTGGAAGCAATTCAGTGATGCCAAAAAATAGAAGGATATATGCAGGAATGTAAATTATATGCAGAGATGCTATGATTGTAAGAATAAGTGAGAGCAGCTGTTAAAGCACTGGGAAACTAGTGCTGCAGTTTATTTGGCATTGAAGACTTAGGCCAGGTTTCCCTAGGGGTGATGGTACCACTTGGAGGGAACCTTATCTGATCGGTCAGCAACGGTGACACAGAGCTCTGTGGTGGCACCATCAGATGTGCAGCATGCTGCACCTGGACAACCAGCTAGAAGAGCTTGTTTGCTGAGGGGCAGCACTGTGCAGAAGTGACTATCCCCCTCTGGGGCTCCAGCTGGTGTCCTTGCACCTCATCTCAGAGATGTGTGGGTCCCAGATAAAGAGTACTTTGTGTCAGTACACAAGGGAAGGAGAAACCTTCTTCTCTGGATCCGTGCAGAAGCACTGCGCACAACTGAGTTTTTGGGGTCTAGAATCCCCAGGGACCATGTTGTCAGCATTACCCAATTTTTCTTGATGGGTACAGTGGAGAAGAGAGGTCTTCTGCCCAGGGCTGAGGGCAGTTTGTGTTGGCTGCCATCTGCAAGCAACCACATGATTGCAGTGTTCTTTGGCTTCTCCTCCTCCTGAGCCTAAGTCTGTGCACTGGAGCTGGAGCTACGGTGGTCCTGGGTAAGGCAGGGGCTCAAGGCTGTGTGTCATTCCTGTTAGAGAGATTCTGGTGAATGGTTTCCATCCTGAAAGTGAGAACAGGGATTTACTACAGTAACCTCTCAGAAAGACAACAAATGGAAAACGTGGTCTAAAGCCATTTTAAGCCTAGCTTCTGCTCTGCAACAGCAAGAAGTTTTTCTGGGAGGTATTATGTGGTTTTGACTGACACCGAGTATTTAGTCTTTTGTATAATTGTTTGGGGAGGGTGGGAGTGAGGACACTTATTTATTAATTCATAGTTCATGAGATTAACTTTTTTTATTATTATTTTAATGGACAAAAAAAAATTCCCACTTGAAGACTGCAAGTCAAAACCATATATTTCGTCTGCCAAAAATCTATCTTGACTGCTTTGCTATGGCAAACTATGAAGTATAAAATACCTTACGATAAGCTCTGACTTCCAAACAGATGGCATAAAAGCCCCGTTTTTCAGTCACATTTTATGTGCTAGATCTTCTTTCCACTTTTGCTGTTGCAAAATGATCTTAACTCCACTGTTAGCAGGGGAGCTGGAGAACTGCGACTCTGGCAGACAGAGTCAGAATGTCCAGCTCTGTTTGTCTGAAATGATAATTAAATTACATTTATTGTTTATTACTTGTTTATGGCAGATGCTGATTAACCATCATTACTTGGGAGGGAACAAGCAGAGAGATCACTGCTCATTTAATCGGACATTTGCATGTCAGCCGAAATGGTTCTAGTGCTGCAATCCCATACCCGATGCATGAAGGAATGCTAGACTAAAGGTCTATTTCCTCCTTTTCAGGCACATGCACTACTCCCAGTAACCCAATTATACGGCTTTCTTCACACTTTATCCATAAAATGCTACTAACACATCAAAAACAAGTGAATCCTTACATCCTGCCGTTTTATAGCTCATAAAGCCAACTTCACCCATTTTACCCAAAGGAGTGCGCAGCCAAAACCAGGACAAAGCCAATGAGAAAAAAGAAGTGTGCATGTGTGTCTGGCTCTGTATATGAATTATGACTATTCAAGGGAAAAAAAATTGGAATGGTTGCCAAAAAGCCAAGTGTGTAAAGGGACAGCTGGAGTTTTATGCTGGAGTTTACAATGCATTACTGTTCCATAAAAAAAGGAGTCCTTTACAACAGCAGCTCACGCATCACATGATACATAAGCTACCTCCGAATACAGAGCACCTTCTTCAAAGGAAATGTCATTTTCTATTGAATTTACTATTAAAGGAACAGTAGGTGATCTAGCCCAAGATGTGTCATGGTGTGGAAAAGTCTGATTCCAATGCTTATAATGGTTTGGTAGTGGACCTACCATCCACAATGATCCTTTCCTTCCCATTGCACTGTTCATCTCAGCACTTACACTTGTCTTTTCAAGGGTAGCAGGCTTTAAACCCCAGGCCAAGGTTTTCAGATTTGGCAATAACAAATAGCTGTTTGGGTGTTCACAACAAGGGAGGAGAGAGGAAGGAAGAAAAGGTGGGAGGCAAGCTGAATCTTTGTCCAAAGGGAAAGCTGGCACTGGTCATGTTCAAATTGTTAAAGGCCCTTGAATTTTCAGGGGTTTGATGCCTAGCTATTTTTTTTTCCATAAAGACCAATTAAGCTCCATTGGATGCACATGAGTTATTCCCCTCTTTTCTTATTTTGTATTCTGCTGGCCTGCAGAAATGGTAATTATGGGTGTAAAAACTCCATGGTTCTTCCCTGTGACAGCGTGAGGAATCACAGGGACATCAAGAGATACCCTGGAATAGGAGGAGAAAGAGTGGGAAACTGGCAAGCAAGAGACTAGCAAGGTTTAAAACAAAAAAGTTTAAGGAAGGGGGAGAGTCAGGAGAAAAGTGATAGAGGATGATAAAGACTACAGGGAGCACAGGTACTGGATGTTCAAAGTAGTGTGTGGTCACAGAGACAGCAGCGAAGAGAGGCATTTTTTTGGTCTTGCCATTATGGTTTAGCCACCACAGAAGATCTCTGCTTCTCCAAGTGGAGAGGGCAAATGACCCTGTAAACACTCTATAAAGCTTGTGTTGCTGGTCCATCCATGTTGCTATCTCCCTCTGTTTATCTCGAATTTCACCCAGAAAAAACTGCCTTCTTGCAGGTGCAGATGGGTGTTGGCTGAGATCAGTCACTCACCTGAGCTGGCTCCTTGAACTTGAACTTGGGATTTTGTAGCACTAAGCACAGAGGGTTAAGGCTTTTAATATTACAAGCATTTGTGACTTTCTTGTGTTATTCGTGATATTTAATTTTTCTTCCAATAGTTCCATGAGTCCTTGAATAATGGGATTATAAGCACTGCTCAGCTTTGGTACTTGCAAAATGCACCAAATGGTGGAGAACATTTGAACATAAGGGTTGTAGATTGTGAAATGAGGAATAGGAAATCTCCTATATGATAAATGTCACAGCAAAACATGATGGAGGAGCCTAGATGCAAAATGTAATGACTTCCCGAAACCAGCTAGACAGCTGAGAGGTGCCAATTTTACTGTATTTCTGAGCAGTGCACAGAATCTGGCTTAAAATGTTGCTGTTGAAGTGCCCTATTTAATAGTAACCACAACATACTCAAATTCATTGGTTTTTGTTGGCTTGATTTTTTTTTTTCTCAAGGAAAAACACAGTAGTGTTAACTAAAAGAAAATATGTTGAATTGAAATAAGGAAACTTCTTTAAAAAAAGTAGAAATGAACAGCCAAAAGAGAAAATAAAATACTTGCAGGTGGCAGAGATTTTTTAAAGAGGCCCAGTGTAATACAAAATAGCTTATCAACAAATAACTTTGAAAGGAAACTCAAAGGAAAAAGCCGATTCAACAGTGGTATAAATGAGACAGTTTGGTAAGGGAGGCTATCAGAAGTAAAAAGAAACTTTCTTTAAGGAGTGGAGGCTGTGCCCAAACAGGGAAACCAGAAAGGATTATAAGTAAGAGAGGTTAAGTGGAAACCTCCATCAAAAAAACCCCAAAAGAACAAAAAGGTCCTGAGGAAGAACTCTTAAAGGCCAAAAAATTAATAATAACCCTTTTTTTACAAACACATATATCTTCCAAATTGTCTGCAAGGCCAATGGAAGATGAAAGGATAATGGAAGCGCTTGGGGAAGATAAGGACCGACACAAAGTTAAATTAATTGTTTGTATCGGTGCTTCCAGAGGAAAAGCTTAGGGAGTTTCTCACAGTGGATGAATCACAGCAGCTCCCTCCAGTTGTGGTTTGGTGATAGGCTTGAGTGGGTCTAAATCCACGTTGCTTCCAAATGGGGCACTCCTGGCCTCGGAGCCTCACTGACCCTGGCCATGCCACCCTGCTCCCTCCCCTGTGGCAGGGTTAGCATCCTTGCAGCCTTACGGACAGCCAGACCAAGATGCTAATCCCATTAATTATCAGGCATTGGGTTTAAGACAAAAGAATTCAAGTATTTTTTTTATGTTTTTTTTCATGTAGTGCATAGTTAAATGGTGCTATGGGATGTTATGGGGATCTAAAGGTCAATCAGGTTCGAGAAGACAGCTGGTCAATTTGTGAAAAGGATCATCCAGGAAGAATAACATTCCTAATCAAGGAACAACCATGTCAATAAACTTCAGCATAGAGTGAAGGTATTAGGAAGAAGTGCTTGCTCTGATTTTATGCCTTCCTGAAGTATTTCCTGTTGGTCTCTGTCAGGGTAGCAGGCTAAATGTACTTCAGCCCTGAAGGTATGCCATTCTACTCTTTATAACACCAGAAGGAAACGAGCAGGACCCAAAGGGAACTTCTCAAAATTTTATGATTTTAGGCCAGTCTCAGGAGAGTTGGAGATGTAGCACTTTCTTTGGTATCACGTATTTGAATGTATCTCATACACAGGGTAACTCTGGTGGTGATTACAGATGTCAGTTGATTTTTCCAAAATAAATAGTTAACAATAACATGTCTTGATAGCACTTTCATGGAATTAAGGAGAAAAAATGAAGTTTTGTTTTGCTTTTTTTTTTTTTAATCTACCCTTCTGTGCCAATGTAAAAAGAAATTAAAACGCATGTAACATTTACTCTGTGCAAGAAGACAGGAGGGTATCACTGCGCTCCCAGGAACTACAATTAGCAAGACCTGTCCTTTTTCCCCGCAAAATAAATCTTTTGATCCACACTGAGACTAAACAAAGATTTCTCTGTTTACTTTTGGAAGCACTAAGCATCAAGGCACTAACACTAGGGGATAATCTATTAAAGAAGCTTTCTTTGTGCTAAAATCCAGCCTTTGTAGAACACTTTGTCAAGAAATCTTACTGAAATATTGCTATAGTACCTTAGTTTCCTCATAGCAAAAGTGCATTTGTAAATGTTCATCAGTTCTCAATTGTCTTTAAAACAAAAGGGAATGAAAGGAGTAAAAAGTGTGCATCTGGAAGCATTTTGTTTTTATCACCAGTCCCCCCACAGTTAGGGACATTGAATTTCTGCATCTCTTGTGTTTGGTTACTTCATGTTGTAAGGTTACTTCATATTGTAAGGTTACTTCTTTGCAGGGCACAAACACCCCAAGTTTAGGTGTTAATGGTTTTTTTTGTGACTCAGAGCTTCCACAACCAATGAGAACTTCCTGTTGAGCTAAAAATTAAGCCTACCACATGCTTCCAGGCCTGAGGCTGCAGAAGGTATCGGCTGTAACCACCGGGCTAAATAGTTGCATAGAAAGGAGAACACAATTGATTCCAACTACTGGATCTCTGCAAGAGACTTGAGACTTATTAGGGGGCAGAAGAATGAAAGCAGATGGGAGATTTAAATTGCATCAAGTGATTTAAAGATGCATGGATGAGCCTTTTATTACGTGGGATGATTGATGATGCACCAGAAACTAATGCTGACCACATTTGTAAGAATTAATTTGGAGAGTCCCAATTAGAGCTAAACTGTTACTTAGTCCCAGGCTGTGAAAGAAAATCTAGCCATTTGTCTCGGGGCATCTGAAGGTTTCGGATAGTTATCCGAAGAAGGAAACATGGTTATGCCTGGCTTTACTGTGTTGTTTTTAGCGTGTCTGCCTCTCATTTGGTCTTGCATGTTTACTTTTCTTCCTTTCTAATGTAAACTGCACCACCTGCCTCAGCCTGAGAGTCAGCACGCAACGCTCAGCGAGAGCCTGTGTCAACGTCAACTGCAACTTTAATACTAGAGCCATTTTATGAATATTATCTGCCCGGACCGTAATCTGCCTCCAGACAGACAAGATAGTGGTGTGTTGATGCTGTGTGTTCCTGCTTATTGTCAGCAGCCTTGACAAATGTGTTTTATTTCCCTTTGAGCCTGCACCAACAAGCCAGAAGGTGCTGGCAGTGTCTGCACTCAGGTCTTTCATTCTTATCTGCATCAAGTCCTGGGGGCGAGGAATTTACTGCATGTAAATGTGTTGGCTTGTTTTGATAAAACACGGGGTGGAAAATCCAAATTCGACACCTCTACAGCCACAGGCAAATGGCAGCAGTATTTCCACCGTGAGTAGTAGAATTTGTTGAAGAGCTTTATTAACCATACGTGTGCCTATTGTGGACTGGATGAAAATAAAGCATGATGCTAGTGCGCTCACTGAAAAAAAATGATCAAGACTGGTTTTCATTCACACCCTAATTCCTGTTTAAAAGACCTAGAAGCCTGCTAATGAGAGTCCTGGACTTTTTTTCTCCCATTGCTTGGTCAGCCTGCTGAGCTGAGGTTTTGAAATCCCATGAAATCGTGGTTAAAACTGTCATCCAGTGAATACGACATTGATGTCTTCAAAGATTGCTCCAAGCATTTTGGTCTGAACTTTCCTTCTGCTTTGCCTGTGAAAACTTAAAACTATTTGCCGCAGCAAGTGGGTGATGCCTAGGGATATACTTTTGGACACCAAATCCTGATCAACAGCTCCAGCAAAATGCTCTTGAGCTTTTGTGAGGCATTGACTACCCAGATATCTTCTCCTCTTACTCTTACGATGACAGTTTGGGTTTTCAATTTTGATGGTGTTGATCTGTTTCAGGATGCTCACAGCTGAGGCTGTCTTAGTTCATGATTCAGTTTCAAATTTATTCCAAATGTGTGACAGCCAAATGATGGTGATGTTTAATTTATTGTTGTGGTTGTTTTAAGGGCTGTGGCTGGAGAAGCCATCCTGTACATAAGCCTCTGCAATATTTCATAGACAAACCTCCCAGTCATCCAAAACCCATGGGGTTCCTGCTATCTCCAGAGACATGTTCAAAATCATCCTTGAAAGTGAGTTAAGGGTTTTCGAGATGCATATGGTCCCTGGGAATAAGAAAAAAAGAAACACGTGGAGGATGCAGAGCACAGCAACATGGGGGGCAACTTCTCTGAACACCTAATTGGACAGACCATAATTCCTGTTGCTCTACCAATGTCAACCAACCAGTTTTGCACCCAGGTCTTCCACTTTAATCTCTTGTCCTACTCATGCTCTGAATTGATGCTACTCGTAGTAGATAGTCCTGATTTTTTTAGTGCAGTGCTAAGGTCATCTCTTCACATCTACATGGGATAACATAACAAAAATGAAGGTTTAGGAGGAAAAGGACAACATAGATAATAAATTTACTGTGCCAGCTTTTTGTTGATTTCTCAAAAAGGCTACACTGCTGGCACAGGCACCTGGAAGCAGGTCTAAGCCCCATTTGGGCAGCTTGCTATAACCACCACCTTAATGCTTCCCCTACGTTCCCTTCATCTCTACTCAGCTCCTGGAAGAAAGAGAGTCAACCCAGCCAAGACTACTTCATCAACAGATTGAGACCAATTTTCTCATGTAACCTGACTCTTGCTTTTTGTCAGGTTTTTTATTGGCACAGTGATAAACTAGGGTTTGCTTCCTCTTTGTTTGTTGATGGGGCTTTTGTGTTGTTTTTTTTTTTCCTTTTTCCAGAGAGACTACCTAATGAGAGTTTGGAATTGAGTCAATAGAGTGTTTTGTTACAGGAGAGTTAATAAACTTTAGAGCCAGGATGAAGGCATTTGAACTTAAGAGTTTTGAGAGTGTGCCATAATCTCTAAAAACCCTAATGATGTTTAGGGACTGTGTAACCAATGTTAAATAAAGAAGTAAACCTTCGGATATCTCCAACTTGCACCATACGGCTGTATCTAATAATAGTAGAAGTTTCTTGTGAGATACATTCTACTTCCATAAAGTTTGTTTGTAGAGCAATACAAAGAGGTACATGCACTGAAGCAATTTTAGAGGCTTAGTATAATACAAGTGCCCTTACCAGAAATCTTGCAAACTTCCTGTATTTACCAAAAACATTTGCAGGCATGAAAAAGCTGTGTGTTTTGCTTTCACAGAACTGGAAAACACTGTTCACTCCATGTTTCTTGGGTTCAGAATATTTTCCTGCAACATATATTTTGGTGTACCTGCTCTTGCACTCAAACCTTGATTAAATGGGATGACGACCTAAACCTCCATGCCCCTTCCCTGCTCCAGGAGACAGTGAGGGATGAGCAGCAGGAAGAAGAGTAAGATCTGTATACATATCAGGATGGTGAAACCAGTGTTTAAAACCCCTACCAAAAATTTGGTAGATTTGAGGCTAACAGCTGTGTGCTCCACCCAAGGTGAGTGTCCTAATGGCTACAGGCATTTCCTGTGCTGCAGTTTCTCTCTCCCATCATGTTCCTTCCTTAAAAGTTCAGAGGTACTCCTTCTCATCCCTACCATCTTTTTGCATATCTTTTGGTCATTGTTATCTTCTTCTGCAACCTGGGGCATGTTCAGTTCTAGAGAATTATTCAGCCTCCTTCATTGGCCTGACAGCCCAAAGAGAAGAAAGTAGCTTCATTTACACTTTTAACATTTAAGAATGCTAAGACTGATGTCAAATGATCAGCAAAGCCTTGCAAATTTTTTTATCTCATTTAATGTAATTGTTCTTCAGAGCATTTCATTCATATCTATGTTAGAGGGACAGAACTGATTTGATCTGCGTGTCACTTTCTAGCTGAGAGTTGCAGCAGTTCACTAAACCTATTTTACTATCAAGACAGCTAAGCCTATACAAAGGCGCTTGGCCCATTTTGACTTTCCCTTCACTTCCACACTGAATTTCATGGAAGAAGTCAAACGAGTAAGTTTTCCGCCTGTGTTATTGTTAAATTGTTTGTTACTTCAAACTGGAGGCACCAATCGCTCCTCTCGCTGTCTTTGGAGGAAGTTCAGACTATTGCATTTGTCACACTGCTCGGATGAACTTACTGCCACACACAAACACAACAGAGCAGATGCTGAATAGCATTCACAGTTCCTGAAGAAGCTTGTTGCGTACTGGAGTCAGCATGAACCTGAAAGTGGATATGGAGGTTTATTTATTCTTCTTTCTCTTCTTGGATGGCAGGGGGGAAGACATTTCTTTCATTTTCTCCTCTTTTTGAGCAGTAAACAAAACAAGATATTCACATTCACCTTAGTAAATGGACGGATGTTTCCCTTTGTTGTAAAAATAAGCAGAAGTCAATGGCTGAATGTGTGGCCGTAATAAGATACATCTCCATGTCACACGTGTTTTCGGACAAAAGAAGAGAGAATAAAGGCCTGCCTCTAAGTCAGGAGGAGCTCCATGGAAGTCAGCAGCACCACCTCTGGTGGGTTATTTGTGCTGCTGCTTCCCATGCATGTTTCATTGCATGGCCCAAGTCACAGCAATCTGTATCAACCATTTCCACAGTTCTCAGAATGTCCTTCTACTTTCTGCCACCAACATCTCATGCTTGCATGGTGCTCCCCTCTGCCAGAAATCCATCACCTTCTTTTCACTGTGACAAGCCAAAATCTAAATAATAATGGTGTTATGTGCCGCTACTGTTTTTTGTCATGCCAATCTTTTTGTCATTGTTTCCTTGCATCTTCACTTTTGGCATCTCTTTTTAGGCAGAGACTATGTGCTTTTGTGGGTACAAAAGCTTGAATTCCCTGATGCTGCAGTAATGACAGCAGTCATAATAGAAATTCTCTGCTTCAAGTCGCACGTTAGATCAGAATCCAAAGACTGTATTGCCAACATTTTTAGGGAAACACATGGGCGTGGAGGAGAGATGAAGTATTTCGTCCTGTCAATTTTCTTCATGGAAAGAGAGTTTCATGATGTGCATGTGCCAAGGTCATCATTTGATGGCTTTGGTGGGATTGATATTGGGGAGTCACAGAATCACAGAATGATATGGGGTTGAAAGGGACCTCTGGAGATCATCTAGTTCAACCCCGCTGCCAGATCAGGTCCACTTAGAGTAAGCTGCACAGGAACGTGTCCAGGCAGGTTTTGAATGTCTCCAGAGAAGAAGACTCCACCACCTCCCTGAGAAGCCTGTTCCAGGGCTCTGCCACCCTCAAAGCAGAGAAGTTCCTCTTTATGTTTAGATGGAACTTCTTATATTCAAGTTTGTGCCCTTTTCCTCTTGTCCCATCCCTAGGGACCACTGAAAAAAAGACTGGCCTCATCCTCCTGACACCCTCCCTTTAAGTATTTATAAGCATTGATCAGATCCCCCCTCAACCTTCTCTTCTCCAAACTAAACAGACCCAAGTCCCTCAGCTTTTCCTTATAAGGGAAATGCTTGAGTGCCCTAATCATCTTTGCAGCCCTCTGCTGTACCCTCTCCAGCAGTTCCCTGTCCTTCTTGAACTGAGGAGCACAGAACTGGATGCAGTAATCCAGATGGGGCCTCACCAGGGCAGAATAGAAGGGGAGGATAGCCTCTCTCAACCTGCTGGTTACACTCTTCTTGATGCACCCCAGGATGCCATTGGCCTTCTTGGCCACAAGGGCACATTGCTGGCTCATGGTCATCCT
>JAOQGH010000019.1:73792590-73843571 GCA_025769975.1 Gallinago jamesoni
ATTCGGAAATATTTCTTTACTGAAAGGGTTATCAGACATTGGAATGGGCTGCCCAGGGAGGTGGTTGAGGCACCATCCTTGGATGTATTCAAGAGACGAGTTGACGTGGTGCTCAGGGATCTGGATTAGTGTTGGGTGGTGTTTTGTGTGGTGTGGATGTGGTGGGTATTTTTTGTTGTTGTTGGGGTTTTTTTGTTTGTTTGTTTGTTTTATTGGTTGGACTAGATGATCTTAAAAGGTCCCTTCCAATCTAGGTGATTCTGTGATTCTGTGAATTGCTTCAAAGGCGTCCTCATTGCAGACCCTTGGATAATATCACTTTGAATGATCACTTTCTTTAGTGTCCCCATCTGGGCATGACTTAGGCATGTTCATGTGCTTTCTTAAAATGCTTGGAGCATGTATCGTTCTTGGTTTATGCTATTGTCCTCTGTTCCAGAGAGTGTTGCCTTTGTATTGAAGAGAACCAGGGAGGAGATGACCTAGAGCAGTTCCTTCTTTTTCTGTAGTGACTGATGGCATTTCATTTTCTCTTCAGTGAGGAAGGGGATAGAGTATATTAGCACTATTCCCACTGCAGTGCCCGAGTCAACTTTGCATTTCACCCCACTTCTGAGAGGGATGTGTTCCATGCCAGGTGTAGCCCAGATCATTTTTGTTGTGCTTCTAACACTGCTGCACTGCTGCAGAAAAGCAAAGGGATGAGGAGTGAAATGCTCAGCTATGATGAACACCCTCTTTGTGGGAAAGGGTGGTGATTTCTCCTCACGATGCTGTTTGCAATTTGGTCATAGCCTGTGACAGGGGAAGCAAGCACTTAATAAGTAGGAGCACAAAAAATGTGCCTAGCCCATTAGAAGAGGGTACCAATAGGGGTGTAATTAAATGCAATGAATGCACCAAACGTGCATCTAAGAGAGGAGCAGCCTGTAATCTGTTGAGAAATGCTTGCTCTAAGGTAAAACCACTTGCTGATAGTGGCCCAGCATGCATGTGAGCAAGGCCAAGTTTTGCAGACAGTGAAGGGCTGCATTTCAGACCCTTTCTAGATGCTTATGTGGATTGGTGGTCTGTGCTGTAGAGGCGTTTGCACCAGCCATAAGTGTGCTGGCTCAACATCAGGAGCAGCAAATACCATAGCATGAGAGAAGCAGGACATGTAGGGTGGTACACAACTTTCTGCATCTGGTGACAGAGCCCTGGAACAGGCTGCCCAGGGAGGTTGTGGAGTCCCCTTCTCTGGAGATCTTCAAGCCCCACCTGGATGCAGTCCTGAGTGATGTGCTCTGGGCAACCCTGCTTTGACAGGGGAGTTGGACTAGATGATCTCTAGAGGTCCCTTCCAACTCTGACAATTCCATGATTCCACGATTCCATGGTCTGCTCTAGTTCTCTGGTGCTGGCTCATGTACCTACAGAACCTTGTCCTGTGCCACCCAAGTGTTGCAGACTGGAGGAATATGAACAGATGGTGAAATGTCCCTCTAGCATGAAAGTCAAGTGTGGTTCTGCTCTGTGCTACTGTCAGAAGCCTTTTTTTGAGGCTGTCAAGTAAATAATCGGACCTATGGGAGACCTACCCTCTTTGGAGCATAGCTGGAGGACAACTGGGATATTTGTGGACGTACATATACTTTTAAATACATTTAGGTGTTAGATACCTATGTATAGGCACCTGAATCTACCCGCTGAATCACAGAGGCTGGGAACATGAAAATATAGCCAAGATGTTTGTCCATGAAATGAAAGACTGCAGAAGCATGTGGGGATGACTGCTCAAAATATATAGTCTTTGTTGGGACAGGTCTTCTAAATAGTTAATTTCCTGATATTGTGCTGCTTGACTACCTCTGCTTGAGTTGCTCCGAGCATGGTATACCAAAGGGGATAATATGTCAAGGAAGAAAGATTGAAAGTTCCACAGAAAAATTCTAAGAAGAGGAACTGAAAAAAAGGGGGAAAAGTATAGTTATGGGTGTGTATGTATATATTTTCCATATATATTTTTTTCTAATTCATTCTATGATATGGAATTGTCAGAATATATTCGTGTCTTTTGGTTAATAAGTATCAATGTTGCTATTATGAAAAAAATTTGTAATGTGAAATAATGATCTATAAAATAATTACAAGTCAGAGTGGTAGGCATGTGATGATGTGAAAAACTCTGAAAAGCTACTGGGTGCTACCTAAAAGGCAAGTATCCAGTGCATATCCAAAATAAAAATTCATAGCTTTTCCTTTGGAGGTAGCACCACGTGGAGGTTGTGATCTTGACCTTTCATTTCTTCTGGGCTGAGCTCAAAAGCAAATTCCTGGTGTTTCGTCTCCAGACCTTCCCAAGTCTTGGCGTTTCCCAAGATATTATGTCAAAGAAATATTTCAAAGAAATTCTTCAGAATTTCAGTCGTTCCTTGCAAGTTATGTTTTCTAGAGCTTAGACTGTTCTTTTTTTCTCCTCATGGCTCTTCAATCAAGCCACTTCTGGAAGTTCTGTGCAAAAAACTGGGTGTAAAATTCAGATAAATCCATAGCAGCAGAGCAGCAGGACTATTTCAATTGTTTTCAGGATGCAAATCTTTTTCAGGTGTCCTGGGATACTCTTAACTCTCTTTTGTAGTAACATGTTAAGCTTGTAAGCCACCACCCATTCTCAGACTCTATTCTCTCCAACCACAACCTGTATTTGTGCAGCTGATCATTCCTGCCGAAGGCGTTTTTTTCTTTTGAAATGTGAAGATCATTTTCAGTCTACTCCTTTTCACCAGCAGGAATTTGAGGATTATTGTGTGCAAATTTAATATGCATACTTTATTCCTTCATCCATTTTGTTATGGAAAATACTTCCAAACAAATGAAAATATTTTCAATCAAATAAATAAAGTCTTGAAAAACAAATATAAAATCTTACTTGAGAAATTATTTCAGTTTAATATAAGGAACCAATAAATACCCTCCAGGATCAATGTCTCTGACAGTTTTCAGATCATAATATTTTCTTCTAGAGTTTCTTATAGGAATATTGTATAAAGTGGTGTCAAATGCTATAATTAATTCATGATATAGATATGCTTTTTCTAACAGTAACAAGGTTCATGGAATGATGATAAAAGCTAGTTTATTTGATTTGCCTAAGCTTCTTCTAGACAAGTCTAGTGACTGTCTATTAATTCTTTTTATTCTGGCATCCAAGTGGTACAAGCAGTATGACTATTTATTCTGTTATATTTCTAGAAACTACAAGATGATCACCCTCTCTTTTCCTGTGCCTCTCTTCCCTTCTAGAGAGCCACATTTGCCCCTTTCGCCTCTTCTGGTGTTTCACTCATGGACTGTGAATTTTCTGAGAAATAAAGATTCAGAAGTTTCCTTATCTAATACCTCAGCCCCCTAGAAGGAAGATCATCAGACTCAGCCTGCCTGAAATACTTTAATTACCTGTATGCCTTCTTACCTTAAGGTTATGTCCTTGCCTTGTTGTCGTATGTGTTAGTCAGTCTGTCATGGCGTTGATTGGTCCCTATTTAGGTATTTAAATGACATTCATGTGGGAGTGGTTTAATGTTAACAGAGTCCACTTCGCATTGGACTGGAAGTACTGTAGCACAAATAACTGTTACAACAGTTTTTTAAAAAAATAACTGGTTTTCATGAGAAAAACTGAGCTCCTTCATTCTTGAAAGAAGCTTAAAAGACATTCCCGTTTTATCTTAATACTAAAGACCTCTTTGATCACATAATTCTAACTAAAGAGGGAACTCAAAAGAAGAAAGTTTAACCTAAAGATCTGGGCTCCCCTTGCCAGATCAGCTATTGGAAAGACAGTCTTGATGGGAAGCATATAAAAACCATGACACAGGAAGAAAAGCCAAGACACTCAGGATCTTATTTTGCTGTAATAAGGAGTTTTTACCTGAAGACGAAGAAATTGGTGACGGGAATTAACAGCAGCAGATCCCTCACCAGCGCTGGCAGCAGGATGGGACAGCGGAAGCTGGAGGTGTGAGACAGGACTCTGCTGAAATCTCTTTTACACGGGTCTTAGGAAACAGAGAGATTGTATTGTATTGTAGGAGGGGATGAATTTGCATGGCTCCAAGAACTCCTGCAAAGGGAATAAAGAGAGATCACTGTAAAGAGAGCACCATATCTCACCAACAGCAAATGACATAATTTCAACACTGAATGGTACCATTGTGTTTCCGAAGCTTGATCTCATCAAAGGATATCACCAGCTGCAACAAGCTTCTGCTTTCTATCTGCCAAATGTTTCAGCACATACTGCTCTGAGATGGTATGAAAAGCTAGCATCTGAAGTTTATTCAGCCTCCAAAATTTTTCAAGATATGCTTCCATGTATTATTTTAGTATGCCACCAGTATTTGTGGCACCAATGACTTCAGAGAACATGACATAATCCATAAAGTTGTGTTTCACTGTCTTACTGTATGAGAATTCCCCTCAAAGTAAATAGACATGCTTCTTAAACAAAGCCGTCCTTTAATTTTTGGCCTTATTTCTTCTCCCAGGTGAAGCTTTTTAACCCAAAGAAGGTAATAGAAACTGACAGAGCAATAGCTGCAAGAGATGGAAGGGAAGGCTGGGATTTTCTCATTGGCTAGTCCACAAATACCCATGATATTTCAATATTAAGGCCTCTTTTTATGGCAACTTGATATTCATGCATCTTTCTACTGTTTGCCTTGTTCATGCAAGAAAAGTTTCCTGCACAAGTTTTTTTGACATGCCAACGTATAAATAAAATATGTGATAACAAGTACATTGAAAGAGGGATGCTTCTGAGGAAAAATAAATAAATAAATACTGTAAGACAACAATTGCCATGAACGCTTTGCCTGCTTTACATTTATACCTAAGCAAGCTTTAATTCCTTTATTTGCTGCTTAGAGACTGGCTATGCAAGGTCAGAATAACAGCCAAAGCATTTGCTCAGTGCCTCAGCTACATTTTGCAACCTGTGCTAAGAACTGTGCTAATAGGCTAAGAACTAAGGTTACATCGTTATGCTGTTAGCTATGATCAAGCTAAAAGCAAAGTAATACAAGCTTTGTCTAACCTCTTCAGTCTGGGCAGATAACAGCACTTTTTGATTCAGATTTATCTGCGAAACTAGCCACTGTCAATGCCACAAAGAAGTTCAACTAAGCTGAAGCAAGGAACTGATATTCTGAAGTAAGTGGGATATGCAGACCATGTACAAGATGAGTAGAATAAAAGGATATTTTATTTTTTCTTTAATGGGATATTTACAAAGGAAGGAGTGACAAGAAAAGGGCATAATCATGGGAATGATTTGAGGTCTGTTAAAAAAATCTTACTGAGAAATTTAAGGAATTCACCCATTTATCTCATCAAAGAGAAATTTAGAAAGCAGTTTGCCGGCAGCCTATAATTAGGGTCATTAAGTCCTTTTGTAAGCATTCAAGTGCATAACAATATCCCATAGTTAAAAGGGGAAGATAGAAAAAAAAAGCCAAATGAATAGGACACTTATCTAGTCTTTTTGCAGAGACAGCTTTTTGTGACAACTGATTTTCACCACTGAAGTAGCTTGCTGTGGCTTCTGGAAGATCCTCTGTCATTTGGGATATTAAGCTGAGCGTGGATGTTTTCCAAAAGATACTTGTTTAGTCTGACCACACGTCATGTACTCTGTGCCTAAATCGCTGGGGTCAATCCTCAGTCACAAAGGTTTTGCTTGTGTGCCTTGTTGGTTGCATGAGAGGGGAAGGCTGCTGGTGAAGTGCCTCTCGTTGAACACTTTGATTTAAAAGCTTAAAATATGTAGGATGGCACTGTGACCTTGAAAACTCATAAAAATCACTGAGCATCCACCACTATCTGTGGTAATGCATGAGCTAAATAGAGGATATGCAGAAATCTTGAATTTCAAGGGCTTCAGCTGACACCTACACACCTAGGATTGCCAGGGGCTATTATCTGGACTACTTATCTTGTCACTTAATGTTGTTTTGATCATGTCATTCTATTGAAGCTGCCAACGTCTGTGTTTTGCACAAGCATCAGGAGGCATTCAAGGAGCATGAGCAGTCTGACACCAAAGATTTAGAGTTGTCAGAGTCAGTCACTTGTGGGAGACAGCAATGGTGGAGGGTTATTTAATTAATGAGAAGATTTTCCAGAGGTGGCACTGTCTTAATTGTAGTATCATGCATGACTGTAGTGGAAATTTTCTCAGGCTTACTTGCATTGTCTGCATTAATGTAGCTGTCTGATCTCTACGTTATTTCTTTTCAGCTCCAAGGGTCTGACCTAACAACTTGCCAATTATTCATATTCTTCCCAAAATGAGAATTACATGAAGACACCAATGTTTGCTAAAAAATCTGTTTGCTAAAAGATGCCTTGTTTGCTAAAAGGTCTGTGATGCTCAAGATGATCCCTGTTTGCCACAACGCTGTGGATGGGGTTCTGGCTGACAGCATGAGAAGGATGAAGTAGCAGTTCAGAAATATTACAGCTAGGTAATTTTTGTTGTTGTTGGTTGGTTTGGTTTTTTTTTTTTCCTTTTTCTTTTTCCAGTCCACATCAGGAGTAAACTAAGGTGGTGTTTGGTCAACAAATGCCTGTCTGTTTCTGTTGGTCCTGTGTTGGCTGTTTTTGAGGGGGCATTGCAGAACCACAGGACACTCGAGTGGAGGGGCTGCAGGAAGTTCCTCCAGGGCTGTTCTCTCTGACCAGTTTAATGAGGGCTCCAGCAGACAGGATCAGTCAGGCAACCTTGAGGTGGAGGGCTGGGAAGACACCTGATATCCATCCTGAATGCTCACAACAGGACTTTTAGTCCATTCCCGGAGTAACTCAATCTGAGATGCCATTCCACTCACTGAACTGCTCTTTGCTTTGACCTTGTAAACAGGCACTTTTCATTGCTGTAGCACTTGTGGTTTTGTGGTTGTCTTCTTTTTATCTGAAAGTGTTAGAACACATTACAGTCCAACTCTGTCTTGACATCTAATTCCCTCTGGAACCAGGATCTTGTACCCTGTTACTGACCTACCCTGCAGGGAGAACTGCAGAGACAGTAACTAGCCACGGAAAGATCATGTGCCAGCCAGGCAATAGACTCTCAAGTTACCCATACCAAGTAGAGAATGAGCTTGTTCTGTGTGATCCAGTTTGTGATTTTTCTCATTTCTTCAGATACAGCAGAGACTGCAGAAAGTGACCGTGTAACCACATTAGTCAATGACCCCTCTTTGTCCTCTGAAGTTTGTTAAGGGGGATGAAGAGGTAATGCTTTTGTGCTCAAGGGACAAAAAAATTAGATTAAAGCCAGAGACTTGTTTCTAAAAGTTCACCAGGGTCCTTTTCTTTTGGACCCTGGGAGATGTATCTCTGTTTCCCATAAAAGGGCAGGAGGCTAACTGGTCTATCATTAACCTTGTATTCCCATTTGAAATAATTCTTCATTAAGGGTTGGCTCTCTGGTGGGTCTTTACTGTAATGTTTTGTTGTTGGTTGTAGCGGTGGTGTTGTTTTTTTACATTTTCATTTTAATCACCTCAGAGCGACCCCTCCCCAGGGTTTGGGTGGACTTTCCACTACTTCTGCATGTATTAGAGAGCATTTCCTTGCCTCTTCCATGTAAAAGAACTTCTCTAGGAAGCCAGCACAGCTTCAATAGGGGATATTTTCTTTTGTTCCTTTTGTTGTTCTGATTCTCTGGGGACTATGTTCCCTCTGTCCATCTGTCTTGCTGGGGATGTATTTTTAAGAGGCTACTTAGCTGGGAAGTGGGTTTTCATGTGCTTTCATCTCAGGTTGCATTCATTAGCAAGAATCTTTCAAATACAACTTGGTGTAAGCAGCTGAAGCTGAACTTTTGTAACCACATTGTTTATTTTATAGCGTGTAAGTAATTATAAACATATTTTTATTGTGCAACATACAATGCAAATATTCATGCGGCTTTTGTATTAGCCTGTCTTGAGTTAATAATTGCGTCATGATAATTGGTTAACAACAAGTTAGCTTCACCCAAAGAATCAATAAATTACACGATGGGGATGCTGGGATATCTTAACAGTTACCCAGGGGGTCCCCAGCACATTCTCGGGAGTATCCAGGTAATGGCAGACTATGCCCTCCTGGGGTCAAAGAAAAGCCTCTCTCCAACAGGTGAGGTTGCATGAAGCACACCTGAGCCCTGAGGGGATCAAGAGGTCTGACATCTCAGGAAAAGAGGATATCCACCCACATGAAGTTTTTTACTCGGTGTTTAGATTTGCTGTCCTGAAATCCAGTGAATTCCACCCTTTCTGTCTTCCAGTGGGGAGGAATGAAAAGCAGTGATTTGTCCTTGCTCAGGACGTTCTTGACTCTCTTACGAGATGGGGATTGTTTTGGCTCTTGGCTTCAAGCTTGTTACATGTTCAGCTTTAATTAAGAGTTTGAGTATCACCTTTCCTATTTTGAATGGTGTGAAAAGTCAGCTTCTGCCACTATGGAAATATTGCAAGTGATGTCTTCATTTTCAGTTTGGCATTACAGTTCCCTCCAAACCTCCTCAAAACTTTTCTTATTTTTTGATGTATTTGTGACCCTGGAACTCATTTAAAGTCTTAAAGTAATAAATCCAAGCACCAAAGCTGCATGAGAGTAAGAGGCAGTAGTGGAAAATGCATCCTTTAATCTCTAACATCCCCTTCTAACTTCTCCTACAATGAAGAAATATGAAACATAAAAGCAATGTGAAATATATTCTTACTGGCAGCTTTTGAATCTGAATGTAACAGATAGGAAATGTTTTTTGATTTTACCTTGGTAATTTTTTGCTCATCTCAAAACCTACTCCATAGGAAATTTCCTATACGATATGCTAGCTGTCTATAAAATGAAAAGTCAGGTCCTTAAAAATGTTTCATAAATGTCCAATGCCAGGGTACGAAATATAAAAAAAAATATGATACACTTTATTCTATAATTACAGGTATGTTATTTTTACTACTTTAATAATAGGACAGTGTTCTAAGCAGGACAGTAATAGAGAACTGTATGAAAATGAGAGCAGATATACTCAGCTTGTTTAGTCCTGTAAAGACAAGTGGACTTGTTAAGATTTCTGTACAGACGAATGAAATACGTTGTTACTCAATACCTTTCCCAAGCACATTAATTGAGATTTAAAGGATACTGTAGGTAGTATTTATGTATATATACCAATTTGTAAATGAAATCATACTGTCCAAGATAATCACCCCTGGAGTTGTTCAAGGCCAGGCTGTATGGGGCTTTGAGCAACCTGGTCTGGTGGGAGGTGTCCCTGCCCAGGGCAGGGGGGTTGGAACTCGATGATCTTTAAGGTCCTTTCCAATCCAAACCATTCTATGATTCTGTGATAATTCATCATGCCAAGGTGAAACAGTGGTGTCTTAATTAATAATGATTCTAATTGTATTATTTTCAATATGAATCCCATGCTAATGCTGCCTCACTGGGGACAATTTTAATGCAGATCCTGCCCAGAAGGACCTTATATTCTAATAAAAGCACATGTAAATGAGAAATGAGAGATGAGAGAACGGAGGTAATAATAGCCCATAAGATGAAACACGGTTTGTTAGGCCCGTGATTTTTATTTCTGTAATTGGCTTTTCATCTGCATGAGGTATCATTATCACTCATTATCACCATTGCTGGCGAGTGGGGTGAAGTCTGCCTGGAGAAGCCCTGGGTTGAGCTGACAGCTCCCGATGAATGACCGAGCTGTTGAACGGATGGATGATCGCCGCCGCCGTCTTCCCTGTGCTGGTCCTGCTCCTCGCTCCACAGCTGTCACCCAGCATCTGTGTGCATCTGCTATTCCTCTGCAGAGCCTGAACTATAGGATTTCTCCTTTATTTTTTTTTTGTTTGTTTTTTTTTTAAATCTGTCTGCAGAGTGAATATGGTTCACCATACCAATGAGTTTTCATGCATTTTGGCAGTGATGCGTCACCAGAAATTGCCCTGCTGACTTAAGCAATCGTCTTACTGTTTAATACACAAGGAATCCGTTGTGCTTAGCTGATTTAAAAGATAATCTCATAGATTTTGACTAAGCAGAAGTCAGATGGGTTTCCACGGTGTAGAGCCCAGGGGAGGTCCCAAGTTTGCCTGCTCTCACCAGCTGAGCTAACAGGAAACTGCTGAGCTGTAGAATCTCTTCTGCTAATTTCCAATTTGCAAGGGACATATTTATATTCATGGTCTCCTTCCCTTCCTTCACACTTCCCTCATTCAGACAGGAACTAACCAAAATTACTCTCCACAGGCATTTTTGAGGGGCTTCAACTTAGGACACCACTTGGCTTCCTGGATGCAAGTTCATCCATGAATGTGCACCTTAGACATGTGTGTGCATGCCTGAGTAGGCTGATTTGTTATGGTGACATTGTGGACACCAAGAAGACAGTTGCAATAAAGCAGCTGCGGCACCCAAGTTGGACTTCTTGCTGTTACCTGTTTGCATGGAACCACCAGACTCATGCCAGAGGAGAATCTGGAGGGGTTCATCTCCAGAAGCTATACCACAAGTTCTAAAAATGAGGTATACATGTGTCCATTTTCAAACAGTCATCTATTTTGAAACACAGGCAACATTTCATTTTTTTGTCACTTTTCCACCTTCTTCAGTCCACTTTGCCTCTACTTGTGCTGCTCACGGTAGGAAAGCATTCACACACTTCATCTTCTTAGACTTTTTAACTTATCTATGATTTTATTCATGGATAAAATAGTGTTTAATTCCAACTGGCATTGCTCATCCAAAAGCAAAGCATTAAAGTGCACAGAAAAACTTGTTTTCCCATAGAGACTGCTTGACTGGAAATTGCTGTTGAGTCCTGATTAACAGCACTCTATGTTTGTTATGTGGGGAAGGCTATTTGACAGCTTGTGTGATGAAGCGGTTGAGTACATGGCACACCCCATCACTAAGAATCAATCGTGGCCATCTCCCTGCATAAATGTCAAAACCTGAAGGTCCAGAAGATTGAAATGCTGTTGGACCTATGGTGACCCTTGCTAATGATTTCCACGCTGCTGATGGCGAAGTTGCAGCACTGCCCTCAGCATCACAGCTCTCAGCTCAAAATTAGAAAACTTTCTCCTTCTGCAGGTCTGCAGAAACTAAATTTCTTGCCCTAGATTTAGAAAAGACATTGGCATTGTGCTAATAATCTGCAAGCTTGTCATGTGTCTGTGTTTTAACTGTTCACTATTTCTTTAGGTATGACTAAATTAGGTAAAGGATGAGGACAAAAAGCAATGGTTTATAAGGACAAGAGGCAACGGTGCACTAGGGCTTGTGGTGGCAGATGGTGCTGATTACAGGTATGTGTGTGTTGGATAGACCAGGACGTGAGTCACTGCTCTGTTTACAGGAGTGAAACCAGAATATCAGGAGCAACATTTACAGAAATATCCAGTAGATCAATCAGTGAATTTAGATGATACTAAATATACGTTTATATAATACAATTGTTCCATCATTAAAAAATGGGAGGGAAAGATATTTTAAGAACAAAGTATGCAGTTCTCATACCCTATATGGTGACATTAGACCGGCACTCCAATAGAAGAGGGTTGAAAACCTATGCGCGTTTTATTTTGAGATTAAAAGGTCAGCTCTGCATCAAAATTGAGTAATTGGTTTAGGCAGAAGGAAAGGTTGGACACGGAACAGACAGTCCCCTCTCCATCCAGCACTGCTGAGCAGCCCCCCCTTTCAGAGGGACACGGCTATGGTCTTTGAGGTAGAGTAGTCGCAGCACTGGAAATCAAGCGCGAAATTAAGTCACAAAAGGTCAAACAGAATTCTCATTTCAATCATCACAGACAAGTTTTATGGTCCAAGAAACAGGACCTTAAAGGCCTTTAGCTACATTTTTAAGAGGTAGACAACTCTCCAAGTGTGTTTCTCCCACCAAATCCCAAACAGTGTAATGAAAACAGTCCTTATTAAAATAAAGCACTTGAAGTATGTTGTCAGAATGTATATGAATCAAGGGGTAAGGCTTCATGGAAGAACTTGGAACGTAAATGTTAAATTCCCCTCAGCTGAAGTAGAGGAAGAATGTATACAAAAGAAAACTACAAATGGAGAAAAGTGAAGTGTTTTTACATTACTGGCCAAGGGGAAGCTAACTGGGGGTCATATCCAATATGGGAAATGATGTATTTTTACAAATAATACCTCAGAGGTTGTTGAATTAATGTGTTCTTTTGCCAAAGGGTGCTTTGTGGAGCATTACAAGAAGCATGGGGTTTTTTTGGTTACTGTGCCTTTGAAGGTCACTGCAACTTACTCACACATACATAAAGCAGCTACTTATGGAGACTGAACAACTCATCAGCTTATAATCCTTCATCCTGTGGAAGAGCACCTTACTTGGAAGATATATGGCATTAGGTACTCTGTATATGATATCAGATACTATAATTTATACTGCTTCTGTGGTAAGTAGGTGACTTTTAGATTGCAGAAATGTCATTGTCTATTCCCTTTTACAGCACCCGAGCTCACCCAGCACCACCTCCCACACTGCCATCCTGCCCTGGGACATGAAGACCCTTATAAGGTATTTGCTCCTCCAGAGGTCTTACTGTCTTCTTGAAGTATTTTCTGCCTTTGCATTCTTCCCAGCTCTTGGAAACATCTGATGGGTGTTTACCCATGGAAACAGAGCTTCTGCTTGTTTGTAAAGCAAACACAGGAATTAAATCCACCCCACACTTCTCCCATGTGTATCCTGTCATCCCCTCGGATTTCTATTCCTATGTTTTTCTGTGTGATTCTTTTAATAATAAGTCACCACCCCTCTTTCAATGGGACCTTCTTTTCTCCAGAAGCTAGCTAAATGTTCAGTATAAGCACATATACTGACTGCTCTCTGACCCTCGTTAATTTTCTTTTTCAAGCAGGGTCTGTTTCACATTGAAGCTTGAAAGGAGTTAAAAAATGTACCTTCCCTTGCTTGAATTAATCCCTGATTTCTAGTGAGGTTGGAAATCAGAGAAGCCTCTGAAAACAGGACAAATGCTTGCCTGAGCAAGAGTCCAGCATAACTGTCTATAGGAAGCAGCCACCCTTGTTTAATTGATATATCCATGGTATTGAAATATCACTACATAGCTGACATTAATTAACTGGGTGTAATGAAGATATGGTACATCTTTTCACTCCAAGTACTACAGATGACAGCAAAGGGCTTAGTATCTCCTTGCATTAATGGCTGACTTCTTCATACTTTTTAATAAATTCCCAGTCTACAGATAACTTTGCTCATTTAAGCGTAAATATTCAGCTATGGAGCAAATAATAGATGCAAAATCTGAATAATCCTTAAACAATAATTTTTCAAGAATTCAAGAGTTATAATTTTAAATAAAAATCTGTCCTCAACAACTCGATTTTTTATAAAATAGTAATACCCCAAAAAGTAGGAGGTTTTATCCTGGTTTTATTCTGTGATTTTACTGGCTTTAAGAATAGTATTTCTTCTTTAGTTAGCAGATTTAAAAAATAATTGTTTGCAAAACAATAAAAGTTTGACTGTTTATAGTTTCACTATAAACAAAAACCTAAGGAATACTAACTTCTGCAAAGTAACAGCAGTGATCAATAAAGTGCTGTATTACAGGAAAAAATAGAGCTGGTAAAAGTGCCATGAGAATTTGACTGGATCCACTTCTAATTCCCACAGTCTGATTCAAACTAAAATGTGGGCTTTGACAAACTAAAACAATGCCACGGAATAAAAAGAAGCTCTCACTGGAGGAGATGGACTTGACCATGGATATTTTAATGAGGGGTCACGCTTCTATACCAGAGATAATAATCCCCTTTCATGGGTGAGATATCTTTTATTTCATCATGAAAGCTAAACTTGAGAATTACATTTGTTCACATTCAGCTATGGGATGCGAGTGTGCAATACTGCTTTGTTGTCCCCCGAGCTGTGCTTCGACTCACAATGCGAATGTCACACTGGGGATGGGTGACTTGACATTGACAAGTGATTTTTTGGCTTTTAGAAAAAAAAAAAATACTTCCCCACATGACAGGTCCATCACACTATAAGGCAATTGTGCTCTTTCACTCTCTGTCTTACACAACAAGGCACACCACAAAAAAAAATACTGCACAGGGCAAGGAACGGAAGAATAATGTTTTTCCTTAGACACTAGTAATCTTTTTATTTTTCCACTGTGCATTTGTTTAACTTAATCACTTATAAATTAACAGATTTATGAATCGCTTAGGGCAGTCTACTTATTGTACATCACCATATATATTGATAATGCCATGAGAATATTAAATGCAATTATTCACAATGCTCTGCTTTGCAAGCTTTCTCAAGTAATTAAGTGCCTGATTTAAATCCCACTGAAATCTGTAATACAAAGGGTGGATTTTATGAGCTTCGGACCAGTTGTCGTTTACAGTACTCCTGGTATTCTAGTCGTGGACTTAGCTTCTTGGTGAGTATCAGTGCTATATGATGATGAAAAGTATGCATTGTGAGCAAGTAATTTCACCCAAGAGTTTACCCAGATGTGTGCATTGTTTTCATAAGTCCACAGTGTGAGCTTATTGGGCCATATAATTTATTAATTTTTGTCCAGTCAGAGCATATCAGAATTTCAAGTCCACCATGCCAACAGCTAGTTCCTAAACTAGAAACGATGAGCAGAGAGGAATGTGCACTGATTGCAATACTCTGGACAGAAACAATGAAGTTAAACATGAATGCAATTTTCAGGTTTTGGGTAGGTTTTTTTTTCATTTCAGACAAAATAGCTGCACACATAGTGGTTGGAAATGCATGCAGATGTGATCCACAATTTCTTCATCAATTCTTCACATTTGTTGGCCCCATTGATGCCAGGGCATTTATTATCAATTTGAATTGGTGAACCAAATCTAAATTATACCCTTTGTTTTCTATGTTATACCCACCTGAATACAATGAGCCAAAGATGTAAAACAAGTTCTCTGGAAGTATTCTAGTTTCATAAATGTGGAAATGGCAGATCTTTCTCATTCAGTGTACCAGTATGAATTCAAAATTTTGAGAGTTAATAATTCCATATAGAGGATTTCAGAGATCTGGCAGTGGAATGGAGAAATTAAAGGAAGAGAAATTCACATGGAAAAGAAATATCCATTGTAGAATTTAACCATTTTAAAATTTGTCTTTTCAGTTTGTAATTTCAATGGTATCATTAAGTGTAGAGTCACATCACTATAACAATAAACAAACCAAGTATAAAATAATTACTTACAAACTATTCATTCATGTTACCAGTTCTGGAGAGCTCTGCAGGTTTTAAAAATGTACTCACTTCCTTTTGATCAGAAGTACCACAAACAAATTTTAGGGAACAAAATTATTTGAATGAGTAACAGCACAGTAATTGTAAAGGAAGTTAAAAGACTTACGCCTCAAGTTATCCTTGCAAGTTACATATAGGGCATTTCTTGTAAAGTTCAATATCCAGCAGTGACCATTACTGAAGATTGACCCAGAGGGAAGTGTTGTTCTTAGCTCCGACGTGCAAAAGAACTTTCCTGTGCTGATTCTTTTTTTCCTCAAAGCTTGCATTTTCTGTTAGGTTGCAATTCTATTCTGAAACCCACATCAATCTGAAACTTTCTGTTCATTTTCTGTACCACCTCAAAACACAACACATCTTAATGTTCGAGGTTGCATGATGGGTACTGAATAAATTGCTTCTGTTGTCTGAGCCAGGGTAAACCCTGCTTCCCGGGCCAACCACCTCTAAAAGTCCCTTATGGTGTATGTCCCAGGTTTATTGCTCTGGGAATGGCTAACTGCAGACCTGATGTCAGGAGTGAGATAACGTGTATATAGCATGGATAATCAGAGGACTAGGGCTAAAGATCAGACAGCATCAAGATCTCCCCAGCGTGTAAGGAGGCTGGTTAGCAAAATGTCCTAACATCCCAAACACACACATAACAGAGCGCCAATATAACGCACAGGACCAAGTCCTCTCACTGCATTTTTAAATGCCCATTGCAAAGTAGAGCAACAGAGCCCCAGACACTCGTCACCCTTAATTTCACAGGTTTTACTTTAGATTGTTTCCTTACAAAGTCGTTGCAAGAGATCAAGCACATTCTGAATTAATCTTGGGTAGAAGTTTGAATTTTATTACCAGTCAAAATACCTCCTGGTATGCTTGGGATGAACATACACACGTAACATGGAGACAGGGCATCCATTGTCACATTCAAAGCCAGAAACGCCTCTGTTACGTATGAGATCTTACTGCAGGCAGTGGCAAAATGCAGGATGATTCTTTACTCCCTAGCACAAAACATCTTCTTAGAATTGCAGACTCATAGAATGGTTTGGGTTGGAAGGAACCTTTAAAGGCCATGTAGACCAACCCCCCTGCATTGAGCAGGCATCTTCAACTAGATCATGCTGCTCACAGCCCCATTCAACCTCACTGGCAGTGTTTCTGGGGTTGGTGCATCTACCACTCCAAGTGCTTCACCACCCTCATCGTAAAATATATCTTCCTTATATCTAGTTTAAACCTTCCTTCTTTTAAAGACTCTACCCCTTGTTCTGTAACAACAGGCCCTGCTAAAAAGTTTCTTTCCAGATAAAAGGGTCTTACAATTTCCTATCTTCTTTGTAGCATTGTCATGTGTGACCTTTGGCACCTCCTAAACATGAGAAGGCTTCTCATAATCCCATACCATGTTGAAGATGCACAGGCACATTAACTATTCATTCTAGATTTGGTTCTAAAAGTACTAAGCAAGGGCTCTGGTCTCATGCAAACCACAGCAGCCACACAGTCATGAGTACATTGTACAGCCAATTCCTTGCCAGCACCAAGAGCACCATTATCTGCCCTAAGGTCTGGCCACTGCTGAGGAACTAATCAATTTCTTTTATTAGATTTATTACTAATGTATGAGGGCCTTTAATCCAAAAGCACAGGCTCTTCTTGTTTCCAGTTCAAGTCAGAGGGGGTCCTTTGCAAGGCACATTCTCTTTAAAATGTTAGATATCACGTAACACTATTTTACGTGCTGGTGAGTGGGGAGTATTCCTGCTAAATCCTGGCTATGTGGGCAGAAGGAACCAGCAGGTCAGATCAAGCAGTCTGACCTCACAGGTTTTAAATTTCATCCAGCATCTCCTAAATGGAGTGCATTAACTTGGGCTGGAGTTTCTCAGCCTGATTACTAATCCAAGGTACTAAATTATTGTTGATCATGGGTGGGGAACAGGAGCCAACTCAGACACCCCCAAACCCTAAAAGCCTCTCCCAAGGAAGGAACAGATGGATTGAGTGATTCTTTGTAATGAGGAAGTGGGGTCTGAAATGCTGCAAATGCCCCTGGAACTCTGGCATTGAGGGAATTTCCTTTTAACCCTCAAATCTAGCATCTTTAGCTCTGTGCATACAGGTGAAGCAGGAGACCCTGAAAGGATGGCTGACAGTATGTGGGTGCTCTGTCCTCTCCCAGGGACCATCCATCCCATCAGCTACTGGAGGATGGGGAAAGAAAGTGACATTAAAGCTGTGCATAGAGAAAATAATTCCCCTCTCCTGAGGCCATCAGGAAGGGAAACGCAGTTTTAGCTGTGGGAACAAGGCAAGGCAGCTTTGAACATGGTCTGACCTGTTGGGCCATGAGAAATGCACTCTTGGTCAATTTTTTTGAAAATGTCAAGAGGGAAATGGAAAATTTTACAAATTGCCCTGTAAAGTTTAAAATGAAACTCCAAGTTTCAAAATGACGTTTTCGTTCAAACTTCACTGCAAAATAAAAGCATATAATACTTATAAAATAAAATAAAATATTTCATTTTATTAGACTCTTCATTTTGGCCTAATAACATGTTCCATTTATTCTGAATGATTTTTTCCCCTGATTTATGTTTCATGGTTTCATTTTGTCAGAAGGAGAAAATATTTAGCATTTATTCCATCCCGACTCTTCTTTTGTGCTTTGAAACCTGCCATGAAAAGCCCTGTATGGCAGCTAGGTGGCATTACTATTGTTCCTACTGGGTTTGCTTGCCATTCCTTTTGTTATGGAAAGATTGCACTACCTCTGTTTCCACAGATTGAACTTAGAGCACATTTCCAAGCCATTATTTATGATGTTCCCTAAACTCTTCCCTGAATTACTGCTTTCTAAGAAAAATCTTCTCTTTTCTAGGAAGAGCCTTTCTTCTTTGTTCCCAAAGATGAACATTTTATTATTTACAGTGTTTGCAAACATGATCATCAGACCCGCTAATGAATAGTTTCTTATAAGACTTTTCTAGCTTTCTTTTTTACTGTCATTTCAGCTGTAAACAAGGTATTTGAGTTAGCTAATACTTCTGCAATACTGAGACTTATACGTAATGCTCAGTAAGCAATAACCACTATTAATATTTTGCATGTGAATTCAGTTCCTTGGTACTTTTAAAATCAATTCTATCCTCTGCCAAAGAGGAGTGGTCATAGGCAGCCCAATGGCTTTGTGTGGCTACCTTTACTCAGAAACATACAGAATAATCCTGGAACTGAAATGATCAAAATGCATGTATGCCCCTGCCTTCCTTGCAGACATATTTCCCTTTGATAAAGCAGCATTTGTCCCAAGAGTTTTCTCTGTGGCAGAGGCAGCAGGTCACCCAGGGGTCTGCTAGTGCTCGCCCAGAAGAAACTGCACTGAAAACCAACTGGGCCCATTTCCTTAAGGCAAAAATATTCCTTGAATACAATAAAAACAAAATTGTTAAACTGTGCCTGCCCTCTGGCAGTCTCAGGTATAAAAATATCAAAACTTCTAGTAAAGATCTGTTGAAGGATCCAGCCCAGGATGTGCTCCTTGAGGTTCCTCTGGAAAAATCAGAAGGTGATGGAAAGGTGATTCTGGTTGGGGCTAGGGGAAATTTCTATGGAAAAGTGATTGTGGGCTCAGGGAAACTTCCATCAACAAATCTGAAAACATGTCTTTATCCTCAAGTAGGATCAAGGACAAATGGAAAAGCTGATCAGGAAAATACTGTCAGTTCTATTCTGTGTTGCAAAAGAGCTGCTGCCTTGCAGCATGCATGCTAATATGTGGAACTGTTGGGTATATTTTGTGGCAACCTCAAGCACACCGAAAAGACAAAAGCCTTGTTGAGCTAGAAGGTGAGTCTTGTCTACAATTTCCACTCAGATGGGTGCAGGAGCTACAGTAGCTCAACCAATCTTCAGCTGGCATTGAGTGTGCAGAATGAAGATGGTTTGTATGTAAGAGGAGTCTATAGCAGGATCCATCGTTGAAGAACACAAGGCAAAGTGGGGATGATCACACTGATATCCTTCTCTTGGGGTGATCACACTGACAACCTCCACTCTCTCTCCGGCCTTGCACGAGATGCAAGAGGGGAAGAGAGGACAACTCTTTGTCTGCTGCTTTCCAACCTCTTTTGTGGTGTTTTTTGAGTTTTTTGTTTGCTCGCTCTGTTGGGTTTTTTTGGTTGTTTCCCCCACCACCACTGCTGGACATCACTGCAGAGTTTTGCTCAAGCCTTCTGAGAAGGGAATACTTTGTCCATCTTGGATCCATCCATTTTTCCTCCCCTTGCTCCCAGCCCTCTCAGGACGATGCTGCTCTGAAGGTTAGGACAATGTGCTTGACACAGTGCACCCACCAAACTGCGTGCTGGTGAACAGTGATCTTGTGAGAGGTCTCATTCCTTACCGCTGGACAGTTAAATGGAGACCCTTGGTGGGTCACTCTGTTTTTCCCCCTGCAGCTTGTGTAAACAGTGAGGAATTGCATTCAGGAAGCAGCAGGAAAGTAAAAAGCTATTATCACAATAAACAGTGAATGTCAGGCTGCTCTTTAGGAACGGTTGTTGTGGTTAGGGACAGCATGACATCCAGTTAAGACCTACTCTTTTCTGTTAGCAAAAGGACTTTCCTATCTTTTGCACAAACTGTAGGGATCAATATCAGTGGATTTGTTAAAAGGAGCGTGCATTTGTAATCCAACATTATTTGAAACTAGAAGCAATTTCATCGGTTGTGAATATGGGCAGATACTCAAATGCACTCCCACACTCTTGCCCTTTGGTGGTACAGAAGCAGCGCTGGGAACTAATCACAGCCCTGCAGGCCAGGGCAAGCCACACCAAGCAGCTCCTTCAAACCCAACAATGGGCTGGGGCGTGCAAAATCTCCTCTCTTCTCCCCAGCTATACTCTTTTGTCCAATAAAACCATACACACTCTTCCCAGCCCTCTGCAATCCCGGATATGGGGAAGGGCTTTCGGTGTGGGTATCCAGTTGGCACAAATTAAAGAGGCAATAAAGCTCTTCTGCCTTGTATCCAAGACAAATTAATTCCACGATTCCCTTATCAGAAGGGAAGTTTACGAAGTCACTCATAAACCTGTCTTCTTTATCTGCTTTGCCCGTAAGTGACAAACCCACCAATTTTAGAAATTTGCCCTATGACTCGGAACCCATCATGGTATTTCTGTGTTGGTTAAATACCTTGTTCTCATTTACATCACCGTGATTTAGTAAAATCAATTGTTATTTTTACTTACTCTCTGTCACTGGATGCAGAATTAAGGGAAGGGTAAGAACTTATGCTGTTAGAGCAAAACTACTAATGGTAAACATTCAGGACAGTAAAGGGAGGAAACAAACTCAATTTAGATCCTGCAACACCCATGCCTAGATTTGGTAGGAAATGAGATTAAATCCTTCTATGTTGCCAAAGCAAAAAGGTAATGACTGAAAGATTTGGGCTTATCTAAATTGTAACAAGTAAATTTGCAAGTTTGAGATTTGTAAGAATTCATCCCAGCTGGCTGGACTCTGAGACAGAAGGAGCAGGCTTGGGGTGCATCCAAGATACGTGTCGCGCTCTGGTGCCTACAGCAGAGGTTTGGTTAATACTTTTGATATCTCTTAGTGAGGAGGACCACTGCTACGAAAGCTGCAAGGAAGAGAGTTCTCGGAAAAATTGTGGTGAACTGAATTAGGAAAGCTGGTGAACAAATCAGAAGAACCTGAAGGAAACCTCTGACGTTGTTAAAGCTGAACACCTTTATTTTCAGTAGATGGAGAATGCTCCTTTTGTGCCAAACCCAGAAGGTATCAGAGAACACATCACAGTCCAGAACAACCACAAAAATGGTGAGATTTAGCAAGTAGCTGTGCAGAAGGGAACAAGAAAAAGAAAAATAAAGAAAAGAAGTTGAGCTTATTTGGATCTGCTCCTGGAAGTAAATTTTGAGCCAAGATGAATATAGTGTACTAAGTATACATCACGTACAATACAAATTTAAGAGTTCACATGTACGTAAAGCTATATATGCCCACCAACACACAAAAAAAAAACCCAAACAGATCTCACCCCAAATGATCACCACAAATCTGATTTAAAACTGACAAAAGAAAATTATCTGTTGTATATTGTCTATATGCTTTAAAGTCAATGAGCTGTTGTATTACTTGGATTTGCCTATGCATTTATTTTCTCATTTTTTTTCCAGAAAAACCAAGCACATTAATGAAGGTGGCTATGTTCAGATTTCAGGTCATACTGTCAAAGCACACAGGCTTTTTTTCATAGATGTTGGGTTTCCTACAGGACAAAAATATCAGCTATTCCAAAAGAAAACTGACCTCTAACATCAGTACAAGATGAGAAACAAAAATGTTTTGTATCATCTGAAAATACATTTTTTAAAATACCCTTCTGTAATTTTTTCTTCCACACCCCATCTTTTATAGCTTGCAATTTTGCTGTTTTCTTCTACCAGTAGAATTTTAAGACTTCCATGAGTTTGTTGTGAACTTGTCCTTTGAAAAATACTTCTCTTTGAGGTGTCACTTTGAAATGTATTATTCTTATAAGATGAGCTCTAATTTATCATTTAAGTTCAGTTAAGCTTAGCTGGTCTTCTACAATACATAGTGTCTTCTTATTCAGGATTTTCATGAAATTATAGTTTTCACTTGCCTTTAAATTAAAAGGAGAAAAATGTTTGGGTTTTTTGTTCCTTTTATTTTCCAAAAAATATACTGAAAATATTTTATTTTTCAGCTCAAGTAATGAAAATGTCTACAAATGCAATTAATAGGTTAAATTAAGTCATATTATGGTCTAAACCTCACAGAACCACAGTCTAAAGCCATGATACTTCTGAATTTTTGATAATATCTCTCTCTTCCATAGAATAACCCCTTCCAAAGGGTTATTCAAGGGTATACCTTTCAGAAATAACTGAATAATTTAGGAGAGCAAGTCCCATTGCAAGGAGAACGTGATCCTTAAATAAAGACTCTGAAAGCCCATAAGAGAGAATTCAGAAAGCTTCAGCTTCTTCTTGTCTGTTACTAGGTTTTGAACTTGAAATTGAAGCATTTTGAAATAAAGACAAATGAGCAGCCTGAGGGAATGCCTTCTCCTGACAGTGCCTTTGGGAGAGTGTATTCTCATGGAACAGAGTCTTGGCTTGGCTGCTTGCCCGCATTTGATGGCTGCACTGATAAGATGAGGTCGTAACACTTGGGAATGCTCTGACTTGTTATAATCACAGTATCTTCCAAGACTACAACTATGGAGTAGTAGCATAAGAGAAACTGTTCTTAAGGAGGACAAAAAGTACTGGTAAGAGGGACAGGAACCATGGGAAAAAGGAGACTAATGGGGAGGTAGAAAATGACAGGAAAAGATGAGACAAAAAATACAATACCTGTCGAAAAGAAGGATGACAGCAAACGTGGTTAAGGGAAGAAAATCAAAGGTCTCCAAGAGAAGAAAAAGAAGAGAAACAGAGATGATGCAAGTGCTTCATGGGAGGAATGTGTAATGGGAAAAGACAAGTTTCCCCTGTTGAAGATACTGAGAGTCAATTGATGAGCCTCGATGGGAGGCCAATTAAGGTAATAACGACAGGACTTGAGGCAAAGTAGCAAGAGACGAATCGCCTTGATCAACTGAGGCAAAATTGGTTTTTAGCCTGTAAGAAAAGAGTATTAATTCCCCCATGGGATGGAAGATGAAATCTCAGAGAGTCTGAAAGCTGGTGTTACCTTGCCAGAACTATAAACATTGATCTGATTGACCATGTTTAAGCTGCAGAAGAAGAATCATTGTCAATGATCTGAAGGAGATGATGGAGTGCTCTCCTATTGATGGTGCAGGTGACACCAAGCCAGGGTAATCAATGGATGCCCTTGAGACCAAGGCTGGTCTCCCCCCCACCACAAGAGTCCATGCTGGGGGAATGTGCCAACAGGAGTTGTAACAGGGTCAATAGGGACACTTCCCACAGCAGGGTGGTTGGAAAAAGATGATCTATAAGGCCCCTTCCAGCCCAAACTATTCTATGGTTCTGTGAAATGCAAAGGCCTGTGCTGGGCAGGGAGAGCCCCTGCAAGGGAATAGATACTCACGTTTGGGATCTCCAGATCAGTGAAGACCTGGGTAAACCAGAGTGAGTTCCCACAGAAAGTCCATACTGGCTGGGGCTAGAAACCCTCCTCTGCCAGGAGAGGCTGTGGGACTGGATTTGATTCAGACTGGGGAGAGGGGAGTGTCAGCAGCCCTGGTGCCCATGAGGAGGGGATCAAGGAGACAGAGACAAACCCTTCACAGCAGTTTCAGTAACTGGGATTTTAAGAATTTCAATATATGAGTACGAATATTTCCACACCTCATGGATTAAAAATTTTCCCATGACAGTAGCATTTGTGTTAAACATCAAGCTACACAGCTTGAAACCCTCATGAAAGTTTTGCAAGAACATTGATGGAAGACTAGCCTGTCCCCTTCTTACATCAAATATGTAGTTATAATGGCAGTTACAATTTGACTGGAGTATGCTGTGTGCTGTAATTTCATCAGACACTTAAAAATACATTATAGTAATTAATTCTATACTTACCCATGAATGTCCAGGACATTCAGAACATGATTTCCAGCTGTATGGCCAGGAAACAAAAAGGTCTCACCTCCAAAGAGCTGCCATGTACATTTCACAGCATAGTCTAGACAGCAGTAAACAATAGCATGTGGAAATCCTGCCTTTCATTATTTTTCAGGACATGCTATTAAAAAAACCAAAGAGTTTGCTAGCCTCTTTGGTGAGTAAAGCAATGCTGTACATGATGTTTGGCGTGAGAAACAGGCAGCCCTTTATTTGCATATTGCACGGTACTTTCTGGAGACACAATTATTTTCTACCAGTGTTAGATATTTTCTATCAGGTTTCTATATTTGTGCTGATTCACTTCCACCAAGACCGACAGAAGGAGAAGGGTGGAGGAGTGACCTGCCTTACTTTTAATGGTGGATTATGCATTTTCACAGAGCCTGATGCAAGGCCCTTTGTCTAAACTGGATTGAAAGGCTTTTACTCACTTTGATGGAAGTTGTATCAGGTCCCGAGAAGAATAAAAGTCCTATGAAAAGCTGCTGCTGCTGCTGTATTTAGAGAAGTAATTAATAGCAAGGTTAGGGGGAGATCAAAGGCCTACGGTGGGTAATTAGAAAAGTTGGGGAAATTGCTTTTTATACAACAAAACCCGTACAAAGAAGGAAAAAACAAAGCTGTGTGTTGCTGTCCTCCCAAACGAAAAATATGTTTCTTATTTCTCTTGCAAAACAGGCTCAGAAAATAGACTATAATTTGTTGCTTTCTGCTACTTTAGCTAGTCATGGTAAAATTCAGTTATGCCTATAAGAGCGACCTAGACAGATGACTGCTTACTTGCTTTTTCATTAGGAGAGCAACAGCGAGAGCCCATTTCACTGCAGGCGGAGAATTAGAGGATTAGGTTCATTTGCTGCACTTTTACTTTGGGCTCCATGTGGTCCCCATCTGGAGCCCGTCGGAAGAGGAGAGCTTGACAACACATGCTCGCCAGCTCGTTTCCACTTTGTTTTCCCTAACGTGACTCTCAGGCCCGCAAGCGACGACACGACCCGCCCCCCCCTCGGGGCTGCCCCTGCCGCCCCCCAGCCCATCCCTGCGGTGGGTCGGTGCCTCAGCCCACCCCGAGCCCCTCCGCACGGGCGCCCATCCTTGCTTCAGGCATCTCCCCCCACCTCCCCTCCCTCTCCCTCCTCAGGCTTCCTGCTGAAGTTGAAAAAGGAGGTATATCTGCCAGCGGGGAGGGTCTTTTCCGATTGCAGAATGAGCTTTTTTATTTTGGATTTTGCACAGTAGGTAATTTCCGCCGGGGGTGGGGGCGTGGGGAGGGGGGTTCTGCTGTGGAAACCAGGCTGCAAAATGAGATGCTCATAAGCATCTTCCCCGGGGTCCTGCTCCCCGTCCCCAGTGGCTGCCTCCCCAGCCAGGATATCCGGGAAGAGGTTTTACAGCTGCCCAGAAACACCACGTGGGAATGTATGTCCCAAACACCAGCTGCCATTTACTGGGGGGGTCTCTGCTACCAAAGGAAGGACTATTGTCCAGCAGCAGGAAGAGGGATGAACCCAAGACAGTGTGCAAAGATGATGTGAAGTCTAGGTAATAGGCATGGTCTGGGGATGAGTTACATGGGATCAGGCACATGGCAGGCAGGAAAGACAACAGATGGCATGAAAACCCACTCTTCTCTCCTTCTTCCTCAAAGGAGATCATACTGATAGGAAGTATGTCAAAATTTTCCAGATTCTCAAAGCCTGAGTAAAGACTTATTACGTTTCCATGAATCAGAAAGCAAGTATTTTCAGGCTGTTTCAATCACAGGGGCTTCTCCAGCTGTGTGGAGAAGACTCCACACATTTGCTTCATATACTTCGAACCAAGGAGACATGTAGCATCCACAGCCAAGAGTGCCATTTGTCTGCTCCGACATCCAAGGCAATGAAAATCCTGACCCTGTGAAGTTGTCACTTGTCTACTTCTTATTTCACACCGGTAGGAGGCAGCGCATCCCCTGGGGAAGGTGAAGCCATCAGGTTTGCAATCTCCTACTCTAAGGTGACGACAGCCACTTGCTTTGTTCTCCCCTGTTAAAAATGTGCTCATTTTTCTTCTCTTTATGAACACTTGTGCTTGTGTGCCGCTGTGTGGTCTCACCGTCCACCAAAGCTGGTTAGACCCTCAGAGCCAGCCGAGGGGGACCCGCAGCCCGGCAGGACAAGGAGGTCCCTGTGCTGTAGGTGGCACTCTTTGATCCAGCTCAGCCGGCGACCAAGGCCTGGCCTCTGTTAGCCATCACACTGCAGTTGGAGGTGCTGTCTTTCCACGGAGACATAAAGCAGAGGTTAGAGGTTCAGGCAAATTGCCATCATTAAAAATGCCACGGCACTTTCCCTGCAACGGTAGGAGCGTTACCTCCAGCGCTCAAGCCAGATTTTTAATTTGAGTAATTTACATGCTACTTACCTAGAATTCTCCTGGTGGTTTCAACCAGATAAGGGGGTTTTAAGCTTTTCTGGTCGCTGCCATGTTCTGCGGCGCTGCCTTGTTGTGCTGTGGCACAGCTGTTGCGTTTCACCTCGAGGTGGCTGTACAGCAGCTGTCGACAAAGTGATTCTACATTTACAACATGTGTAAGTGTGTTGGTGAAGTTTGTAAAGCATGTTGAGCGCTTTCTGGATTAAAAGCAAGACGCGCATTCAAATGTGTTGTAATTACCATTATGAGGCACATCTTCCTCCAAAGACGGGCTCGCAGAGCCGTTAGCCTTAATGGGAGCTACAAGCATGACTCTGAAAAGGCTTCTTAATTCTCTCAAGGCATAATAGCCACATCAGCAAAAGATGTGTTAATAGAAAATGGCTCTATTCACTGAGGACTTGTCAAAGAAAAGCTCCGACTATTCTGCTCTGTGCAGCCACTTCAAAGAGGTCTTCACTCACTCACGTGCCGCAAACCGGCCTGGCTGAGGATGGACGCTGAGTAAACACTGAAAGGGAGAAAATAAGATAAGGCACACGGGAGGTTTTACAAAGAGAGAACACATTTCTCTCGTCCCACTGCCCTACATGGGTTTAAGTGCCTGACCGTGAGCCCCCAGTCATGTTATTGTTGAAGTGCCTTTGAAGCACTATGCAAGCTCTTGTATCCCAAGGAGTCACAGGAAAGGACGCTGCCGTTGTTTTTATGCAGTTCACCACTTCTTAATGGACTTCATATGGTCTCTGCTTTTTCAAAGCGGCCTTCCTTATCACAACTACAGCATGGCTCTGTCTTCTCTGCAAAGTCTTCATAACAAACTTATTGTTTCTCACTCTCCAAGCTCTTATACGCATAAATCTCCCTCCAGTCCTGCAAAGGCATGTGAAGCAACAACCTCAGTTAACTATTAATCCAAACAGCAACAGTATAAGTATAAAAATTATATTCCAATCAACTACATCACTTTCTGTTCTGGTATATCAGGTCCAGAACAGGCTCAGAGTCCAGACTTCACACTAAAGGAAGTGGGAACCTCTTCAGAGACTTCATGGAAATGCTGTGCCGGACTGCAGCATGATCATGTTTAACAGCAATTATTCCTGCTTTGGTGCCTCCTGTTTGTGAGCCAGCATCAGTAGCAGAGCCCAGGCCTGACCTTTGGGGTACACAATTTGTGGTGATCTCAGAGCCATGAGCAGAACAGAGCTGCTGAGCAGCACCATCTAGTCTCTTGGACTTTTTAGTCTCTTGGACTAAAGTCTTTTGGACTCTTGGTTCAAGTCTCTCGGAGTCTTGTTGGGGTTTTGCTTATTTTTTTTTTACAAATTAAAAGAATTCTATGTATGACTAGGGGATGAATTAACTGTTAACTTCGACTTCAAGATGTAGAAAAAAAATAGATGAGGATAGTCCTTGACAATTTCAAAGTATTGTATTATTCATTTAATCCTGTTGAGAAAGCAACAAAGCTACAGCATCTTTTACAGCTGTGTGTGTGACATGAGTCAACGAGACTTGGCTTCTTGCTGCTAGGCTTAAAAAAAAAGAAAGAATGGGCTTATTATCTTCTTATCAGGCTCTTCCTCTAGAAGTAGCTGCTTACTTTGTTTGAAGAGACCAACTTCCGCAATTCAAAGGCTGAAGCTTTCGTCTGAACCTGATGCTGCAGCTGGGCAGGACTCTCAGCTGTGCTTGCTGACGGCATTATGCAGCTATCGCAATATTTCACTAAGCACTGGCTGGGCTTGGCGGTTAAAACACGCTTAGGAAGAAAATTAGACTTTTCAGCTTATGTGCAAGTAATTCACATTGATGAAAAAATGTCTAAAAATGGGGTTATTACTGTTTTTTAAGGATGTGCATTTTTATTGTTTCTGCGTCCAGGCAGTTTGATGTCGTTGTCCACACAGTGTCTGCAAAATAGTTTACATACCAGCTAACTGTAAAATAATGTAATTACTACATAGAGACACTTAGTATCTTATTCAGAACAACAGAGAAATTATAAAACTAATACAAAGTTGTAGAAGATAAAAACCAAGTTTTTCTTAGTCATATCCATTGAATTCTATTCATATCCATTCTATGAATCTAAATTTGCTGAGTTCTTGTGATAAACGATCTAAATTTGGTTTTTGATTGGCCCATTCAGAACCAAATGAGCAGTACTTCATCAAAAAATGGGCAATATGAACAGAGATTGACGGTGCCAAACAAACTTCATCCTGACACTGAAACACCGAGCACAGGTTTATCACAAGGACCCAGCACCCACCAAGCCACCGGTCCTTCAGGCGGCTCTCAGGTATGTGCATGGTGGGGAAGTTCAACCTGGGCAGCCAGGCTAAACTCTAACTGAAGTGAAACCCCTCAAAAAGTATCATGTAGATGTGCAGGTGGCCTCAGCACCATCTGCTTTGATTTATTATGCCAAGTGACTTGTTAACACAGAGCTGCTGGGGAGGATGTCCTGTCTGTCTTCTCGTGGTGCCTAAAAGGAGGATGGGGAAACACCAGAAGGAGTTGGAGCAGGTCAGGTGCAAAAGTCTGTTATGGAAGGTCCAAGCTGCAGCAGACGCAGAATGTCTCCAATGCAATGCTGAGAAAACACAAACTCTGCTAAAGGGTTAAGATCTCTCTGAAAGCCTTTTCTCAAGAACCATTTATCATTTATATGTGAAATCCAGACATGGTGCAAACTCACAGGGCCTAATGCATGCTGACTACCAGCACCTTCTCCTTGTCCAGGAGCCCTGTGGACATCTCAGACACTTGAAAAGTACTTTATTCTTTCAGTATGTTCAGATTTTATCTGTCTGAGCCTGTACTCTTCCATGCGTAAGAGCACTATCTCAGTGAGCAATGCTGATATGTACATCATATTAGAAGCACGATATCTTATGAATATCTTTTATTTCACTCCTTGTTTTCTGAAAACTTGTTGCTGAAATCTGAAATGGTCCTCTCTGGAGTTGTCTGTGCAGAGAAACACTGATTTCTTGGTCTACAGCCAGGTTGGCTGACTGCCCATTTCTAAGTAGGGAGACTAAAGTGGATCTTTCAAACTTGAATTTAAATTTAAATACTCTTTTAGCTGCATAGGAATGAGATCACTTCCTTAGTTAATAACTACCAGGGATGCTGGTTTACATTGCTTGGTGGAAAAAAGAATTAATATTGTAGACATTATTAGCTGCACAGATTTCTGAGAATTTCTCATTTTATTCTGATACGATTTTAAAAAAGAAAAAATGTTCCATGACTGGCAAGCATTCTATTTTTTCAGGTGGTTGGAATGTATATTAATAATTTACATCATAAGGAAAAAAGAAAAATAAATGACATTTCATGTATTGTTAGTCACTGACTGATTTCTTCTCTTTGCCTTAGTTCATATATTAAATTAATGTGGCAGTCTTTCACTTGGTAGAATTAAGAAGCAAGATGCTGTCATTCAAGAGGAGCATCCAGGCAGATCACGAGGTGACTTTGCTTCAGGTATTACAGCTAGCTTTAAATTAACTGAGCTGGATACCTCCATCCAGTGTTGTGCTTTATCACTTGAGCCTTCCCTTCCTTGCACTGTCCACACACACTTACCCACCATATTGCATCATTTGAAAGCCAGCCCAGAAACATTTTATTTTTTCAGCCATCATTCTTTTTAAAAAAAAAAATGTGAAAAAACCCCAATTATTGTAAGGAATGCTTTCTAAGTCCCTGCTACTTTCACCCACATAAATAATCTTAAGCATCTCTCTGTCTAGGCGGTGTTTCTCAGAGGGCAAGAGGTAAGAAAATGTTTTAATCACTCTGTTAGATTCTTCTTCCTATTTCCTGAAGTCAAATGTAGTATGAATTAAAGGCTGGTTACACAGAAAAGCAGAATCAACATACAGGAAGAACACATATTTCAGAAATAAAATTGAAAAAAACCTCTATGCTATGGATTTCACCTATTGGTAAAATGGTCTTCCTTGGTCATTTATTAAACCAAGTTTCCTTTTTCCCTTTTTTTTTCTCCTGTTATTTTTTGTCTTCTTTGTCCTACAACTACAGTGCAGCTTATTTTATTGTAACTTGAAGCAATGATATAATAGCAGCCAAGAAAGGAAGTCGAGCCTCTTACCAGCATTTCTCTGCGTCTCACCTGCATTACAGAATAACTTACTTCTGGCTGGGCAAGCCTGAGAGGCTTAGTTTGCCTTTAGAGGGAACTTTGAAGTTACTGACATCCTTGCAAATTGGATAAGTGTTGCATTACGGTGGCTTGCTAGCCCCAGATAGAGCTCTTATCTGCTTTGAACTTCAATAACAACCCCAGAAAAAAATTCAAATGCCCTTAGCAGGCAAGAACTCACTTTCCACGCTCAGGTTCAGATTTCCAAAGCATAAAAAGACTTGGTTTTGGTTTGTTTTTTGGTTTGGTTGTGGGTTTTTTTTTCCCCCTTCCCTGAAAGCAAGGCTAACACAACCATAACAAAAGAAGAGCCCCATCCTGGCAGTTTAAGTTCCTCTGAGGAGTGAGCCCCTGTGAGCACAGACATGCTCCCGGTACAGAAGACATTGCCTGTGTGAGTAGGGATTGCTCACTGGAGCAGCATTTGCACAGCCAGGCCCTACAGCATCATTCTACTCAGGCTGAAACAGCTGAAACCTTTTGAAATTGTTTGGACTGTGCATGCCAGAAACTCAAATCAAAAAGGCTTCCTTTTACACAGTCGCAGGTTTTTTTTTTGTGGTGGTTTTTCTTTTTCTTTTTTTTTTTTCTCCTTCTTCTCACGGAGTGATAATTACAAACGCAGCTAATCCAGCTCAGACTGTATCAGGAGATAGCTATAATTCATTCTGGCAAGGAGGCCTTGCCAGCCATTTATAAAAACTGTGAGAAAGGACTCGGCTGGGCTCTGCTCTGGTCCTCTGAGGAACGCTGCCGGGACAGCAAGGGGTGCGACACCGACGTATCGGTATCTCACACGCCGTTTGCTGCTTCCAAAACTCCAGCAAACCAGTCCTCAGCACAGAGATAATCTGTTATGGCTTCCATGGCAGTAAAACACCACTTCCTATCTTAACTCCGATTTGGTCACAGTTATTCCTCATCCTGGTGTGATGTCCCTCCAGACATCATGGGTATCTTTGGAGCCTGACACGACTCTCTTGGATCAGGGAAAGGGAATCTCTGCCCACCTCTGCCTTTCTGAAACTATGGATTTTATGTCGGGAAAAACATCCTAAACAACAGTTCATTATCTTGGTTCAGAACCACTTCTGAGTCTCTCACAATCGGTGCTGCTGTAAGTGGCCCTGCAGAAGTCAGTTTGTGGGGGGAGAGGGTTTCAGCCCTTGGATGATATCTTGACTCTGACAAAGTCAGGGGGAAACTTGCCATTGACTTCCTGGGGGAAAGGCTGTATCCCTATTGTTCAGCATTGGCTTTATCTGAAGTCAGAACGTGTCAAGTGGGTCTGAGCGGATTTTTGCTGCCTGCATTTCCAGTAATTGCCTATTTAGTTTTGTTTGGAGGATGCAGCAGCGACTCTTGGTTACTGCTTGCACCAAGCAAGGCTATGTGTCATGCAGACCTTTACAAACCCTTTCACCTCTGCTGCAGTGCAGACATGTTGTACAGCTACACTATTCAAAGGGTCCTTGAAAGTTCAGAAGTTCTATTTTTATTAGCTGTTAAAGTTCCAGTAAGTGAGAAATGTATCCGCTCTGAGATAACACAAATATAGCACACTAGCAAGTGTTAACAGGTTAACAGGGTTTTTACAATACTTGAAAAATGTCACATCAAAACTTTTGTTTTGGTGCTTACTAAATTCTCAAATAACTTTGCCCTCCAAGAATTTGGGATCGATCCTGCAAAGAGGGGTCACCCATGCAATCCTGGAGTGTGTGCTTAGTGCGAGCCCAAAGGGTCTGCTGAGCACAGAAGGATCGTTCCCGGGCTTAAAAGTCAACCAGCAGCCTGAGTGCTTTGCTGGAGAAAGGCCAGAGCGACCAGCATCTTGGAGAATAAAGGTCCCAATCTCAGTAGTAAGAATTTGAAGGGACAGACCTATGATTCCTAAACCCAGTTCTGCTCTCAAAAGCAGTCTAAACAAATCTTCTATAGCCAGCTAGTGTCCCTTTTAAACAAATTCCTGCATAAACAACCAGACAGCATAACTTGGTCGGGTGAGATCAGCAACTGTTCAAGATGATTATTTAAATCACACAAGTACTTACATTGAAGCTGAAGAGTCTATTTGAGCAAGCAGAGATTTACTAAATTGACTAAGGGGCTCCCACATCTTCTCTTTAGTGAAAGGTAAAAGCTTAACAGCTTAAAACTACATTGCACATCAGTGTGCCAGCTCAGATGGGGAGTGCCCTTTTGAAGAGAAATTCCCAGCCACGTTCAGACCCTCTCTGCTGGTTTGTTCCAAGGAAGGATGCACACACATCAATGTGTGCATGAATGGGGCTACTTTTGGATGGAGCTAAATGGATGCGTTCCAGGAGCACCTTTACTGCACCTCAGCCACAAACGAGAAGTTGGCAACCAGTCCACCAGATCACACGGAAGCTTTTCTGGAATAATGGTAATTTAAAACCCCAGAAATGCATAAAGCAGAGGTAATGGTTACTGAGCATTACCTGTTTCCCCCTGCAGATGCACTTCCATTGCTCCTCACAGCTTGCTGATATGACCATAGCTGTGGACTCCAGCATCCCACTAATTTTGTCCCATCAGCCCTTTCACAGAAGTTGACATATGACAGAGCTTAGGAATGGCATTCCCTGCCTCAGATCTCATGGCTTGCCTCATTCTCAGGGGTCCTGTTGCAGTTTGATGTACTTTTCTGAAACTCATTTCAGTTCCTCGAGATGCCCTCAGTCATAATCTTCCACTGTTCTGGTCCCACTTTGCCCTCTCATTAATTTTTAATTAAAATATTGTCATGAATTATTACTTCAGGGCCTTTGTTGTTTCCTTGAAGTTAATCCTTTTATCTGAATTTTTTATTATAATATGGCACCTTGGTACAGGTTCTTGCATGGAGTACTAATTACTGTGGAAAGTGAGAGTAGCTGGTTGTTGCCCTCTAATTCTGCAGGATAGAAATATAATGCTCAGGTAAACCCTTTTGGACCTGGTGCTCATGTCTTTCTGTTGATGTTCAGTCTGCTGTCACCAGCTGCCTCTCCATTGCAGTTTGCCTTTGTCTCTTGCAGCATCTCTCACCAAAATTCACGCTGGTGAATGGTCTGAAACCCATTTGTGGGACATGGTCCAAAACAAGTCAAGCTCAGCTCGGTTTTTAGAGCCTGCGAGCTTGCTTAGAAAGGACAGGCACCTACATCTGGGTATTGTGCAAAGGGAAGCCAGGGACAGGGAGACACCACTGGAGAAAGACTTTACTCTTTCATATTGTGAGTACATTATAGCCTTACATACACAAGAAGGATGGTCAGAGAAAATTTAAACTGGCATCTTTCAACCACAAATGCAAATTTGGAACTGGCCCTCATGAACTAGAAATGCTGTTGGGTTGGTTTTTTTTCCCCAAAACGTGAGCTTTGCAGAGGAAGAAACCCAAGTTGTAGACCTCTCGTCTGCAGTGGCACCACCTGCTGGTCCCCGTGTGGGGCTTCATGCCCCTCCTGATGTCCTCTGCTCCCCCGGGGAGCTGCTGGGCTTCAGCCCGTCCTTCATCTCGCCCTCGAAACCCGAGGGCTTGGCGCAGCACCAGCGGCTCCCGCACGTGTCCCCGCAGCCCCCCGCATCTTGGGGGGAACAACGATGGGACTGTGCATTCAAGGACAGGGTTGCTGTCCCTGTCCCTGGCAAGGACTGCTGAGGCAAGCAGGAAAGAGATGGCTCTCCCGGTCCCGCAGAGGGAAGGGGACTGAGAAGCACCATCTAAACAGTTAAACAAAAATAAGAACTATACGTACAGCTCGCGGCGATTTATAATTGCCATTTCCACATGGCACTAAATGCTAATCTAAAAAATACTGTGGACCCCTTTCTAATACGTTTTAAAGAGAAATTGGAAACATATTTCTGTGTAACAAGTCACTAGGCACAACTTCTTGGGGAATAATGGTCAGTGTTTTATGGGATTGCTTGTTAAAGTTGTTTCTAAATGTGAAGGACCCCAGGGAAGCTGGCATGAACAGTAAACATTCAAAGGAATAATTTGTGGTGACAAGTGATTCCTTCAGTATTTATTTAACATTTAAAATTTGTCTGAATGAAAAAGGAGGCCAAAAACTGACTAGGTCTGTGCTTTGCTCCTGAGTGCCTGCCTCTGTTCATCACGGGTTTCTCCAGGTTAAAGCAGCCCTTGGGATGCTGGCAGGAGATAGCCCAGCTGATTCCTGGAAGCCGTGAAGGCGATGCGATTCGCTCATTGTCCTGTGTGGTTAACTGTGCTCACGCGGAGCTCGTAACACGCACCACAGCCTGGGTCATTTCCCTTTCCCTAGCGAAAAATATAGGAACAGAATTTGTTTCTTTAAATGCTCCACGAACCGCGTTTTCCAAAGCTCCGTGAAGACACTGTGCTGTGCTCAGGAGGCTGTTTCTGGGAAAAAACAAACAAACGAACAAACAAAAACCCAAAGCAAACAGAAATATATAAGGAATAAAAAGGTCATTATCCACCCTGCCCTGACATCCCCCACAGCCACATCTGTGCTCACCCCCGTGTCTTGGAGAGTGCAGGAATGGTGCTGAGACCTCTGCAGAGGAGTGCACCAGCAGACCAGAATGTCACCAGTGCAAGGAGCCTGCGGCAAAATCAGCTGTTAATTAAAGATGAAAACTACTTTAACACAGATTTTTGCAATGAACACATCAATTGATTTTAACACAAGGGGCTTCGGCATGTTTACAAGCTTCGTATTTTTTCTCCCTTCTGAAATCAGTGCAGGACCACCCCATCTCCCCTGGGGCCAGCCTTGTGTCTGCCACCTTGCAACGGCTCAGAGAAGGAAGATTTTAAGGCAGTCTTTCAAATATACGATGTTTCTCCCACCAGTGCCAAACAGAATTTGACAGAAAGAGAAAATATACGTGACAAATATTATTTCTCCAGTGAATATAGTCCCAGGCAGATTAACGGTGACAGTCTTTACAGAAACTCTGAATTTTGAATGGCTACATTTTAATCAAATTAAGATAAATAAAAACCAGATGTGGAATGGAAAGTAAATATAAAAAAGGTTTATGCAAGGCCAAACGAGATTCATTTTGAATTTGTAATTAATAGTTAGAGAGGAGATTTATCAGTGTTCCCCCAGATATATTTTCTCCCAGGAAAATAAACCTGAATAAATTATCATATTTTAAAGCACTGACAGATCTAGGGTTTTAACTAGCACAGGTTTCTTTTTCACACGATCAGTGTTTTCCAAAAGTGTTATGGTTCCAAATAATGTAAAAGAAATTCGCTCGATGTTGACTTTCAAGTCTATTTGGCTACTTAGCCAGCTCTCCTCCAGATTATTTGCCTGTTTTAACAATAATCAGTAATCATAAACACAATTAATGTATTTAAGCACCTGGATTTGGGGTTTTTTAAAAAGTAAGGATATCACCATGAGTCTTTTTGCAATTAATGTCTTCTTCCATCAGGTCTAGAAGGTCAACTGGTATTTGCATTTTCTTTATGTTCAAGTTGTTATGCTTTCTGAACTAAACCCTGAGGCAGCTCATATTAGTTTCTGAGCATCTCATTGCATGCTTTTCTTTGTTAGAAAAAAACAATAAACTGGATGTAAAAATGGCTTTTCCTATAGTAACAACAAACATTTTATCCTTTATCCCCATTGTTTGGCAATTACTCTTGAGTTCTGAATGAGCAAAAGCCTGAGACATGGTTGGAAGGCATGCTCAGATAACCCAAGTTTGCCCTCTGAATGGGGGCCAGTACATCTGCTCCATGTGCCTGTTGTTGAGGCACCTGGGGAGAAGCACTGACCCCACGTAGAGTTTACTACTTCTTTGCTGAAGTCTGCCAACATATGGCTGGTGTTGCCCAGACAGGCTGGCACATGTTTTTTTTCTCCAAGTCTTTTCCAATCTGTAGAGGTATAACATACTCCGAACTCTCAATATGGCTACTAGTAACGGGGATGTTTCTACTCACAATTCAGTCTCCCTTCTCCCTTGCTTGAAATAGAGCTTATGACGCTCATCTTTAAATTGGGCATTATGGAATTTGGAATTTATTAAAGATTCAAGCAGAAATTTTGCTGCACTCTTGCTGAAAGACAACTTTCCTTGATTTTCATGGGAAAATATTCCTTTCAAAAGTTGCTTGACCTTACCAGCAGAGAAATGCAGTGAAGATGTGATGTGAGTGTACCTGGATTGCATGGATGCTCTGTGTGTGTGCAGAGAAAGGCATGAAGTCCCACTAAAATTACTATTAAAGAATGTTCATTGTTGTGTCTGTAACATCAAAGAAATGGTAAAGATAGTCTCAGCCCTTGGCTAGAAGAAGAAAATGGATAAAGAAAGAAAAAAGAAAAAGAGAGAATAAAATATTCAGGAGTGTGTTGGTATCCATTTCACTGTTACACCGCTATTTTGTGGGCCCTGCAGGGAAGTCTTGAGGAGGTATCTGAACACAGAGGGGGTCGACTGGCAAATGGGAAGACAACCCTTGGTCTCTCAAGTCTGGCCCTTTTCAGGTGGCTGAAGGTCCGAATCCTCCACATCACCGTGCAGGCTGTGCAGGTATCCATTATAACCACACACAGTGTCATATGTTTTTGCTTCCCCTCGGCCCGGGGTCCGTGGCAGCTCTCCAACATCCTCTTCGTGTGTTATTGTACTGCTGCCGTCCCCCGTAGCAGAGTGTGAGGTTCTTTCTCCTTTGAAATGATTTCCCATGCCATTCCCAGACCTTGGTCGTCTTCCAAGTCCTCCCTAATCAATCTAGCATTGTAGGATGTCAGCTCTCATTTTCTTTCCTATGAGCTTATGTGACTATACATTTTATATTTGTGGCATAACAGTCTTTCTGTTCCCGACTTTTGTTCATTAGCTCCTTTCTTCCCTGAGAGGTTTTCTTCCCTTACTCTTTGGCCTCTCGCTGAATCATCACCACCTCCTTCTTCCTCTGTGCAGCGTAGCTGCGAGGGTATTTTCGAGCAAAGGCAAACCAGCCCTGTGTGTTTCCTGATGTTATTGCACGTATCGGAGGTCCTGCGCTCTGTCTTGGGAAAAGGCACGCCACCAAAGGAGCAGTCTACGGTCGGACCTTAGGGCTGCGCTGAAGCAAGAAAAAAGGGAAAAAGAAAAAAAGAAAAAAAAAAAAAGAGGACATAAACTGAGAATAATACAAAACTCATCAGGCTTCTTCTGGTGAAAGGTTGATATAGTTGTGGGGCCGGACTGTGCCCTAGATAACTGAGTTTCGTGGAAGCTTAAGAAAAGGCTCTGCTTTACCTTTACTTACCCTTCCCCCCTCCCCCCTCCCCCCCCCTCCCTTATTTCCTTCCCTCTGTCCTTATGCAAGACTGGCTTGGGGTTTTGTCACTCGGAGGTCAGCGGTGAGACAAGGCCACCTCCTACAAATGTCCTGGTGGTAGTGCCCTACGTCATCTCCCCGGTCATGCCCGAGCCCCTGTGGGACAAAAGATGCTGGATGGTGAGGAGCTGCCACCTTTCTGCTCTCCACCATGACTGTGGGATGGGCCCTGGCCCCATGAGCAGGATTTACCCTGGGGGGTAGCTGCCCTGCACCCAGAGGGAAAGCTGCAGTGCCGGAGGGATGAGGGGTTAAAGAAAAGGGGAAAAGGTAAATCAGGACTGAGAATGGCGTTATTGTTCTCCCCTCCTGTGCTGCTTCTGCGGGGATGGCAGGCTGCAATGCCTGTCTCAATGTTCTGCTGAGTGATGGAGTTAATTGGCTTTACACTGGGAGCATCTCTATTTCCAGGCTGATGCTGTAGGGCTGAGGTAGAGCATTAGGTCAGATGGGTTAATTTTTTTAGTAGGGAATCATCAGCCAGCAAAAGCTGGGTACAGCATGTTCTGGCTGTGATCCTTTTCTTCTTCTTTCTTGGCTGTGTAGGACTGGCAAAACCAAATATTTTTATTATTTTGTTTGTGTGTTCCCCCCCTTCCTTTAATGTGTGTAAACAGTGGTTCTCAGGATGATGTCTCAATTGCAAAACTTGATTTTTCCAAGGGAAAAAAAAGGCTAATTTGTTAGGACTCAAACAGCATAATGGAATAATGCTCAGCTTTTCTGGAACAAATTTTATTAGCAAACGTTTTCAGTTAACACAGGAGAGAAATAATTGCACCATCAGCATGTATGGAATAATACATTCATCCCAGAGCATATGATTATTTATTTTTTTTTTTAACTATTGCATTTCTTTTGATTTTGAGCCAATGTATACTTGCAGGGAATTAAGAGGAGGAAATGAGTACAAAGCAGGATGACTGGTCAATAAACACCATGGTGATAAGGTTTCATGTTCTTCTTCCTTGCTTGGCATACTGCATCACTGAACCCTGCATGATAAATTGTACCAAGGAGGACACAGCTTTCATTGTAGTCACAAGAGGACACGTATCCTAAGCAAAGCTGACATTTTGGCAGGGGGAGAGGCAAGGGGAGACGTGTGCCAATACGTGACACTGTTTTGAATTAGACAGGAGTTTCCTGCCGTAATCCAAAAATAATAGCCATGAATTTTGTCCAAGAGAAAGGTAAGTCTCAGGAAACAATGCAAGGCCTTTTTCACCCCAATTCAGATTACGTACATCTTTCATGAGCAAATGTTGTCATGAAATAGTGAAAGCCATGGCAACAGCAAGCACTGTTGCTGGCGTTGCTAGTGGAAGCGGGTGGCATGCTCCCAGCCTGACTCGCTGTCCGCTGCAAACAAGCCGAACCAAAAAGCATTGTTTGTAGGTGGAGATGTGTTACCTGGGGGGGACAGACCCCATCCGAAAGCTGGCTGCATCACCCCGGCCCTTTTCTGTGCATCCTGAGGCTGCGCCCAGGACGGACTCTTTCATCTCTGGTGAAAAACCCACCCCTTGAACGTGACTGTGCCCCTTCCCTCTGCCTGCCAGCTCCCGTTAGCTCATGCGGACCCTGCATTTGGGCCATGGCCGTTGTCATGGACTGCCACGCCAGAAAGAAAATGCCCCTTCAATTATATTGCGCTTGTTTATTGCACAGTCAAAGCTATTTTTCTTTTGTACAAGATAATCTGTTTCTTCTTCTAGATAATTCCCCTTGTTTTTCCCACTGGCAGCTGGTTCTTTTTGTTGTCGCCCTGGTTTTCACCAGAGCAGCACAGGGAGGACACTAGAGGAAGCCCCTTGCTTGTGTGAGACAATGTGCTAGATCCCATCATCAAGGGAAGATGGAGCCGCCAGAAACAGGCACCCATGGTAGCAATGAGGAGGTCTGAGGGGCTCCCTGGTGTGCTGAGAACAAACAGTCTCAGGGTGCTCAAGAAGTGCAGAGACCTTGATCTGGTGCACCCTTGGTCCAGGGTCCAGGGATGGAGGACAGCCACAGGTCCTGCCCATACTCCTGGATAACGCAGGACTCTCAAAGAGGGGTGGCATAGCACTCAAGGGTGTCCACCCAAAAAGCCAAGACATTGACACTTGCTATTTCCTTCTCATATATGTCCATGGATATCACATATGCATACATTTATTTACAAATATACAGTGGGTGTGTCCTCTCTCACCCTCTTTCCCTCTTCCACAGCTGATTTTTTGTCCCTAACACCACTTCTTGCAGTGTTTTTGAGCGGGTGTATCTGCCTCTTATGGAGTCCTCTGGCCACACGGAGCACTAAGATTCCCTCCTCACAGGAGAGCTGGATTTCATATGGTGTTTCAGGTAGTGGGAAAGCAGTATCTCCTGGCCTTGTAGATCTATTTGGGTTTCTTGAAGTGGGGGTTGCAGAATAGCCCAAGAAATTATCCGTAAGAATAAAGAGTTTTTCAGCTCCTCACAAGTGGAAAAAAAAATCCCCAAAATCTAACCCTTTCATGGCATATCCAATGATCATGTTACTGTCATTTTTGTTAAAAAATCAACTCATTCTTTGTAAATAGTTGAGCATATGCATCACTGTCTGGAAATCTGTCTGAAAGCATTATATGATCTCTTCAAGTGAATCCATTATTTTCTTCTTCCTTTTTTTTTTTTTTAAGTTGCTGCTCTCCCATCTGCTTCCTTAAGTAAAACTGACAGAAGTTTCATTTTTGTTCACAAGTGAGGTCACGGTTCCTTGCAGACTCGCATGTGTGACAGTGATTTCTGGGAATGTCCCCTTTCTAGAGAGCATGGCTTTTTGTCCAGGGAAAAAAAATAGAAGTTTTGCTTGAAAAAGGATGGTAAATCCTAAAGTGGCACAAGCTGTCATATGAAAAAGTGAGTTTATAAGCTAAAGGTTTAGTGAAGTAAATATTTCTCCATGTCTGAATGAGATAAGCATTGGTCCTTCATCTTTGTGTGATGGCATATCAACTGTTTTAGAAACTTTTCTCCTAACAGTGAGTATTCAGACACTTCTTTTTTTGCTAAGAAGCTCTTGATTCAGGTCATAGGGTTCTTGACTTTTCTTCATCAGGAATTTCTTTCATTTGTTGGTTTGGTTTCTTGAGGGGAAGTTCATGTTTTTAACGAAATGCTGGATGCTTCTACATTTATATATATCAGCATCTCAGCTTGTTGTGGAACTGGGATCTGTGTGATCCGTTTGAGACAGTAGAGAGATCTTGTGGCTGTAGTCCATGTATTTTGTCATGAATACTAGAGGTCCAATAGATTAAGTACTAAGTTTCACGAGGTTGAATAACCTTTTAAGATAGCCAGCTTTAAAAATCCAAAATATATCAAAGTTGTGTAATGGAAAGGACACAAACACAAGCCGCTATTTCTCGCTTGCTTTCTAGTCCATGTGGAATAATGTATTAATAGTTGTTGTAGTGTGAAGATATCTGGTTCAGCAGATTTTGATCATAAGACCTTGAATTTCAATTAGGATGTTATGCCTCAACAAGCGTCAGGTCTGAGGCATTCAGAATATTAATATCTACTTCCCAAATATTCTATTGGAAAAACTCCACATTTATCACAATAAAAATGAGAGATGTATTAAGCAAGAGAAAAAAAATAATTTGTAAGTGAACCCTAGTTTTGTGTGTAATTTATTCCTCCTTCATGATGTGACCATTATCTAAGAACTGTATCTGAAGGCTTGTCATTATTAATACAAATAGTATGTTAATATAATCTTTTAATCGACCCTAGTCTTTCCCTTATGGCTCATTTATAATCTTGGTGGTGAGTAAACAGTCCAGATACTTAACTCTTATCTGTTGCATCCTGCACCTTGGAAACCTCACAGAAACTCCAGTTGTAGGAGTGATCTAGCTTTAATATTTTTATTTGTGTTCATTATGACACAAGCAGTAGGTCCAGTTGTATGTATTCCCAAATTACATTGAATATAACTTCCTTGTGCCTTCTGGGCCTGTTTCAACACAATTCTGTTGTTTGCAAACAAGATCTCTTAGAAACAATGGTGTCTAATTTGCATTCTTCTTTTCTGGACTACTGAGTGTTAACACATGTGGTGAAGGAAGGAGGTTTATGAAGTAGTGTACCGTAAGCGTGCATGCCAGTAGACTGGACAGATGTTCCCAAAGATAACCATAATTTAAAATACAAACAAGTTCTCCCTCTGTGGTGGGCACTCAAGCAAATGAGAATAACCTTAAATATTGTATTTTTTTGTATTCTTACGACATTATTAAAAAAAAATAAAATTGTGTTAGTATAAACAGTTTTTCTTTTCATCTCATTATCAGGCTAGAATCATTTGTATCCATGGATTCCTAGACTTACATGTCACAGCAGGGACCCCTGGAATATTCTGGAATGGGAGTCTGGCGTTTCAACTGAGGCTCTTCAGGTGCTGTAATGAAGTAACAGGGACTGTTGCCGTATATCCACGTATATGTATGTATATGTATATGTACATCTTTTTTTTTTTATTGATAAAATTAAATCAAAATGGGAAAAAAATTCAAATAACAATTATGTCATCTTATTAAAATGGCCTTTTAAAGGAAGATTAAGCTAAAGATTTATTAAATTTACTGTAAGGACTTGCTTAAAGGACCATAACCAGTCTGTTTATCGTGGAGATTTTGGTGATTTTTGAGGGAAGCTATGGCTGTTACTAAAAGGTTATTCCTAATGCCTTCTCCTTGCTTTAAGTAGACCTCTTTGTGCTGAGGGACGATGATCTATATACCTAGAACTTAAAATGAACAGGTTTTTTGGTAGTGAAAATGCACTTTTCAGTTGGCTGATACATATGTGGAGGCTAAGGAGCTGCATTTACAAAGGTTATGTTTCTACAACCTTAGTAATTACTACTATTTTTAACATAAAAATAATTTAGGGGCTCCTAGATCATTATTTCAACAGACTTGAGGACTGTACTCCATGATGTTTGTAGGCTTCCAGTGACATCTCTATAAACTTAGCTGAAGTATATTACCAAGAAAAAGAGAAAAAAAAATGTTATTGAAAATATCCTACCACTACTTTGTGGAATTCATGAGGAAAAAAAAAAGCATAATATAATTAATTTGTCAATTGGACACACTATTGTTTGCCTTTTGGATGGCTTAGCTCATTATAAGCTGGACGCTGTGGCAGAAATTTTGAAAAATATTTTGATATTTTGATTTTCATATGATTTTGAGAATTGAGTGACAACGGGGTTTGTACAGCTTCTCCTGTTGTGTATAACCCTGACTTCAGAGAGTTATCTTATGTTGATATCTTACATCAATATTCACATAAGGTATAATTCATGAGCTGAGCAGCAGAACTGGGGCCATGGTGAAAACTGATTTAACTCCCATTTTCTGTTTTGCCTGAAACTTTGGCCTATTGCTTTCCCAACATTTTTTAAAGAGCAAAATAAGATATTTTTTTGTTGTTTTTGTATCTTAGTTACAAAAATCAGGGTTTCAGCCAGGGCACAGCATGGATTAGATTGAGTGACACTAGTTTCAGTACCAAAAGGTTGAAAATAAAGACAATGAGGGCTGAAGATGGGGGGGGGGGGGGGGAGGTCACTTAGTGACGCTTTCCCAATAGGCACCCACAGTGTTTAACCGGAACTAAATCAGCTAATTGGAATGCTCTCTTTGAAACATTGATCAATTCCCAGATAGTCTAATGAACTGCTAAAGCATCACAGGCTGGAATAACTTGTTATTAAAATCTTTGTGTTCCTAAACCAGAAAAAAAGAGAACATTTAAAAGTATAAAACAGGTAAGTCTCATAGCAAAATATATCCTAAAAAAGTATTATTAATCACAATAAGATATATTTTAATTGCCATTTGACTTGAAGACCAGCAAAAATATTATGGTTTCACTGTCACAATTCAATATTTTTTTTTCAAGAGCTTGTAACTTCATACTGGAAAAAAAAACACCACTAGACCTCTTGCTGATTCATCTTAGAATATTTATTTTATTAATGTTTAAATATTCCCTTTCTGTTTCAATCATAGTATAATAATATGGCAGTAATTCAAAGGAAAATTAAATTACTGATTATGTTGCAAATGAAATATCAAATGTTTTTAAGTTCAGCCTGTTCTGATTGAATTTGGTTTTGGGAGGCTTAATACCACAACATACAATTAAGGAAGGAAAAAGACAATAGGAGATGAGTTAAGGAAAGTGTGCGAACAATTGTAGGAGAAAATGATTTCTGAAAGTTATAGTTCGTGCTAAGAGTGACAGGGGAGAACAGGAATACGTTGGGGGAATATAAACTTGTGTTGTTACTTGGTGAGATGCAAAGCTGTTCAGATGGTGCATACAGTGATGGGTACGCTGTTTAGTCCCTTGGAAATGAGCTAAGATGGAAAAAAATTACACTTAGAAAAAAATTCTTTATCTGCCCTTTCCTCTTTAAAGCAATGCTTGTGATAACCGTTGCTGGGTTTTAGCAATGTTTGTAATAATTTATTTTTTCACTGGATAACTAAAAATAATTTCCTGTCCATCAGAAGATATTCAGGTGGTTTATTGGGGGCTGATATAATCTGTATTTGCTGAGTATTCACTCAATTAGAGTCCTTGCTCAAAATAAAGGATTCTACCAAGCAGAAATCAGGATGAGTTCATCTCAGGTTGGGTGAGACATGAATGTGCCCCAGAAGAGGCTGAAGAAGAGGTTTTGTCTCAACCAGATCAATCCCTGCACTGAAAACAGGAGAGTGGATGTGATTCCAAAGTTTACCAGAATTTATTTAAAGCTTTATTTTGGGTTTGAAAGTAACATGATGTTTGCCACTCAGTTTGCAGCCTGCTGCCAATGGTTGAAAGGATGGCAGTGCGAAGAGTATGGAGGATCCATGGCCCCAGGTAGATGCTCAGTGATGGTGAGACCTGTGCTGTTATGCACTGCAGCAACAGGAGAGATGGAGAGGGCTGGAGGTTAGAGAAGATCCTCGCTCCTTTTACCTGAATGAAAAAACAGAAATGCATAGACAGCTGGTCCACTTGTCCGCGGGTAAATCAGGGGTATGCTGCCTTCAGGAAACCATTTCTGTGCTCCTAGAAATGAGGTTGCAGGGAGAGAGGCTCAGTTTCTGCTTCCAAGTAACAAGCCGTAGGATAAGATGAAATGGCCTCAAGTTGCACCAGGTGAGGTTTAGATTGGATATTAGGAAAAGTTTCTTCACTGGAAGCGTTGTCAAACATTGGAACAGACTGCCCAGGGAAGTGGTTGAGTCACCATCCCTGGAAGTATTTAAAAGGCATGTAATTCTAGTGCTGAGGGACATGGTTTAGTGGCAGCTTGGCAGTGCTAGGTTAACAGCTGGACTTGATCATCTTAAAGGTCTCTCCCAACTAAAAAAATTCTATGATTCTATACTAGCACCCTGAGATCAGTCAAAGACTAGAGACCTTCCAGCCTCCTCCTACTGTGATAACAAGGTATGTTGCTTTGAAGTGGCCTTCTCGACAAGAGAAAAAGAAGACTGAAAGACATGGATACGCCCATGAAAGAGTCTGGTCATATCCCTCTAGAGACATGCCCTGCCTGAAATCCTATTTTTTGCAACTAAGCTGCAATACCAATTTTGATGTAATTAAAAATTGGTGAAAAAGCAATAGTGCAAAATCTCAAATGACCAGAAAGTAAGATCTTCTGTGGTTCATGGCAATATGAGCTGCCTCACCTGAATTTGGAAGGCTTCCTCTAATACCAAGAAATACCATGCAGACCAAAGCTGCAGAACACTCTGGGATGTGCTACACTTTTTGTTTGTGGACCAGCCCTGGTTTCCCAATAGACAATACAGCACACCTTTCCTGGGCCACAGGCAGGCTTCTGGAATAGGATGGACTTGTCTGAATGAGTCTTCTCAAATAATTTATTAAAACTAAAGACAGATGCACTGTTCTGTAACAGATGTCACTGAGAAAGTTCCTCAGAAATGGAAAGCAATAGTTTTATAAAATTCTACTTTCAATCAGAGAAAAAAAGGTCAAATAAGCTACCCTAATCCCAGGAATCTTTTTTTCCTTTCCTTTTTTTTTTTTTCTTCATGCAAAGCAGTGGAATATTACCCTGTGAAAGAACTAAAAATATTTCCTCAGCTCCTGCCCTTTAAATGCTATCAGGAAAATAAGCCCCACATGTCCAGCGTGCACAGAAACAGTCTAGAGACTGGTGGTGGCTCCACGGTAGAGTCTGGTTCTGCCCTCCCAGCTCTGGCACCAGCAAGGCTATTGTGTCAAAAGCAAACAATTGTGTGTTAAAAGTCTGAACTCCAGCACAGACCTGATGGCATCCTGAAGAAGAGAGAGATAACAGGTGTATTGCATTCAGACATTATTTTTTCCAATTGCTTTTCTCCATTCACAAATTTTCACTACTCTGTCTGTAACAACAGTGTACAACTGCTGGCATTTTTACCTTGACGTTGCTGTTACAAGCTCATTGTAAGATGTTAAATACCTCTCATACTGACTGTTAGGCAGCCATAGCCAGATGGTGTCAGGGCTAGGCTAGGAGGGTGCCACAAATATCCAAAGCAGGGATCAGATGCAAATACTGGCTTCTTTATGAGCTGGTTACTTATGTCAATACCCTTATTGGCATGTGTTACTCCAAGGAGGAGGCAGATGGATGTAAAAGAATGATGACCATAACCGAAATTACTATCTGACCTGAAAACTAATACTATCTACATTTTTGCCAGTTCTCTTTAGGTCTCTCCACTACCCACTCGGCCCTAACTCAGCCGAAAAGCAGTTGAGTTGACTGATAACTACCCCCATGTTTTCAAGCACCTCTGACTACCCTCCAGGTTTGTTACTGATTTTCCTGTGTGTTCCAGCTCCACACTGTCTGCTCTGATTTATTCCATATGTCTCAAATTGAAATATGTCATGGTATGGAGGAAGTCTGTAATCCCTCTCAAGTTTCTGTTGAATAGTGCTTGAATCTATGTGCTGTCTGTTGCTTTCTGCTACCCCCTGATAAAGGCTGTATTGAAACAGTCTAAAATACCAGCTGCTTCTTTCTTTCCGACTCTCGCTTCATCTTCTCATAGTCTACCTTTCAGTATTAAACGTTATAAATCTGCACTCTGGCTTGTATGTAAAATGCAAAAAGAGACCAGGAACACCACGAAATGCTTATAGCTAAAACTGTGTTTAGCACAGTGTTAACATTAGTGTTGCAATTACCTAAGGGTGATCTCAGCTGCAAATGTGAAACAGTGCGACTACCCTGCTCTGTCCACCCCATACTCACTCCTGGGACAGCAACGGGACAAGGACTGCCACATCTCTGCTCTCTACAAGGAACATAGGCGTCTCTAAGTAGGTTCTGGACTGTATGACTTCATTGTTGTGCTGCTAGAGAAATAATTCTTTCTGCACTATCTTGCTTGAAAAAGAAAAAAATAATCTATCCCTACATCGCTGCAAAGCTGAATTGATAGAGCTATTTTTAAACCTAGATTTAAAAATCAGCCTTGTTGATATATTAAGCTATTGTATGCTTTGTTAAAAGGGCACAGAACAAATTATTTTTCCATCTTGGATATGACCTAGAAGGAACATTAAGGTTTCCCTAGCTTTGATGCCCTGAAATTGTTTGTAAAGGACCTCCCTCCCTGCTTCCCTCCCTCCCTCCCTTCCTTCCTTGCTTCCTTCCTCCCTCCCTCCCTCCCTTCCTTCCTTCCTTCCTTCCTTCCTTCCTTCTTTCTTTCTTTCTTTCTTTCTTTCTTTCTCTCTTTCTCTCTTTCTCTCTTTCTTTCTCTCCTTCTCTCTTCCTCTCTTTTTCTTTCTTTCTTTTCTTTCTTTCCTTCTCATTTACTCTTCCTCTCTCTTTTTTTCTCTCTCTCTTTCTCTCTTCTCTTTCTTCCTTTCTCTCTTCCTTTCTTCCTTCTTTTATTTTTTTTTTTTTTTGAGGAAAGAAGGCTTATGGCTCTTGCATAAAAAATGCTTGTAGGACTGCACTCCTATATTTGCATTTTCATTTATTCAGGCTATGTGTCCAGACTGACAGCTGGCAAGGGCAAAATGCAAGGCACAGCACTTTCTCAGGGACTGGCCCGTGAATGTGGAATGAATCAAGGGTCTTAATAATATCCAACATGTTTTCTTCTGAGCATTAGAGCTCTAAATTTGACTTTCCCCTTTCTAAGAGAAACACTGCACCTCACTTCACACACTATTTCCTGGGGACAGAATGAGGAAAATTAGAGCAGGAGTGATGCTGCTTCTGTTGTTTAAAGCATAACGAAGCTGGCTCCAGGTGCTGTAGTAATGAGAGCAGGAAGACAATTTATTTAGAACAGACTAGAACAGAAAATACAAATATAACCTTCCAACCTGCCCAGCATTAGAAAAAGAAATAACCTATTTAAAGTTTAAATGCAGATGATAACAACCGTCATCCATCATCTTACTGAAATCTGTACTAAACTAGGCTTTACTGTAGTGGGTTTCTGAATTTGCCTAAACAGACATTTAATGTAGATTATAGTATTATCTAGGAATATCCTGTATTTAATTTTCTTCTGAGTTCTTCTAGGTACTTATATTTTATTTTTTTCCTTTTTGAGGATGAATTCTAGACTATTGAAACCTATTAGCATAATAATTTTTTTTTTACCTTTTCTCCTGAAATCCTTCAGAAACATATCAATAATAGTGATGAGAATCAAAGTCATGAGTTGGTGGGAAAGGTCTTTTAATCTGGCATTGAGTTTCAGATGGCCACAGCACTTCTCTTAGCATTCCATATTACGTCTATTTTAAATGCAGTGCACATGCAGAAGCAATGAATGAAAGACTGTTTTAAACGGATTCATGAAAAACAAATGACTTTGGGGGAAAGCAAGAAACCCCTCCGTAACTTACCACGCATCATAAGAAATAAATCCAGATAAAATCTTCCTGCTATGGTTATTATGGTCTTTATTGATTTATTTATTTTATTTCAATAAATCATAAATTATGATCAGTTTACAAAAATAAAGGAGCAGGTCAAACAAATGAAAAATGTGAACCACAGAATGATGTGCACTAGTGAATGTTAGTATTTGCCTGGGGACTCATAGCCCATTTATCAACCCTGATCAATTTACTGGTCCTAGAATCTATCTCTGCTTTCTACAGTTTCTTTACAATATGTGTAGAAAACTGAAAAGAAACCCACACATGACCGCACTCACCCCTAAACTTGCTATTGGACTGGATGTGGAGATAGGTCTGTTAGAAAAGGTCAAACTACAGTCATTTCCAGCATGCTCTAGCCAAGTTCTGCTCACCAAAAAGGGAAAATTCTGGAATTAGTGGTCTTTTCCACTGCAAATTAGAAATGCAATTTTAAACAGTAAGTGAAAAATAGCCAGACTGGGTCAGATGAAAAGTCTGTCTTCTTTAGGATCCTGTCTCTGAGCTTAGCCAGTAAGTGAAGAGAGGTTTTAAAAAAGCATGAGACACTTTTGAAGTAGTTAGTAACCTAATGAAGGGTTCTCTTTGATTCTCTGTTCCTTTTCCAGAAACTCATGCCATTCCATTTGCCTTCTGACTCCTGCTAGACATTTATGTCCTGTAAAAACCACCCTCTGTGATCCCACAATCACTTATTTTGCTTCTGTTAATAATGTATATTATTTCATAGTTATTCAAACAATTTCTCTACTCTTTTATCACTTAGTTTCACAATATCTTAAGAATCATTTATGACTCATTTGGGTCTATTTTAATCAACTTGACTACTTTGGTATCAGCTGACAACTGTTGTATTCAATACTTTTTCCAAATCAGTTATGAATATTGGCAATAAGTGAATTAAATATTTCCTTCTATATTATATAATGTGTATGTATTAATCTACATTAATAATGTAATCTTTTACTTTATAAATAATTGTTATCAAAAGCAGAACTATAAATGGAAAGTCTGAATTCTGTATAACAAATATCAACAGTGTTTGAGAACATTTATCTGAAAAATGCATAAAACATAGTATTCTTTTCTTATGCATTGTTCACAGCAGGGATGCTTTATCAAAGTATTATGTACCATTTTAAGGTATACCAGAGGTGGCAGTTAGGAAATGGTATTTTCATAGGGCTTTATAATTGACTGTGCCTTTTTGTGAATCAGTTATTTTGATAAATAGACACATATATCAGTGTTTGTGATTGTTCATCAGAATGGTTGTTGAAATCCTTTTTCCAAGAATATAAAGAGACTGTGCCTTATAGAGGAAATTGCATTTCATGTGGTGACAAAACAAGAAAATAAAGAGAACCCAATGACTCTTTCATGGCATTGTCCTTCATTTGTAGGGAAACATCACTGAATTGGATGACTGAGTTATTGAAGGACTGGCTTAATTCTGTATGTTTGTGAATTGCTGCCTGAGAGGCTGGCTGCTGTTACCATTGAAAGCATACAATCTAATTGTGAAGGATTAATAAAACCAGGTGTACACTGCAAGAGGCTTCTAAAATCAGCTTTTATTATCTAGGCCTGTAGCTGGTGAGAAAAAGTGATTGGGAAAAGAGAATAATTAATCCTTTCATCCTCCAGAATCCTGGCTGGTTTTGAAATTAAGAATATGAAATTTTCCCTTTGTTATTATTACCACTACTATTACTTACAGTAAGCAGTGGCAGTATATCCCTCCACAAAAAATAAGGAAAGAAGGAGGCAGTCATGATCCCAAGAACTGCAGTGATGCCTTTTTCCCTCAGTTTGAGATAACCTTATTCTCTGATATTGCTCCAGTTTCAGTAGAACTTCTCATAAGGTTACATTCGGCCCATAACGAGTGGTGTTCCTCAGGGGTCTGTACTGGGACCAGTACTATTTAACATTTTTGTCGGTTACATGGACAGTGGAATAGAGTGCACTCTCAGCAAGTTTGCTGATGACACCAAGCTCGGTGGTGCAGTTGACATGCTGGAGGGAAGGGATGC
>JAOQGH010000019.1:73843671-73856344 GCA_025769975.1 Gallinago jamesoni
ACACTGGAACAGGTTGCCCAGAGAAGTTGGGGATGCCCCATCCCTGGAGGTGTTCAAGGCCAGGCTGGATGGGGCTTGGATGGAGCAACCTGGTGTAGTGGGAAATGTCCCTGCCCATGGCAGGGGTGCTGGAATTCGATGATCTTTAAGGTCCCTTCCAACTCAAACGATTCTATGATTCTGTGATTTTGTGATTCTCCTCATTGTCTGCAAGGATTTCAAAGTCCTGCCTTTACTTTGCCTCATGATGTTGGGTAACCTCATAGACTTAGCAACTGAGAAATTTGCCAATGTAATCAAGATAATCTGATGCATTTTCCTCAGTTATGCTTGTTATTAATTTTTTTTTAATACGATAACATTTAATGAATATATAGTTTATTTCAATACTGTTGTCCCTATTCTGAGAGACTAGACTCCAAAGCAGGCAAATGTAGGATATGGTAACAGACATGGGAATGGGTAAGGCAGAATAGAAGACAAAGCCATCATCATTTAACAAATTAATCATAAGGCACTCTTTAGATTTTCAACATTTTGAGCTGTACAGGCTGGAAAAAATGAGGTTGTTACAGTCTTTTGTCCACATACTTGTGCACAGGGAACTGCAGCTCTGCAAAATGACACTAATTAGCTGAAGATTGTTAAGGAGAAAGAGCTTCCCATCCACCAGGGAAAGGCATAGCACAGCAGCCTGAGCATTGCCAAGACCCAGCACACTGCTGCTCAGTAGTACTGATGAGTTTTATTAGTTTACAGTATCTAGCTGTGTTTTTATGGTTTGTGAAACGAATGAATAGTATGTTTAGCATAACAAGATACTACTGTTCTTCCAGTTTGCTTTCTAGGGAAAATTTCTCAGATGTTCCCCAGCAAGAAGTTTTGTTTGTTTTCTGTGGGCTACATCCCAGTTTCTTGGACAGTGCTTCTTATCACTACTATAGAAGAAGTGTAATAAATGGGGTCATTCACATCATTGTTAGTGATGGACAACAGTCAAAACCTCCAGAGGTTTGAATCAGCTTGGACAAGCACTGATAAATCTGAACTTTCTAAACTCCAGGAGGCTCCTTTGACCATCTCTTTAACACTCCACTTTATTGTAAGCTTCTAGCAAGAAGCTTTCAAAGTCTGTTTGTTTTTATACTCTTTGCCTCACTGGTCTCAACTTGTTTTCACTCTATGGCAGATTAGATTTGGGTTTCAATTGTGGGGCACTGGTGCAAGGCAGCTCTGTTTCAGATCCATGAATCTCAGTATTTACACAGTTACAAAACAATTACTCAGCCTTAAGGCTCCAATACATGTTAATGGAAAGGGTAGCTAGAAAACAATGAAGAAAACCTGGCTTTGTTTGCCTAAATTAGTTACTTGGAATCTTGGAATAGCATGGGAAAAGTTAACGTGTTGTCTCTGGGTACCACGAAAGTTTTGTACAGTAAATTACTCTCTGCCTTCAATTGACTCGAAAATTGTGATATGGAGCACATAAGAAAGATACATATTTTTGTATTTAAGTATTTTAAAATATTACACATTGTTAATTTTCTTTAAATGCATGGGTAACTAGTCCTAAAACAGTTGGGTTTTTTTTTTCTGGCTAATTTTTTTAGTCCCTCTTATGCATGCTTAACAACTTTTAACAAGTTATATCCCTTTTTCCTCCAAGTTGCGTGGACACTTTTACCTCTTTTTTAGCCAACTTTGTGTGAGTTACAACAGAAAGCCGTTCTTTCTGATTTGATCTTTCTGACTGGAAAATCACTACAGCTATCCTAAAGACCATCCTAATGACGTCATTTCAGAGTCCACCTGAGGTAAAAGAAGGTGAGATGCAGATGACCCCCTCTCTTGCCATGTTATTTAAGGAGCTTTGGATTTTTCTGAGGATGCAAAAATTCCACTCGTTTATGTATTCAGCAGATTTCAGACCATGGTCCCCACTGACTTTATGAAGAAATTTCTTGTAGATGTCAGAAATTTGACTTATACCATTTCTTCATTTAAAAGGCATTGCACAGTGTAACTATTAATAATTACCACTCAGATTCCTGACTATATTTTTGTCATTGGAATGTTTGACCTAAAAATAGCAACACAAGCACAAATGCATACACACTGGCTCCCAAAGAAAACATTTTCAGAAGAAAGCCGTATCCATAAAATTTGAAGTGGCAATCCTTTGAGTATAGATGACAAATTGAATAATTACCAGCCTTTGACAATATTCTAGTTTGTAGATTATCAAATCTGTTGTCATTGTTAAGATTTTCCTGTCACCAGAGTGGAGAATCTAAAATTCTAAACCAAATAAAAGTTAATATGTCATCAAAATTAACTGCATTTCCTCTACTTTCCCACTTAGCTTTACTTGTTTGCTAAATCCTTTAGAATTAGAAATGTGTTTACATTTGAAATATATACTCTGTCCAGGCTAAATATCTGGTAAAACTTCCTCTCAGAATACAAAACAAAACAAATAAAAAACCCTTGGTGTTTAAAATATGTCCATGAAATAAAATGCTTATCAAAATATTTCTGTTATCAGTCATGGATTAATATCTGATTAACATCCAAAATAATCTCTATTTTCAGAAACAAAAAGGAACTGTTTTCAGCACAGACTTTTCATTGCAATGTGCTCTTCCTTTTCTTGTTGCAAAAATTTTGACATTTAGCGGTGCTTAATAAGGCACAGAGTGGATTCACTGGTTTATTCAGTATTGTCCTCCGGGATATATGCTTTCACATTCCTTGCTGAAAGGAAAACAAAGAAAGCATATATTATGCACCATACAAGTGCAATAGCTTTGCAAACCACCAGAATGCAATATTAGGTTTGCATGTAACCTAAGAACCAGGTAGCCCTGAGTGATGCTGCTTCTAGTAGTTACCTACTGCCGCCTTTTGGAAACCATTTAGGTAAGTTTATGTTCAGCAGCAATTCCACCTGTGCATAACATAGCAGTTGTTTGCAAACAGGTCTTTGGCCACGAAGAGCTAATCCACCCTGCCTGCTTATTGCTCCGCTGGGAAGTTGATCCTGTAAACCCTCGTAGGGGAGCACAAGCCTAAAAGAACCCCAGCTCCTTTTCCCGCAGGGCGAAGAAGGAAGGGTGGAGGCGTGCAGGGTCCATCACCTGATGGAAGGCCAGCCTGAGCTTGTCTTCCACCAGCCTCACCTTGTAACTTTTTATCTTGCTCTTTCAGAGCGTTGGAGCAGCCGCAGAGCGCCAAGGGTTTCCCTCTTCTCACTGCAGAAAGTCCCTTCCATAATTTAATCTTGTACGTGAGTACACTTATTTAAGGCTTCAGCTCAAAGCAGTTGGTGCTGTATTGGTGCTGTATGTTCTGCAACAAAGGGAAATCTCTGGCCCCAGGACAAGACCCCCAAACATGCACAGGCCATGGTCCACACCTGCACGTCAAGGGTCTTGGGTCTTCTCTCCACCTCTCATCTTCACCGCAGCGACTGGCGTCACTGGTCGAACTCTGCATCACCACGAGTGCTTCATGGAGGGCTGAGCAGCTTAACAAACATCACCTCAAATTACCATAAAAATGCAGGAAGAGAATCAGAGAACACCTAAGACACTCTCTGAGAGGTGTTCCTCACTACTGCAATCTCTTGAGCTACCATCACACTCTATTTTTGTGATTAGTGGGGAAGAGCCAACTAAGTGGGCATGGGCATAGGCTGCATCACACTTGTTAGTCACAAGTTTATACAAACCTTCCAGGGAGGCAGCTGCTTACTGTTTTAGGCTGCTCTTATTTGGGTCTTTTCTGTGGGAAAAGCACGAGATGGAGGGCAGACTCATCACCTTGTTTTTCTAGGACCACTTTAATTGAGTTCAGAAGCAGAGGCTGGGAACAGGAAATTGTAGCCGGACTGGCAGAAGGAGACACGGCCACATTCTGGCACCTTGTCTGTACATATGTGCTGGAGAAACACATACCTTTGAAGATGAACTCCATGTGCTATTTTAGAATGTTTATACATGAAAAACCAGTTTCAACACTGGCTTTGGTAGCTCTCAAATAAATGAGACAAGAAAGTAAAACTACTGTTTCACAAGGTAGCTAATCTGATCCTGATTCCAGGCACTGCAATATATTTATAATACTTCACAACATATGGTGTCTAGAGGAAACTCTACCTTCTTTCAGCAGTCTGGCAAATGTGTTTTGAGATAGTCTAATGACAGGAGTGATTCAAGGGGTTTCACTGACTTGCTCTGGCACAGGGGTAATCTGGACACAAGTGCTTTTAAATGGCGTTTTCAAAACTTTCCATGAGGTAATGGTGGTTCTTACAGGATTTACTTCAAAGCAAACCAGATATCTTGATCCTCTCTTACACATCTAAAGGCAACACACCTTTGAATCAGACATTATGTTCTTCACTCTGCACTCCGTGCATCAGAGTTAGGCAGAATAATTTATCTTTCTAATGAAAAGAAGTGATGGGAATTGCAAAGGTTTTTTAAAAAGCAGGTTGTGCTTGTATCTAAGTAGATGTAATTTATTGATCCCCCGTGTTGGCTGCTATGGGAAAAGGCAGTGTAACAGCACATGACAACTCATCAGACATAGGTGGGTTAAATACTGTTGTCATCTGACTTAGTTGAATTAATATAAAGGCATTTTGCCTGGTAGCTTCCAACTAGTATAATTAGAATTTGTTAGCACTGTTGATGGTGTATTGTCTATTTTTATGCCCCTGGTTTTCTTGCTGGAATGTCTGAAAGGTGTTAGCATGTTGTACTGCTCCATCACCACCTTGTGAAGGTGAGGCGTTGATGGATCTTAAGCTGGGTGCCAGTCTTATAATAGGAATCATATGGTTTGGGATGCCTGAGACCACTGCTGGGAAAAATAGAGAGATGAGATGATCATGGACCACTTGGGATAGGAAAAGTAAGGAAAGGACCATTTACAGGAAGTATTTTAAACCTGCTAATTGCTTGGCGATCCACAGCAGACTTCCGTTTGATTACATATTTGGACTGCTTCAAGGCAAATAGTGTTTCGGTATCTTTGGCTCTCAGTAGACCTCCATTGATGATGTACATCAATGTGCAAAGTATTGGTTTATTACCTCACATGCTTTACATATTCACTGAATTTCACTGAATTTTTAGAGTTGGAAGGGACCGTAGAGATCATCTAGTCCAACTCCCCTGCTGAAGCAGGATTGCCCAGAGCTAGAGCATGTTACTCAGGACTGCATCCAGGCAGGTCTTGAAAATCTTCAGAGAAGGACTCCACGACCTCCCTGGGCAGCCTGTTCCAGGGCTCTGGCACCCTCACTGGGAAGAAGTTTTTCCTCATATTTGAGTGGAACCTCCCATGTTCCAACTTGTGCCCGTTGCCCCTCATCCTCTCACTGGCAGGCACTGAAAAGAGTCTGGCTCCCTCCTCCTTCAACCCACCCTTTAGATACTTATAAGTATTGATAAGATCTCCCCTCAGCCTTCTCTTCTCCAGGCTAAAGAGTCTCAGCTCTCTCAGCCTTTCTTCATAAGGGAGATGCTCACCAAAAATGAAATAAACTGGGAATGGCGAGGACGGAAATTGAGCTCCTGTGAAACTGAGCTCCTCTGTAAAAGCAATAGACACAGACAGCATTGGCCAAGAAGGCCAGATATGCCATGCTTTTGAAAAGCATGCTGGGTGCCAGGGAGAGCAGACTTGGAGTCATATCTATTGGTGTGTTCTTTAAAAGAAGTGTAACATCTACATGTCTTTCTTTTAGAGTTACATCAAAAGTTGATGTAGTTCGTGAGTAAAACAGTAGATGAAACCAGGTTTGCCCTTGTTTAGTTAAATGACCTTTGGGAAGTGCCTTTGGAATTTCTTAGCTGGAGTCCCAGGTTGGGTGGTGGTGTAGCACAGAGCATACGCTGCTCTGGAACACAACTACTAAGCAGTGCTGGACAAGTCTCCTGGTTACTGAGTCCCTAATAGGACAGGGATTGTGCTTTGCATAAACCCAGAATTATATGGAGGCTTGGCCTTTGGTATTGCTGTCCCAGATTTCTTCTTGGACCTCACTCTTCTGAAGGAAAGTGTTTCCAACTCACTATATACTTTAGACAAAATTTGTCAGAGACAAAACAGAAAGCCTTTGTTCAAATTAGCTATAAAAGATTTTAAATTAATTTTATAGACTAAGGATTACTAAAGTATGAAGTGCTTAGACTAGACATATTAGTACTTAATATGTACTAGAAAAGGGACAAGTAAAAACCCAGTGAAAATAAGGAGCTTTTATAAATCAGAAAGCTATCCTGAAACTCAGATACTAAATCTTTGTCAAAAGTCATTGCAGAGATCATAACAAGAAAACATGGATTAAATGCTCTTTTTCTTGAAACGATCAACCCTCTTCACTTCATTAAATAATTATTAAGGATAATACTGTAGCATCATGAAGGGGCTTTCTTTAAGATGTCAATGCATAATTCAATATGCAATCTCCATCCTCCTGTGTTTACGTATTATCTTGCCAAGAGGTTATTGGAAAAGTGCCTGCTATTGTTTCTTAACATCAGATATTAAATAAGTTGCATAGATTTTTCTTTGTTGGAGGAAGTTCACTTATTAAAAATGAAATATTGCTTTGAAACCCAGAAGTGGTAAGATGCAAAAAATTGATTGCTTAGAAACAGAACGCCCTATTTTTTTCCTTTTCTATTTGTTCTTCTATTTATTAACAAAGCAAATAAATCCATCAAATCCAAAAAAAAAGCTAATTAGTTTGCAGAGAACAAATTAATTTAAAGACATTGACCACTGACTCTTTCCCCACCCCACCTTGGCCAGTAGTGTAGCATGTGGTAGATCCTCTATCACCACACTTAATTGTTTATACTACAAAGTCAGCCTTCCTTGCTGGCATGGATAATCTTGCCAAGTGGAATTATTAGGTCTGGTCTGCTGCCAGAGTTTACTCCCAGACTTCATTATTTAACCGTTTCTTTGTATAGAGCTAAGTTGTCATTGAAGTTGGCACGAATTACTATGCTACTTTTGTGCATACATTCAGCAGAGCTGTGGGAACAAAATGAAGGATCTTGCATACACACAGAGATATTACAATAAGAGGCCTCATTTCCTCTTCCAATAAGTTAACAGTGTGTGGAAAGAGAAGCATGGAAAACCATGTGTGAAGAGCACAAAGAACTCAGAACTCATTTTAAGAAAATGTGGATTTTACATTAATTTTCTGAATTGCCTGCAAATACTTCCTGACAAGGTAACACTCTGTCCCTTGAGACCTTGTTGCTGGACTGGTCCCCATTGCCTATGCAGTGTGATGTATGTAGACAGATAAAATGATGTCATGCTGTCTCAATTGAGTACAAGAAGTTGTCCTTTGAAGAACCCAGAGGTCTACAGCATACAGTCAAAACATTATCCTGGTGACGTTGATGCACTGCAGAAATCTCATAAAACTGTCATGTTGGGCCATGCTCCATTTTGTGGTCTTCACTGTAAAGGTGGAGGGCACACGGCTTATCACCATATTGAGTAAAGGAAAGTTGCTATAAACTCAGAGGAACCATTTATGGTTTTAAATTGATAGAAAGGATGAAAAAATTGATAGAAGGAACGTATCAATCACCAGATGAATTTGAGCAAATGATTGCTCTTTAAGAACACAAAGACCTACCAGATGCATCGTAGAGGTGGATGTGCAGAATGCAGCAGGAGCATGATTTCTCCTTCCTTTCCCAGGCTGCGCTGGGATTTCAAAAACTCAGAGCACAAAAGTTCACCTGAAAAACAGAAAGAAAAGAGCAATCTTTTCCCCACTCCCTGCATCCTTACATCGTCATCTTCTCTGTTATTTTCTTATCGCTCTTCCTTAAATAACTCTCATAAGATACAATCTTCCATTGCTCAATGGAAGGTTTAGTAAAAGCAGTCCCATGAGCTGAGAGTGTGTCCCACGGCTGATGCTGATGCCGAGCTCCTCTTCTTGGGCTTTCAAAGCCTCATTGTGGGCTTCGACTTTCTGGAGAGATTATTTCAGTGACAGAAGGAAAATAACATCTTTAAATTTAGTTCTGTCTCTCAAGGAAATAAAGGGGCCATTTTAAGCTCTTTCTTGTACTAGAGTTTCTAAATATAAAAGGAACATTTCTATTTTTTTTTATAGAAACAAGCAGGAATGGCTGAGAAAGACAGACAGGGACTGAATGCAGCGACGGGAGCCAGGAATTCCTGCGTTCTCCGTCTGGCTCTGATCTCTGGGGTCTTTAGTGCATGGCTTGGTTCTCGTCTTTCTGTGCCCCTCCCTTTAAAATAACAATTTTAGATTTAAGTAAAGCCATGCAAAGCAAATCTTTAGCTGATGAGGAGCAATTCATTAGCAGATTCTTGGAAGGTGGCGTTGTAATTGCATCGTAGGATGGTTGATCTACCTCACCACAAGAAAGGCGGTTGCAGATCATAACTTCTGCATTTCGCTTGCCAGGATTGCAAGCCTCTGGGTCTGAGAAGAGCTGTGTGGTGATCTGAAGGCTGGTAAGACAAGCGCAAGAACTTGTGCAAGCATCAGGGATTCATAAGTATGACAGAAGAATAAAGAAGTAGGTCACTGCTGCTGAATTCCCCTTTGTGAATCACTAGAGCTACTCAGAAGAGGAACAATTGGAGGCTGAAGATTTCCTCAGACATCATTGTTTGGGGTCATTCGCAGTGGGGAAAAAGCCAATCTCTTATGAATGCTCACTCTATTTACATTCAGTAGGTGCTCTGGGGCAAATATTTAAATTATAAACAAGGATTTTGACCACAAAACACACATTTTAAAAATACATGATAACTTATGACAGACTGTGTCTTTCACCCAGCATAATGTGACATTGTAGTTGGAGCCCTTGGGACTGTGAAGCAATTCAACCTCAGGTTGTGTGGAAAGGGTGAAGGCGCTGGAAGCTGAAAGACATCGCTTTCAGAGCTCTTAAGTAGGTAGCAAACCAAACCACCACTTGTCCTTGGAGCAATTCAACCTACCACAGTCTTGCTTCACAGCCAGCTGCCCCCATCACACTTTTAGTGGGTGATAAACATCATTATGTGCCATTGCTCAATTTCTGCAGAAAGCTCCTTCTAAGAGAGTGTTTATTTTAGAAAGATTCTTAAGGTATCTTTTCACCTTTATTTATTCTTCTCACACCACTTCTTTTCCTTCCCTCTGCCTCCTTCTTTCCCTTTCTGACTCTGATCTAACTTAGAAAATGCTGAGTTTCGCAATTTCAGGGTTTATTAGCTTTTCTTCTTTTCTTCTTGGTCTTCCCACCACGACTCTTTTATACCCATCCCTGACAATGGGAGTTATCTCCAAGTGTTTAGGATCAGACAAGCAACAAGACAGCAAAGGGCCGTGCCACCTACACCACTCTCGCATCTCCCACGAAGGGGAACAAGCGTGCAACCACAGCTCTGTGCCATTCCCAGAAAGGTTTGGCATGTTACAACACACAAAGAATTCAACAGGTAGCAAGGCAGACAGGGTATCTTATCTTTGCAAGTCTTACCCAGGATCCTGACTTGTGGATGGAGCTGGGAGCCTGGGGAAAGCACCTCATGTCCCTCATGTCCTGCCACCAGATGGCAGCCACTGTTGGTGGAGGAGAAGTCGATTTCCTCTGCTCTCTCTTGCCATTAATCTCTTCTGGAAGTTGTGGTTACAGCTTGCTGCTGTAGCTGCTCCTATCTCACTTGTGATCTTTGGTGAACCCAGGAAAAATGACAGCTGTTTCTTCAATGAGTTTCCCTACCATCAAAGGAGCCTAGGAATCTGTTCCCAATTGTGGACTGGAAGAGGCTGTGCTTGACAACTTCGCCCCTCCCAGGTTTTTTTCTCTCTTTTAGTAGAGGGAGGTATCAAATAACTTTCCATTTTAAACCATCAGGAAAATTACATATCCTTTACTTCAAGCACATGACCTTGAAAATCACAGGGCAGGAGGCCTCAGGAACTGCTCTTGCCGTTGCCTAAAAGCGATTACTCCCTGTCTGATTCGACGGTGCTGTCACAGTTTTGGAGCTGTTGTGTGTAGCACACAGGGTCACAACACACCAACAGTCCTGCAACCAAAGACCTTCAACTAAAAACCCCAGGGCTCTAAATTCCAGTTTGGGTGAAGTTGTTCTGGGGTGCAGCCAGGCAAACACAGGCACACACTAAATAATTTTAATCTGGAATATTTCAGTGTTTCTGTGTGTCAACATTTAGGCAAGCCATGGCCTTTCTTTGACGCTAGCTCCCTAGAAAACCCGTTCTTACTTCAGCTTATCTCCTACAAGTGTAGTCTGGAAGGTCATGTGTGTTGGGAAATCTAAGCTTGCAGTGTGTTTCTCTGGTCATGGAAACCATTGACTGTTAAATACATCACCTTCTCCTATTTACCCCTGCTAAAGGATAGTTTCAGTTGTATTTTTATTTGTTTTTTGTACGTTGTCTCACTATGGTGTATTCACTGAGTCAGGGAAGCAGACAAAGGCATATGAGTATTATCTCTTCACCCAAAACAAAAGGAAGAGCTGTTTCAAGAGTATGACGGTCGCAACCATAGTCTTACCACAGTTCATTCCATTAACTTTTTAAGTAAGATTTTTTGAATTGTGGAGTGTAGTGATAGGACAAGGGGTAATGGTTTTAAATTGAAAGAGGGGAGATTTAGATTAGATAATAGAAAGAAATACTAGAAAGAAATTCTTTCCTGTGAGGGTGGTGAGGCACTAGAACAGGTTGCCCAGAGAAGCTGTGGCTGCCCCATCCCTGGAGGGGTTCAAGGCCAGGCTGGATGGGGCTTTGAGTAACCTGGTCTAGTAAGAGGTGCCCCTGCCCATGGCAGGGCATTGGAACCAGATATTCTTTAAGGTCCGTTCCAACTCTAACCACTCTATGATTCTATGAATTTTCATATTCCCATCAGTCTATGCAACTGAAATATCGTGTATCGTGTTCGGCGATGTCATAATGTAATAACTTTCTGAAGCAATCAAATACCTCTGAAGAGGTTCAGACCTTGATCCTTGAGTTCTTTAATGTGCAGTGACACTTTCTATCCTTACAGATGGCTCCAATACTCTGCAGAAGGAATACACTATTTTATTTCCTAAGAATAATGAGTTGAAAGTTGTGCTGAGGAAGTCATAGCTACAACCCAAAACTTGTTTAGGCAAGCCATAGAAAAATGAGGTTTGAACTACAGACAGAATAAATAGAACAAAACTAAAATGTCAGGCAATCCATTTCAGTGGATTTCCCATAGTATTTGTTTACTTTTTTTTTCCTGTTATATGCTCTTGCTGATTTAAATATTCGTGGTAGTGAAGTGAAGGACTTATAGATGTGGCCTAAGTCAAATATACTGTGTGATGCAGAAGGCTTGAGGCTGTAAAGTGAGATTTGGCTCTCTGGTTATGTTTGATAACATAATAGGGCATTTACTCAGCTTCAGATCTGGGTTAAAGACATTTAATTGTTCATCTTGCTTTTAGTACTGCCATTTGGAAGACTCTTCTTGGCTTGGATTTCGTAAAAAAGATACAGAAAGAGGTCCCAAATGCTCTTGCTTTTCTTAAGATCTGCTGTCATTTTCTTCCCAGTCTTTGCATTAAAGAAGGGCTAATTTGAACAAGTTCAGTCTTTTATATTTGTGTTATACATTACTTTCTGGGGTTGAATGTAGCATTTTATACGTGTCCACAAGCCAACACCTGAGCTGTAGCTATTCTGGCGATACTGAGAGGGCCAAGATCTAGTAAAGTAACAACCGCATCTGAAGCAGAACCAAGGTCAATTTGAAGAGAAAATTAGCTCAAGAAAACATCATAGTTTAGGAAGTTTGGGAGACTGACTTTTTCTTGCAGATTACAGAATTTTTACTAATACTAAGTTCAAATTCCACTTTTACCAAACATGGATCTTTTTCAAGTACCTTCTCCTTGCCATTTTGGAACTGTCACTAGGTTTGTTAAATTAATACATGTTGATGTAATGTGGGTGAAGTGTTTTGTTTTTTTTTTTCGCTTCTTAGGAGCAATACAGAATTTCAGAGACATTACTTTATTTTCCTGATTGTTTTATTTTTTAAAAAATATAAATGTAGGTCTCACCTAAAAGGGTGTGAATGAAGGTACATGGTATCTACAACCACCATAAAGCTAGAAAGTTAGACTGAGATATCAACTCATAGGTTTTTTTTAATTCATATTTTTTTAATTTCTTAGGGTGTTTTGGTTCCTTCTGTTATGGCTTATTGACACAGATTTCTCTTTAATCATAGCTCTTCAGGCAGCATCCTGTTTTTAAAACTTACTTCAACCGTTCACCCAGAAAACCAGCTTGACTGCACTTTACAGAATATATCTTTTGTACTTCTGTATTCAAGAGTGTTTGTTTCTGACTATTTTTTTCCCCTCTGGGAAGATACTGTGGCCTGCAAAGAAAGCAGGATTCTAGGACATAAACAGAGTTGTCTTTTTCCTAGCTCTGCTACTTGTACGGTATCGTATGTGCGTGTATTTACAGTTTACCATTATTTCCTGAGGTTTCCATACCATAACCATGACTTTTTTTCTTTTTCTTTTTCTTTTTCTTTTTCTTTTTCTTTTTCTTTTTCTTTTTCTTTTTCTTTTTCTTTTTCTT
>JAOQGH010000019.1:73865293-73888404 GCA_025769975.1 Gallinago jamesoni
GATGGGGCAGCCACAGCTTCTCTGGGCAACCTGTTCCAGTGCCTCACCACCCTCACTGTAAGGAATTTCTTTCTGGTGTCTAATCTAAATTTTCCCTCTTCCAATTTAAAACCGTTGCCCTCATCTTAAAACCTCATCTTAAAGACTTGTGCTTCCCTCTGGTTGGGTATGGTGGTTTCCTTGTCCCTCAGATCATCTCTTGCTAAAGGGCAGGAAAAGATTTCGACTTCATTTTATGCCCATAAGTAACCCAGTCATAAAGGACTTCTAAGTGGGATTTCACTTGGTCCCAGAAATGCCACCCTGAGCCTGCTGTACCATTCATGCCATGGGATACAACAGATAAATTTAAGTTGCAGTCATGAATTTCCACTTTTCTCTTGCTCACTTCTTGCTTGGCTGGGAAATCTTGCGTGACTGGACCACCAACCTGATACTCATGTAACTGCACATCTTAATACAGAGTGTTGGAGGGCAGCCTGAATAGGCTCTTCAGGCTGGAAAGCAGGTATCTGTATAAATAAGAGCAAAGGAACAAAATTATCTCCTTCACCTTGAGATACAGGTGGAAAAACACGTAGGTCTGATGGGTGAAGGGGAACATCTGACTTTAATAACATAAAATGTTTTCTCCAAGGCTGTATATTTTCAGTGTAGTTTTGGCAGATGGGAGCTCTCATGCGCAGTCTCTAATCCCAGTTCTGCTGCAGGGTTTTTACAGGATGATGCAACACTGTGAGAGAGCAGAAAACTGGCCAGTTCCAGGCTCTCAGCCTTTGTCTGTCTCTTGGAAGCATAGCTCACTCATTAAGCATCACTGAATTTTGCCGGCAACTGTGGCTGGCTGGACCATATGTAAGATAAGCAGATTCACCTTTCAGTGGACTGGACTCCAGAGAAAGAGAACAGACAAACTTCTGGCGGATTGCCCCGTGTGGTTGTAAATGAATGTAGTATTTCCTGTTCGTGTTACAGTTCCAGGAGCTGGAACAGAAAAAAATGACTGTTTTGCCATGGAGAGCACGTTTGAGCAAGGCAACCCAATAAAACACTGGCCCAAATCCATATTTTTTAAATCATAAAGCTATGGTTAAAGTACAGTTAATGCAGTATAACTCTAGCAGCTATACAGATGTTATCATACCCATCTAGTTTATTATGTGAAAACTATAGTAAATCTGTCGCGATGACAAGAACACTAGATCCAAATTCTAGGTCCCATAGTAGTAATGTGGTAAAACATGCTGAAGTGTAGTTTTATTCTGGCATCTACCAAATTTATTAGACCGAGTACAGCTTGAGAACACTGCAAACCCTAGAAGAGTGTTATGATGATTGGGCACAATTTTTAAAGAGTTATCTGAATTTTCAGAAAGTGTTTCAGTCCTGCTAGAGATGACGCTTACTGAATTAAAGGCAAAGACTGAATTTGTACTGACATGTCATGGTGTACACATAAATTTTATGTCTGATGTGTCTGCAGGTTGATAGTACATTGCAGAGTTTATAAAAAGTGAATCAATACTGATAAATTAGGAAGAAATTAGTTGTTTGGTAACACTGTCGCTAAGCCTCACTACAACCAGGTGTGAATCCTTTCTCTTGTATAACTTGGACATATTGTAACACCAAACCAGAAAAAAAAATTCAAAATTAAGACAAATGTACTGATGTATGTTTTCATTCATTGCTACTTTAATACTTTGTGCTTGTTTTGGTTTTGTCCCCTATTGTCTTTTCTACAGGGAAGTAACCCTAAAAGTCTTGAATTACTCTCCCTAAAATCTTGGCGATGACTTACTTTCTCCTGTGGGGCAGATGACATAGCCTCTGTGATAAGTCCAAGAAATTATCTAAGAAGTCACTGTGATGGAGGGAATAATGGATAAGTGGTGACAAGTGAGACAAAATGGTATGTAAGTGCACAGATATTACTACATGTCTTACTCTTTCCATCTCTGCTTCATAGGTTACTGGTAACATTTAATGCAGCAAGGAAAGAGTCTAAAACTGGATATGAAGATGCACATTGAAGGTGATATGAATGATAATACTTACATGTCTCATCTGTAATGAGACATAATAATCAATGTCATCATCTGGTGCTTGCTCAAGGGTCTGAGAACATATTTGTAGTTGCTGGTAAAGTGCTTGCATTTGAAACTGGCAGTAAAGTGTGTCTGCAGCACAGGTTAAAGTAACTGAAAACATTTTAAGCTAAATCTTTAGAAGATGGTAGTAATAGGATCTGCGATCATGGGGACAGTAACTGAAACGAGGAGTAGATTTCTTCTTGAACTCTGTGTCGTAACGCTCACTTTAGAGGTTGCAGTTATCCTCTGGAGGTTACAAAAGCAGAAAGGGCCTGTAGGGATTATCTGCTGAGGCTTTCTGAGCCTGTGAGAAAATCGGCTTGTTGGGAATATCACAAGGTGTCTTTCCCGGGAGCTCCTGGCGATGAGCTAATTAGCGGTGGGGAGGGAGAGAGCTCAGTGCAGCTGGGCTCTCCCCTGCGGATCCCCCCACTCCTCCCAGGCAGCTGCTTACATCTCCGCTCCTCAAGGAGATGAACAGTGACCCTTTTGTCTGGTTCCTACCATTCCTTGGAGGTGGCTGTTCACAACACTATCTTGGCAGTGTCAGTGCTTCCTCACGAGGGCCTGGTTTTAGTGTTGGAATATCTATACACAGTTTATATTTGGGATGCCTTCAGACTTGACCTCTGTCCCTCTGTGCATCAGAGGATGTTGTGCACTTAAGAATGAGGAATTCAATATATTATGTTAGAAATACATAGATATTAGAAAGAAATTCTTTACAGTGAGGGTGGTGAGGCACTGGAACAGGTTGCCCCGGGAAGTCGTGGATGCCCCATCCCTGGAGGTGTTCAAGACCAGGCTGGATGGGGCTTTGAGCAACCTGCTCTGGTGGGAGGTGTCCCTGCCCATGGCAGGGGGTTGGAACTCAATGATCTTTAAGGTCCCTTCCAACCCAAATTATTCTATGATTCTATGATTCTATGACTCTTTTCTACTTCTTAGAAAGGTGCACCCATGGAAAGTCTCCTTCTGTCCTCCTTCAGCCTATTTGCCTTTTTACCTCTTCACCTGCTGCAAGAGGCTGATGAAGGAAGAGGTTTGCATCGCTGACTGTATCCTTTTCATGGCCAAGCATGGACCACGAACCCCAGGCAGGGTCATCATTCCCTGCCTGCAAATATTTTGTTGCATTCTGTTGGTAATATCTCATAGCAAACATATTGCCTGCTAAATTAATATTAAATTGAGATTGAAGGCTGAGATGTTGCTGGCTGTAGATATTTTGATTATAGCCTGTAAAAACAATGATATTGGCTGTAAGGCACAAAATATCATTCTTTTGAGTGTGCATCCTAGTATTTTCCATAAGGAAAGGGCCTTTCTTTCAAAAAAATTATGTATTCTTTTTCTCTAATGGAGTTCATGGTCAACAGTGAAGTGAAATCCTAACTTTTGGACAGTGAATTTAGCAGGAGTGGAGAAAATGCTTTTTTTTGAATCCTCAGATTGGGGATTCAAGGAGAAAAGAACAACATATATTCAACTAAAGTTCTTAGTCTGTCTGTCTGATTCATGGTTGTGCAGGTATGCTCATCTCAGTGGCTCAGACTTGTTCTACTGTATCTTGTGAAATACATACGTGTTACAAAAAGTAGGTGGTCTCTCATGTAAACAGTAGTAAATTTACAGTCTAAAATAGACTCATTCTTCCTTAAGGATTAAGGGGATAATCTGAAACTGGAATTATGTTTCTTTCTGTCTCTTTTAATTGACTTGTGCAAATGGACACTTTTTTTTAAAAAAAAAAAAAGTATATTAATGCATCAATTTCACTTTCCATAAGAAGATGAATCTAGGCTCGGGTCAGGGGAGGAGAAGTTTGAGCTTTGAACTATCAAGGCTCAAAAAGAGCAGTGGTACACATGGAACTCACCAAGAGTTTGAAAATTTTAAAAGAAAAAAGAAATGCAATAAACATTGCCTCCCTGAACACATCAGTATGATCAAAACTGCTAGGGAGTTTTCAGGACCAGTATTTTAGATTGTCAATAGAAGGTCCAAAAGAGATAGATTTCCACACCAAAGCTGCTTTATAGGGAATTAATTAAAAAAATCTATCTTCAATATGAGGTATTGCTAGAAAGGGTGTAGCATGACTAGGTAAAATGGCATTGATGCAAGATGTCTGTTTTCTATTCTAGTTCAAAGATTAAACTGTTTGAGCTGTTAGAGACAGAGAACTGAGTTCAGGGAATGGAGAGGTGGGTGATCACAGAATTGTTGGAGTTGGAAGGCACCTTCTAGAGAACATCTAGTCCAACTCCCCTGCCAAAGCAGGGTTGCCCAGCTCCCATCACTCAGAACTGCATCCAGGCAGGTCTTGAAAATCTCCAGAGAAGGACTCCACGACCTCCCTGGGCAGCCTGTGCCAGGGCTCTGCCACCCTCACCAGAAAGAAGTTCTCCCTCATATTTGAGTGGAACTTCCCATGTTCCAGCTTGTGCCCGTTGCCCCTCGCCCTGCCACCGGGGACCAATGAAAAGAGTCTGGCTCCATCCTCCCTCAAACCGTCCTTTAGATACTTATAAGCATGTATCCCTACTTTTCAACAGGTTTTCAGAAGATTTCCAAACCAAGAAGCCTGATGTCTTTATATTGCTCAGTAAAGAATAGAACTAATGAGCATGGGATAAGACTGGCATTGAGGAAGATTTGACATGTTTTTTTCATAATAGGAAAGAATGGACCACAAATCTGTTGGAGTCCAGAAACACTTCAACAAAGGAGATCAACTTAATACAATCCACTTGGATTAGCAGTTGGTGTTGGCCAGTGGCATTTGCTAATCTCACATTAGGCTTTTAAAGAAAGAATAGCAGAAAACACACCGTATCCTACTCCAGAACACTCTTCCAGCAACCCGTGGTTCAGAGACTTCTTGAAGCAGGTGTGGTGGGCTTTTTTCTATAGCTTTTGGTGTTTTGTTTCTTCCAGAAATATATTGCTTTCTTGTGTCCATGTAAACCTTCAGCCTATGCTGTGTCTTATGGTAAGGAGTTCCTTAGCCTTTGTGCATGTTTTGTAAGGATCTGCCTACTTTTGACTTGTTGAACCTGTGAGGGAACTAGTTTCATTTGATGCCCTCTCATGTTGTACTCAAAAAGACAATTATTCCTTATCAGGTGTGATAAAATGGATGTCAGTTACCTCCCTTTTGCCTTATATTGATATCTTCCAGTTTGAAGAATTGTAACATACAGTAATTTCTCATGCCAATATTTAATTGACCTTGTTGCTGTTCCCTGTTATTCTTCCTGTCCTGCTATTATTGAAGACAGATGACCAGATATACTTTGAGTTTCAAACTTGGAATTACCATGGATTTATGCAATGTCAGAATAAGTTATTATTTTTTGTCCATCACTCCTTGCCTCTAATTTTGCTTTTTGTTTTCTGCTGGATATATTATAAAGCCCTCCCACTCAAAGATGCCATTCCAGGACGACAACAATTGACTCAGATTATCATTGTACAGATGAAAAGAGACTTCCTTTTCCTAAAGTGAATCTCATCTGTCTGCATTAATGTTCACGTGCCTTTTCTCACTTAGCATTTCACTGTTGAGGTCTTCCTGGAAGTCATCACAAGTGGATGTGATGTGCACTGTTAACAGATCTGCAGGCTGGGGAATAAAGCAGTGAGTAGTTGGGTGGGATTGCCAGAAGCCAGGTGGTACCATTTTTGTTCTTAGTTGTTTATGCATCTAAGCGTTGCTGGCCTGATGGCTGCAAAACCACATATTGTCAGAGGTCCACAGATGTGATTTTGAAAAGTGAACGGATGCACACTGTCCACATGCAGCTTCATCGCTCCTCTTGGGTTAAATGCTGAAGTGGAACATGGTATTGATGAAGTCACAACGTGAAAAACACGCAGGTGCATTTGTTACAGCACTTATACAGAAGATTGGGTATAGTTAGTTTTAAGATTTGCTTTTCTAACAGTTAGGTCTTGTCTGGTCATGGAAGACTTATCTTTGAACAATGAAGCACAAAATAGTAAATGTCTAGAAGTTACAGCTTAGCTAATAAAGAATGCAGGCAATGGGTCAGTGCAGCAATCTACCATGTTTCATTCCAACTTCTTCATTTCAGGTCTCTGACACTGAAGCACTGCATTAAATTATCTAGATTAAAATGAGTTTCATAGGGGCAAGCCTCGAGCATACTGTGGTATATCTAGTTAGGTTTTTGCTGACATGTTTCTAGAGAATTAAAAGCAACTGTACCATTTGATTATGACTGGGCCAAGTTCATGATGCTATTTATCATTAAGTCAGTGACAACACTTTCATCACAGGACCCTTTAGCAGTTCAGTCATAGTTTTAGAGCTGAGATGAAATCTGGAATCTGTGCTCTTACTACAGTAAAAATGATTATTTTATTTTTAACCACTTAAAAAGAAATTATGCCATTTCTGAACTACTCTGCTTCCACACTCCCCCACTTGAGATTAACTTTCATACTGTGCATTTCAGACTGGTCAAAAAACTGTGAATATTTAAATGTTCTACGAGTTTCAATACATCTGCCTAGAATCTGCTCTTGGTTGCTGAAATAAAACCTGTATAAATTACAGGTTTTATTATTAATATAGTTTGTGTAAATACTTACCAAAAGGAGGCCCCTTTGTGGTCCCTAAGCAAATAAGAGAGCTAAGAAACTCACATAGTGAAATTAATTATCTGTTGGTTGAGTTCTTTTTCTGAGGCAAGAGGGAAAATGATGAATACTGTGATCTAAAAACCTGTTTTGGCTGCAGAAATTTATTTTGCTGACGGATTTTTAAGATGGATATTTCAGTCCTTGAAAGTGCATATAAGTTTCCATTAATGCGAACTGAGTAGATGGATCCAAGATAACATTTTAATAGCTAGGTGAAATAATAACAGAATTAATCCCACAACTGTTAAAGCTGTACAGGTAGAGTTATTTGTTTTGTTTCCAAGGATCTGGGCACTGAGAAAGTTTCATTTCAGACTTAAGTAAACTGTAATCCAGATTGCCAGAGTGAGATTCCACCATGAAGAAGTTACTCTATATAGGGTTTTATAAATAAAAAAAATAATTAATATATATTTAATTGGTTTTTTTTTCACAGCTGTTAGTACTACATGATGAGAAAAGGACAGCATGGACACGTCGCATTAAAGGTGAGCTATGAATCTTATTACTATGTTAACAGTTTGGAGCAGGAGACTCGAGGAAGGAGACTGTGCCTGAGATGAGAGGCCAAGCTGCCAGCAGAAACAAATTCAGTGCTGTATGATTTGTACTCTATCTTATTCATATATTAGAGAGACAATCCTTTTAGCACTTTATCCTGTCAGTTTGCTATCACGAAGCATATACTGAGGAGAGCATTTATTCCACATAGCTTTGGACACTAGACATAATATCTAGTCTTCCTGAATTCTCATTTATTCATGGGAGATTTGAAGCAGAAAATAACTTAGCAACTCTCCAGTCTTCAGAGTCAAATTTTGCTTTAATCACTCTTAAGCAAAGAATAAGGTCCAACACTCCAAAATGTAGCTGGTCTCCAACCTGCCAGTTAAAACTGCTAAATAAGGTTGTCTTTTTTCTGGTATGGATGTTTTCCATAATTTCCTAGGCATTTCCTAACATTGTTTTTTTTTCCTAATTTTAATGTAATTTGTAATGTGAAGGATTTAGCTTCTTGTTGCTTAACTGTTGCCATCCACTCCCAACTTGGAGAACGTGTCTTGGAGCACTAGTACTCGGACCTCCAAGCTACCTTTAACAGCAAAGGTCTGCATGTCTGATGTGTTCCATCAAGAACCCCTTTATGTGGGTGGAACAATGCCTTTGTTAGACTGCATTTGGTACACCTTGTTTCCAAGCTAATACTTTTTCCGTAGGCACGCCAGGGTACCTCAGGCTAGTTTGAAGACCATTGCACTGTGCTTCCCATGTGCTACCTTGTGCTTCAGGTGTGCTGCTACACTTTGTTCTATAGACGTGGCCAGTGCCTGTTTAAAACTAACATAAACAGCTCCTCCCTTTGAATACTAAGAGCCTTCTCCAAGGAAAACTGAACTTCTCAGGTTTTTTGTTTGTTTGTTTCTGATTCATCAGCAACTGGAACATAGATGGACCAGTGAGGACCAGTTCAAACTTTGCGGCTCCTGCTCCTGTTCAATAGTCTCTTTCAGCGGTTTAAACAAAAAAAAAAAGGAGCATGAGAAATTTTCAATGTGCTACCCCTATATGCTCATTAACTGAAAGTTGTGCTTTTAATAATGGCTTGTATTGTCACTTCAAAATAAAATCGAACCACATTAAAAAAAATGTCCTTTGAAAGCTAATGCCAATACAGAATTTGTATCCCACTTCAGCATGCAGCTCACTCAGGGTTTCTTTCACGTCACTGACTGATACACTGTCATTCAGGGAAAAATTCTAGCTTGTAGATAGCATATTCAAGTACAAAACATGTTATTGATATATCATATTAATCAGTAAATATATAATTATTTTTCAAATTCCTTCTTCTTCCTTTATCTCCTGACATTTGGGTGGAAAATGCCTCAACTTCAGCATTACAAATGTGTTAATTATGAATATGAACCTATGAAAGAGAGAAAGGAGCATGAATCTTTACAAGTTTTATTCTGGACTTTGCAAAAGAAAGATGAACATTCTCTCTGTTCTGGTTGTTTTGTGTTTTTTTCAATACAAGAAAAACCTTATTGCTTATTCACCTTTACTCAGCTTAATTTCCATAATCCTTAGCTAGATCATGACCTTTTTGGTGTGGTAGCTCAATTTCATCACTGGGTGCAGTGTATAATGGGTCATAGTCTCTTCTCAGTTACACCCATGCAATGCCAAGCACATGAGGTCAGTGGGACTGTAGGGGTGTAACTGAGAAGTTGTTTTCACCCATCGTTGCATTCTCTTTGGACAACAGATAGAGACAGAAGCTAGCGTTGCAGAGATGGAACCCCAAGTAGTCAGAGAAATGTTTGATCCTGTTGTAACTAAGCTGTGTGCTTTGTAACCTCAGATCATCTGATGAACTTTTGACAGGTGGCTTATTAAGAAACGTTTCTACTTTGATGTACTTCTGAACTGGCTCTTGACTATTCTTTATTAGTAGTTTATTTTTCTATGGTTCCTTGGGGCTGGATGATTACTACAGAAGCAATTAGGACATGACCAATTAAACAGATTCATTAGGTTCTGTAGTCCCCTTTGTACACAGTGGAGTTTACTTTTCCTTTAAGATGCTGATGTGAAAACAACTTCCTTAGAAAAAGTTATCTTAAGACATGATTTATTTTAGTGACCTTTTTTAAGTAGAAATACACAGCAAGATAATCTGTATTCTTTTCTATTTTCTTGGAGCCATACAATATGTCACCCTGGAACCCACTAATGCAGCAGCGGGTCAGTACAGGTATAAATAGGGTCTATATGACCCCTTTGGTCTTTTTAACCAAATATGTCATTCAGATTTGTTTTATCTTTCCTGAAAGTGGATTTTTTTTTTATGATGTAGCTGAAAGCAAATGAGATTCATGAGGATTAGCTTATCGTGCAACAGCAACTTTCCAGCACAGGAAGATTGTGTGGGAACTACATTGTTTATGGCCACGGTGCTTTACAGTCCTTCTGCTATCTGAAAAGAGGTTCTCACTCTTTCTGCATACGTGTGTGTGTGCTTCATCTCACAGACTCGTAACGCTGCGAGCAGGGCAAAGGAATTCAAACGTGCTAAACCCAGACTGTTGTAGGGAAGTTCAGCTCCCTCATCTGTTTTCTTCCACCTTGAGTCATCAGATATAGGAATTGACCTTTGGCTTCTTCTTAACCCAGAGGCCACAGCTTCTCTCCTGGCTTTGCCCAGCCATCTCTCCTTCCAGACAGAGGTCAGCACTTTCCCAGACTGTTCCCTGGGATGTGAGCTGAGTCTAAAGATCTTCCTGAGAAAGTCAGGATCAACCAGCTGGAGTGCCCCGAGGCCATGGTAGTGTTCTAGGGAACAGGCAACTCACTGTAGTCACCGAGTCTGTGTTTCACCATGGAGCCTGAAAGGTCCCCTTGCACCCCTTTGCACCTTCATTGCTTTCCCAGACCACCTTGCTCTGCTGATGACTTACCAGTCCAAGTGTGAAGACATGAGATCAAAACGTTTATGAGACTACACCTCTTAGCATGAGATTACTGTGACCGCTTCCAAGCCTCTTCCCTTCATTTTATGCTTCAGACATTTTGTCTTATGTGAATGGCTTGAAGAGACAAAAATAACAGATTGGGCAGGAGGACGTGATACTTTTGACTTTGTTCTGAACAAATTTAGATTCAAAATCAGTGAGACTTCTCCAAGACAAACTACTCCACTGTCAGATCTGACATAAGGTTTCTCTGTTGCTGGGGTCCTGGCATTTTGTCACACAATTTATCTACCTGATAGTGTTTGAGTAGGGTTCCACCCCTAACCACACCCCACCTCACCCCCAAAAGCTCACAATTTTGTTTTGGGATGTTTATGTCGGATATTTTATTTCTCCAGCTCAGTTGCTTCCTCAGCCAGAGAAGAAACATATCTATTTGCTATGCTGGAGCTTCATCACTCTGCAACAGAAAACGCAAGATCGTTGTTCCCCTGAGAGTTTCTGAGAGAATATTGATTCTGGTCCCTACGGCTACCTCCATCTGTGATGTCTGTAGCCTAAGGATTAATAAATCTTAAAAAGACACCGGGGAATTAAAGACTAAATGCAGTCAGTCTAAAAGAAGGTGTTGAACTCCAGGCTACTTGCTGCTGGCTAAGCCCTCTCATGTCATCTTCAGATGGTAGTTTTTCTGCTTTGTTTTATGAAATAAATGAACGTGCAGACATGTTATGAAGGTCCTAATCCATCGAGTAAATCTCAGGTCCCTCCAAAGCCTTCAGATTTGTGGTCTTTTTCTGCATAACCTTTAGAAGTACAAGCCAGATTCAGGGTTGTTGAAGCAGCTTCATGCAGAGATGTAGAACTGTCTTGTCTGGCACAGCAACAGGGAGAGACCAGGTAACGTGCCCATAGCTAGGGTGAGGCAGCAGTCAAGAAGAAAAGGATTGCCACTTTGTACTTGTTTGCTTTATTCCAGCTAGGTCATGCCAAATTATGACTTAATAAGCATATTAAAATGTGCAGGAAGACATACTGTATTTCCCACCTGTGACTGTGCGGCTTTTCCCCAATAGTGTCCATGTGATGCTGCCAGTATAGAAGTGATTTAGCAGAAATGGCAAGGACTCTGAAGACCACTTGGGGCTTTGGTGAAGGATGAAATCCACTAGTGTTGTAAATTTTACAATTTCCTTCACCAACGTTTTGGTTAATATCCTCTTGGGTAGTCATGCTCGTGACCTCAATGGGAGTCACAGATTACATAATGAAGAGAGGAATTTACTCTGAGTCACTAAAAAGAGTTTAAAAGATAATATTTTTACAATTAGGCTTTTAAAACTTTTTTGTGAGTTTGTTTGTACTGTGGTTCACTCCTTTCCAGAAACCCTTCATTTGAAGTGATTAGTTCAATAGAAAAAGGGAGTTAGCTTGTAGTCTGGGAAAATACTTCAGATTGAATCAAAATGAAAAGCTGACGTAAAAGCTTTATCATGATTCTTTCTAAAAGATATTTTTACATAGAGTTTGTTTTTAAGCTACAGTATTTCTTTTTAAAGGTGGGAGGAAGGAAGAATATTGTTGATTATGCTAACCCAAGGAATTTAATGTTGAAATCAAGACAGACAGAACTGGAATGACGCAGCATGATACCTTCTTATGATGTGATTGCAGTTTGTTTCTTAGAAAAAGTTTAAAATAAGTTTTTAATCCCATTGTTAGGGAAAAAATCCAATGAAGGGCTTAGCTACTGCGAGGTGCCTCTTTGCAGTTTTGAACTAGTTCCTCCTATTGAACTTGTGAGTCTTAAATGCCAGGAAGTGCTTCTGCTGCTTTACCGCATGTGCTTTGATCCCCCTGTGGTACTGCAGTCATTCAGATAACCTTGTGTTTATAGAGAGAGATTTCTGAGCATCTGATACATACCACAGTGTCTCTCAGGAAGGGACTCAATACAAGGATAACTTTCAAAGAAAAAAAGGAAAAAATTATATTCTGGTAATTTTGATTCAACATATAAATTGAATGAAGTGAAGTCTGTGTAGAAGACTACCAACTTAATAAGTTCTTGCAACACTGGTCTGCGAAGTTGGAAGTGAAAATGAAATTGTGGGTTTTATCATTATCATATTTCATAGCTTTTTATAAGTTTTATTGCTGAATTTGCAAGTAAATGGTGAGACAAAAAAAAGTGAAAAATTCCTATTTGTGTAACTGGAAACTCAGCTTGATTCCTGAACATCAAGCTGTTTTGTTCAACCTCATTTATTATTTCTAAACAGTAGGGGAAGTTCTATAAGTAAATCAAATTTTCAAACTTAAATTTAAAAGAATGCTTCTCTTTTCAGGTGGATTTGTGCACTGGTAGTAAATAGAGACCTGTGCATGAATCCTAACACAGTAAAAGCATTTTCATCAATCTGCGGATAATACAAAAGAAACATTACAATTCACCTTGCTTTGTCTCCTGGTATCCTTGGGGATCAGAGGATGAGAGAAAAATGTATTTTTTTTTCACACTCCTAAGTGAGATACATCATTTTATAGTACATAAAAAATCTCCAATAGTTTTTGATAACTATTGAGTTTGCTGATATGATATATCTCACGATAGAGATGTAAGCCTGACTACATACCAGGCTCAGGTTGTTCATTTGCCTGTCTTTACCCCCAAGAACTGTAAATCACCACAGATCAAAAATATGATAATACCAATTTTGGCTAGTTCTGTATTTAACATTTTTTCAAACAGGATTGATTGAAAATAGAATAAATTCTGTCTAAACTTGGGCAGATATTTGTTGGCTATTATAGATTATCATCATTATAACAGATGGAAATCCTTGGGATTGAGAAATAAAAAAAACAACCTCACCCAAACACCACACTGTCATAAGGGATCTCTTTGGCCCCATTTGTTTCAGAGACATAAAAATATATGCTTAACCTTTTGCTTTCTTCGGTCTAGATGCAGCTGTGCTGGAGTAGGCATAGTGACTCACAAGATATTAAAAACTGTTAAGCTGACAGTGCATGTAGAAAGTAATGCTTTCCCATGAAGAAATCTGAGGCAACTTTTGGAAAAAACACATTCTCTTTTTCTAGTATTTTCCTAATTTTATAGTAGATTTCCATATTTTTGTATTGGTGCCTCAAAAATCCATAGGATATACATTTTCTTTAAATCTGTAGGTGTTCAGAATAAAGTATAGAACCTTTTACGTTTCCTCTCTGCTAAATTCTCCTCCATTACCTTAGAGATACAAAATCTTGCAGTAACAGTGTAGTTAATACAATCTGCTTGATTTGAAGGATGCTACATGGAATTAAGTGTTCCACTTGTAGTGTTCCTGCCCACTAGTGTGGGGAGTTCTGTTCTGTAACCATAGTATCACAACTTGTAGCATTTCTGGGAGCAGTATGAGATTTTGGATTGCTAGTTGATATAAAAGTACTCATAATTCAAGTTGGGTGAAAAAAAGTGGCAGCTTCTGACTCCTAAATTGTCTGCAACTGCCACATCATTTGGAGAGCGAGAGTATTTCGCTTCCTTGAGATTTATGGTTTTCAGAAATCCAAGACATTTTACTCCATAGGATTTTTGTATTTCAATTACTCTTTGATAACTATCACTTCCAAGGAGAAAAAATTGAGATACAACAAATAAGTAAATTACATGTTTCAAAAAATTTGTTTTTTTTCAGAGAACGATTGTGATGGGTTCTCATTGAGACTACACAGAAGAACAGAATCTAAAGGAGTAACTCTGAAAGAATTCTTTTATATGATTCTGGAAAACTTACTTGATTACAAATAAGCATGTTTGTAATCTGTGGAATACTCTAGACATCAATAGAATTTCACAGATCCAGAAGTTTCTTTTTGGAAAGAAATAGCTTGTCTTTCACTCATTATGTGGAGCTTTTAGGGTGTCTAATTGTCTATCCTTGATTTCTTTGCTTGCTCTTATTTTCATATTACCAAAGGAGCTTGAACTTGTACATGAACTACTGTTTGATCCTTTCTGAAAGTCAGTCTGTTCTGTTACCACACATTACTTTTAGTCTTAAAGGGAAACTGTCATTCGGACTGCTTTTTGCCTCAAACTGAGACCTCTGATTTGACACGTAGCTTGAGCATGTGTTTACATTTGGTGCTAAGGGGAAAGTTATTTCCTTGATTGGGATCAAAGCATGTGTAGTACCTTAGATCAAATCCTTGTAAAGGCAAGGAGTCAGATGCCGTAAAATGCAAGAAAGATGAAAATGGCTAGGGTTGTTGTGTTTTTTTCCTCATTTATTATGACTCTGTTTGCCGTAAGACTTTATTTCAGGGATACTTGGGTAATATGAAGTATTTCCCATAGAATATACGACCGCAGCACTAAGGGCCTTTTGCTTGACAAGCCTTTCTCATAGCAAACAGCCATGATGTATTAGAGTTGCCAAGATGTGATGGCAGGGATTTTAAGTTGAGCTTACAGACCTTGGTAATACAAAGGGCACGTGATAACGTCTCTTCCATTAGAAGCTATTATGGTAGCTTTTTCTGCTCTCTGTAGTATAAATAGAGTCTTAATACAATAATCCCATTCCATTTCTCCGCTACTGTGGTGCATCCCCTTGCACGTGTTGTCAGAGATAAGAAGGAATGAGGCTGGGTACGTGGGTTATTTTTTCCCCTTGTACTGTTTTTAAAACACTATGCTATTCACTTTGTTACATATTCGTAAGAGAATGCCAGAGCCCCAGCTAATCTAAGGCATGATTTGGCCTTGAGACTTCACTAACAGCTTCCATTCAACTGAACTACAGAGGATGCAGCAGAAAAGACACAGATGCCACCAGCCTTATATGCTGTCTAAGAAAAACACTATTTTCAGAAAATCAAAATATCTTCTCGAAAACTGAGCTGCAGCACATTCAGGAGAGTGCGGATGGCATTTCTGCATGGCTTTTACAAAGGGCTCAGGTCCTGGTAATTCTTGTGCTTTATTTCCAACATACAGAATTTGCTCTGAAAGTAAAAAGCAAAATATATGGTTAATGTTGAGGATGAGACTAGCTGCACCACCCATTAATGGTGTATTTTCACTCTTCAGTTCTCTGTTACTTTAAACTCTGCTGAGCATTAATCATTTGAACTTCAACTTTCCAGGTGAGATGTGTGCCTCAGGCTAACTGTAATTATGAGGAAAATACCAGTGTTTTTTTTTAAGAAAACAAGAATGAAAAAAAGCACATTATTTTGTTCTTGTTAGAAGGAATCCTGGCAACTTTTCTCTGAAAAGTTCCAGCAACTTGAGTGCTGGCAGCAAAAGCTCCTTTTATGATGCATGTTCCTTTGAAAACCATTATTAATTATAAGCGGTTTCAAGAGATCATTACTAGAACTCTGGAATGGTGAAGATACTTGTCCATGTTTAATGTATCAAAGCCCAGAACGTGCCACAGTTTCACCTACGATCTCCTACACAGTTGGCTTTGGTTGAACACTGGACACAGTAAAGGAGGCTATCTCCTGTGCTTCCTTGATGTGCTCCAACAGTATGGCAGAGGCTACTTGACATGGATGTTGACGTGAAAGTGCAAAAGAGGGTTGATAAAGAGCCCAGGGAGGAGGGGACGGAGGTTGAAACTGGACAGAGGGTAAAATGGTCACAGGGAAGTAGAAGCTGGAAGTTACTGGGTGAGAAGGGATTAGGTGATGAGGAGTAGAAAAGGCGACACAACCTTTAACTGGACAACAAGAAGGCTGTGATATGTAAGAAAAGAAATGTAGGTGGTGAGGATCAGAAGTACATGGAAAGACCTATGTTTAGCTGAATAAGAAGGCAAGCCATCAAATATATAGCTATAGAAGAAGACAGTAAATGAGGGCAACTTATGATGAGTGCTGGGCAAGAAGAGAAAAAGAAGGAAGGAGACGTGTTAAATAAAGAAGTTGCCAGACAAAATGAAAATAAGTAACAGTTGCATTTGGAAAGAGAATATGGAAACTGGGCAGAGATGCTGCCAACAGTGAAAAACTATTATGACAAAGAGGCAGAAGACAAACTGGAGGGAAGAGCGAAGAAGAGACCAAGAGAGGGTAGGAAGCTGTGTGCTGCATGGAGTGCACTCTCTTCCACAGCCAGGAGCAGATCTGGGGTGCACCTCTCTCTTCCCTCATCAAGACTTTGTAAAACCTTCTGTTTCTGCCGGACGGGCTGCTGACAACACAGCAGTGGATTGCCTGCTTCTGCCAGCTCAGTTCTTCCCTTAAGTGGCAATGAAGGATGCTAAGTGATTTGAAAGTTCTTAACGCGGTGACTCGCGCCACATGGAGATATGATGTCATATTTCAAGCTTGCTTTTTCCCTCCAGATCTCAGCTGTATCAGAAGTGCTTCTTGAAGACTGGTGATAGATTGCTGTTATTAATTATGACGCTGTCTTTAGTCATAGGTGCAGGCTACTAGAAATTTCACCTTTTCTGATTTTTTTCTGAAAGTCTCTAATACTTCAAGCAGGAGGGTGCGGAGCTGCTAATTTCAGAGAGGTCCTAGCAGGAGCTGGCATGGTGGCAATACACAATCACATACTGGTTATGGATGATATCTAATCCACTTAAACCAGAATTTAAAATAAATAATAGTGGAGAAGAGACAAAAGGAATAATGGTGGATGAAGACTTGTATAAACAACTTCCTTTATAATCAATTTGTATTATTACACTTCAGCTGAACAACAGATATAGTCCAGGTTTTGCTGAATACAGAAACCAGAAGGTTTTTAAAGCAAAACATTAATCGCACTTATTTACTTCCACAGTGACAGTGCACATTTAAACAATGCATCTTTGTTTTCTTTTTCAAAGATTTATTGAAGTAGACAACTGTTAGTGACTCTCAGGAGCCATTCAGGGAGTCAGATTCAGAGTCCAAACTTGGTGAGGAAACACCAGAGGTCTATTCTGACAGTCCCCTGAAAGCAGGGAGGGATCCCACAGGAGCATTGCTGGTGAGGTAAGGAAAGGCAGGGGCAATTCAAGATATAAGTAAATAAGTGGGTGTTGTTTTAGGAGACTTTTCTGAAATGAAACATGATTATTTGGTTTGTGACCCACTTTTCATAGTATCTTTAAATGGTTTGAATCTCTTATACCTGATTAGTTTTCTATAAGGTAGAATACTAGGTAGATTAGTATCCATCTAATAGATGCCCATTATATGTATTGTACTCCTGCTAACAAATTATTGATTATTTTGTTTGGGTTTGTTTTGGTTTTGGTTGTGGTTTTTGTTTTGTTATGTTTGGGGTGAGGGGGGGTGTTGTGTTGGTTTTTTTTTTAATTTTGGTGAAAAAGTTATTACTCTCATTCTTACCATCAAGAACATTTAATAGTTTGATTTAGTCCCTTATGTCTAGACTAGAAATCTTGCCATCTGACAGTCTATCTTAAACTCTTGCCTGTGCTTTGAGGACCCAACAATGGCAACAGCTGTGAAGGAACGAGGCGACTGGGAGCGAGGTAGAAGGAAACATAAATAAGCTTTTCACATTGGGAGACTGCAAGCAAAGTTTACCCAGGCACATGGGACTATTCATTCAACAATTCAGCTGTTGCTGAGAATTACTCATGTTTTTCTGACGTGTGCCTTTAGGGATAGACATCTTTTCTCTTCCTTTTCTCCCTTCCTTCCTACTGCTGCTTCGGGTATGGAAGGAATGGGTGTTGTGCCTCCTGTAATATACGTTAGTCTTTTGAGCATCACATGAAGGATCTAGCTATGAGTAATTTTTCAGGCCAGACAGATATGGATAGCCTCAGTGATGTGGGTGCTGTAAAATTCCCAGAAATACTGCTGCAGTTGTCTAATCAGCTTAAGAAATATGCAGGGGGAGGAGTAGGTAAAGTGGCAGGGCTAGATTCATCTCCATGGCAATATGCTGATATTTTCTGCCTGTGCATGTGCAATTTTGTCAATTTGTGTTTGAATAGCCTACTAAGGCTACTTCTTCATATTTAAGAAGAAAAAAAAATCACAGTGCAAATTAATCTGGGAAGAGTTTTGTTGAGTGATTGAACAATTGTGCTGGCTTTTGGGTTTTTTTTATTATTCCGCTTAAAAATCTTGCTTCTAGGCTGTAGAACCTGCACTGGCGTAAATAATGTTACTGAAAATTTACTATTTAAATAAGCATGGTGGGTGGCAAAAACTAGATGTTAAAACCTAACCAGTAAACTGTAAGCATTTGTTGTGCAAATGGATTTGGCTTCAGTTAGGCAAGCGTAAGTTTGGCTCTATCAAGTAATTTTCAGAATGAGATGTCTTTAGGGAATAGTAAATTCAGTTTTTCTTTCAGCATTACTTTTCTAGGCAAGGTGCTTTTATTCTGTAGCAGGAGCTATGCTGAGCACCTCCCATGAAGCTAAGAATTGACTTCAATAAAAAGCATAATGACTACGTGTCAGATAAAACAGTGATGAACTGCATTTCTTGAAAGAGTGAGAAGGAAACTTGCTTTCCTTCCGTTGACATCAGAGCAAATCCATAGCCCACAGGACATTTAAAAGTAGATTTTCTATTTTCAAAGGAGGATATTACTGCTAATACAGTAATTGCCTCTGGCTAGTTTCCTTTGAATTCCTTTCTAATTTTTTGTTGGACAAGTTAATTATTTCATCATTTAAATCATAAAGTGGTAGCAATCTGGTCCATAACACGCAAAGCCTTTACTGTAATATACATATATATGTATAAATGTGAACAACATCTTTTATTTTCTTTCTTGTCTGATAAAAATTGCCCACTCTAATGGCTAAAGTTTGCACCATATAAATGGCTTGTTCAGAAATCTCACAGGTATGATGCAAGAGTATGGTTTTGCATATTCTTAAAAAAAAACCCCACACCTTAAGTTGCCTTTTAGATGCCCATTTACATTAGAGCAAGCTACATACAAAATGCTAATAAGAATAAGTATCCCCATGCCAACATCAAAATACTGCAATAATCAGTCATAACAACATGTTATATAAGAGACCTTATTCAGGGTAAATCTGGTACTCAACCTTGGTCCTAATGTGCACTACCTGGAAATCATAAAGAAAAAAACTTATCCTTTAGACAAATATTGAAAGTAAATTGAGTATTTAAAATATTTTAAATTTGAATTTTTTTTTTTAAAAAACATATGGAAGTAAAACCAGGTAATGTTAATTGATACATTATTCAGTATAATTGGTGTTGCCTAAAGAAAGGACTTCAAACACTTCTCTTTTCATACAGAAGAGTAATTGAAGTCTAGTGTTAACAGTGAATTTCATTGCTTTGAAATTCTTGCAAACCATGGTGAAATGAGTGATAGACCCTACTGCTAGAACTGTAACCCTAGAAATATTTAGATTTATTTTTCCTTTAAGCACATGCAAGGAGGAGCTATTTTCACTCCTTTCCATATTAGTCCTGGTAAAGTTTTAGGTTTTCCTGTTCTGATACTGTGAGCAGTTTGGACTTGGAATTGGGTAATATTTACTTGATTTAGGGGGGAGGGTTTAATGGTCATTAGATGTTATAGCTTGGGTCCTATTGCATGTATTTAATTCGAAAAGACTTCCTTTGTCTCAGGAACTTGATAGTGGAAAGTTTGATCACTCTGACTGTAATGAGGAATCGTATCATCCAATTACATAGTTAATGTTTATGGTCCTTATTTCTCATTCATGAGAATGACTGCTTAACCAAATACCTTCCCAGTTTTATTTTGGTTTGACAGCTTGTCACATAGCATGCTTGAAGTCAAAAGGTCCTGAGGAAGTATTCAGTGGTTGAGTATCAGAAAAAATTTCAGTGTTTCACCTGGAAAAGAAGAGGACTGCATTCTGGCCCTATTCTGGCCCTCTTCTAGGGAGTATGCAATTATGTATTATGCTTTGCTGTATTTGGATTAAACAGACACAGTTCTGTGGATAACCATCTAGGTGCCATTCTTATATATGCGTTGCTTGTGTAACACTGCATCCTACTGGGTGGGGTTTTTTTAAGGTATTTTCAATTTGATAATAAAGATTGATATAGATGTATAGATGTCTGGTGTGCAATACTGCTGGTTCCACTATATTAGCTGGCACAGCCCTCTTCAGAGGTAGGAGTTTCAACCCAGATCACTGACACCCCGGGAAAAAATGGCCAGTTAGAGGCAGCATGAAAGTGAGCTTTGGGGAAAACTGATTTTTTTGGTGATAGGTGAACCCAAGGGCACCTGCCAGAAAGCACCCAGTCTGAGAGTGCTCACTGGGATGAGACATAAAAGATTGCCTGAGATGCTTAACCCTGAAAGGCTTGGGATACGCCTGTTGCAGTGCAAGTCCAGGACTTTAGGTGGCTGGGAAGGTTTAGTAGGAAAATTACAATTGTCTGTAGAACTGGTCATGGATTCTGAGGATTCAGTTTGGATTCTAAAATCCTGCTAAAAAAAACCTTTCTGTAGGTCTGACCATAAATATTTGCACAGAGTTGTAGGTGTTTGGCCATGGACATGATGAAAATCTGCCAGGTTTGCCAGCCCTTTTACCAAAATACGGAAAGAAATCCCACAGAACTGCTTCCCCTCAGACATGAAGGTTTTGTTCTCTTGGTGGGTTGAATGACATTGGGAGACCTGAAATATGCTGCTTGTGTCAGGGTTGGAAGTTAAAGGGCAAGTAATTGGGACTCAGATGCTGTGTGAGCAATGGTCTCCTGGTATATATATAATATACCTATTATATTATAATATATTATATATTATATTATATATAATATATAAAATTTCCTGTATATTGTATATTGTATAATATAAATATTATATATATAATATATATCTCCTATAATATTTTATATTATTTTATAATACATTAGCCACAGCCTCTTGTTGTGAGCTACCCTTCATGCAATGGTTTAGCCTGTGTAGAGTACAAAGTAGCATTCATTTCTCCTGTTTTATTTCCCTGAATGTACAAATCTGTGCCAAATGTTGGGCCACATACCCACAATAAGTAAAATGTATAAAGAGGGTTGGTGCACAGTCTTGATTCAGTTACAGTCATGGGATCAATAGTGCAGATTTATAAATTCACTCAATCTAATTTATTCTGCTGGATATTGCTACAGTTGCTTGTGGGATTTAGTCTTTATTGTTTCGTAATCTCTGAACAGCAAGTTTTACAACTAATTGTTCTGTGGTTTTTCATACAAACTGTGTGTATGGAGAATTAAAACACTCTCAAATCCATGTCCAATTCTTTCCTTTGATATGTCTTTCTGAAGTCAACAGGAGTGAGGCCTGCCTAATACAGATGTGGAAGTCATTGTCACAGAATATCATAGGGGCCAAAATTCTAAATGGTTTTAAAAGGACTAGACAAATTTGTAAAGGATAAGTCTTTTGGTGACTGTTACTAAATGGGATGGTCCAAGTGTTACTTACAGCTCAGTAAGGCTTGGAAGTGTCGATGGGTAGGAGCTGAGGACATGGCTTGTGGGATGCTCCTCCTGGTTTGAATCTCCTCCTTGAAGCATCTGTCCCTGTCCACAGCCGTGTGTTGGGTTTTGGTTCCTTGGATCTTCAATCAGAATCAGCATGGCTGCTCTTACCTTTTGATCTTATCTGTGTTGTTTTGTCTCTCGAGATTTGGAGTTTTTCTTCCCCTGTTACATTAGTTCATCCTATTGTCAGATAGCTTGAGGGGAGGAGAGGGAACAGATTCTCCCAGTCCTATTAGCTAGGCAGTGTATTAGTTTGCAGATGGTTCTACACACTGCTTATTGATTTCCATCCTACTTCTCATTATACCAATTTTGTAAGAATTATTTGCATTTTCTATTTTGTAGACACATGTTTAAGAGGAAAAATTCATTTTTTTTGCATGTGTCTTTTGATTCTTTATACAGTGGTGATTATTCCCTTCTTCAGTCAATAATTAATATGGACAGTAAATCAGAAATATATTTAAAGACTTAATAATCCCTCTGATTAGTTCAGCACAATCTTACAAACACAGATTACACCTGTGCTGGATGGAATGGTGTAAGTGATAAATTTCATGGCGAAATTGTTCTTTTCATGGTCTTAAAGGTAGCATAATCATCTAAGTGTTTGACGCCAAAATGGTTTCTTTGCAAGAGGGACTTCAGGGTAACTATTTGCAGAGGGACGAAAGCCAATGATGAGTGAAGCAACCTCCTATTCCACAAACACCAGTAGAATTACCCAATGTCTTGTAGGACTGAACTGCATTATGTTGGTCAGTCTGACTTGCAAGATTCCTGTCTTATGGGTTTAAACTTGTTTTCAGTTTGCCAAGGGGAATACATCACAGGAGTACATGTGAGTCAGCATCTCAGCTGGCCGAAACCAGAGTGTTAATGGACCCAACAGTGTACTTCCTCAAAAACATTTTTCATTTTAAAATGTGTGAAAGGGACAGAACACTTACTCATATTTTGTAAAAAGAAAAGGAAAAGAGTGAGGGGCTTCTCGGTTTGTTGTTTTACTTGGGGTTTTTTTCCCCAAAAAAATGTACAAGAGCATGCAATTAGTTTAGGAAATGGTACTAATGGTCATCCAAAAATGCTTCTGTGGAGAATTAGAGCAGTCAGAGCATATAGGAAACCTGTAGGCTGAAGAAGACTGCTTCATATATGTCTTTACAGGTCATTCTATATATGGAAGTGACACAGTATAATACTGCTCTTTCACGCTGCACACAAAAAAAAAAAAAAATATGGTACAGAATACAGTCACCAATACAGGTTATGGGTGGACCTGATGAAGACAAGTTCTGAAGAGAAAGATCTGGGGGTCCTGGTAGACAGCAAAATGACAATGAGCAAGCAGTGTGCTCTT
>JAOQGH010000019.1:73888504-73900738 GCA_025769975.1 Gallinago jamesoni
TCAGCAGGGGAGTTGGACTAGATGATCTCTATGGTCCCTTCCAACTCTAAAAAATTCAGTGAAATTCAGTGAAATGCTGTTGGTGATCCAATGAGTTCCGAGCTGCGGAGTAATTCTGCTAAGCTTAGAAGGTCCTCTGGCAAGTGTCAACTCCCATGCTGTCATCAGTAGGAGGGCTGCTGAAAATTCAATGGATTAGGCAAAGCTAGTTGGTCCTCACCAGTGGGCTATGTGATGCCTTCTGCTGCCCTATTGTTCAGGGTGAGGAGGCATAGCTGGGGGTGGGGGGAGAGCTGTGTGGCAGGAGACTGCGATAAAAACCGAGGAGATTGCTGGTGACCTCTAGGACTTCCTTTGAACAGTGCTTAACCCTGGGGTCAGCGGGTCAATTATTATGCCCTGGTGCTGAACGGAGTCGTGGGCGGGTGGTGAGGGAGGATGGGGATGGCACATTTGGGAAGTTTTCTCCTAGGCTCGTGCAAAGTGAAGAGCCGGTTTACCAGAAGCCACCTCCTCAAGGAGCACAGCGGGACCTTTTCTCGAGCAGGGTGAATTGACTCAACGGGAGATGGATGGAGTGCAGCTGGATTGCTTCCAGTTCCAGTGGGGTTGGAGCGTGATGTGCTGCCGTGTGCTCTGTCAATGGGGACCTACAAAGTAATTGGGAAACTGGAGAGAGGTTTTTGGTCTGTGCCAAAAGACGTGATGAAGAATCAGTTTGGTAAGCTTCAGGATACGTACATGCTGGGGGGCTCAGACTTCTCCTCCCTTGTGACAGGCAGCTATTTGGGAATCGGAGGAGCTGAAGGGTATGTGCAAACCTTCAGATGTACCCCCTTCCCAGGGCTCAGAGGTCAGCTGTCCCTATGTATGGTATCAGACACACTGGATCTCACTGGTTACTAACCACCATGGCCTTTTCACTGCCTGCCTCCAGTGAAGGAACCCTCCAGAGGGGGATTAGGAGCACGGTGTCCTTAGTTTACCTTCGTTCTCACTAACGTAGACAGGGGCAGCGTCGGTAAGGAGTGATGGAGTGCTGCGGCGCCGTGTGGTGATGTCCCACAGTTTGAGAGCAGCTGGAGCAAGCGCAAACAGCAGGCTCAGGTTCCTGCCCAGGTCACCCTCTCTGCTGGAGCTGTCTGGAGGTCAGCGTTCCCATCTGCACGTAAGGGTCCATCTGCTGATAAAAGGCTACTGCAGACGAGATACGGACTTACAGTTCTTACAAGGAGATACCGTCACAGCTACTGAAGGGCTTACCCCTGTGAACCTCTCTAATCCCTTCTAAAACTGCTCATGGTCTTGGTCTCCATGACATCCTGTGGCGGTGAGGGCCACAAATATAATGCACTGTAAAACAAACCAGAAAAAAAAAACAACCAAAAAAACCCCCAAAATCTTTCTCTTATAACTTTATAGATTTATGACATCCCTACTCCACCACTTCTTTCCCACCAACTTTATAGCAAAATTTAATAACAAATCATTAGATACAAATTACTCACCATTAAATGAGGATAAATTGCTGGATTAGGAATAATCCAGATAGATAATTTTTAGGTTTTAAGAAAGTTTTTTGCATTGTAAATGTTTCTGATAGGAGCTCTCCATGTAGTTGTCAGGTTAAGTGATTTTTTTGAGGACTTAAGAATGTGCTTTTAAAGAATCAGTTTTGAGCTATTCCAGAGTTTATGTTGTAGCTAATAAATATTTTGTTTTGCTTTCCACCTTTTGCTTTCACTGGAATTTATCAAATAAAGTAAGACATGCCAAGATCTCCCATTACAAATGTATTACTAACAATGCTCTACGTCCATCGTTGTTGTCACTCCTAAATAAATCATAATAAAGGATGAAAGGAAAACACCATTTTGTTGTGCCTCACTTTGCAACACTTTGAAGAAACTGCTTTTCTGATAAGAAATGAGGCTGGATTCATGAGTATGATTCTAGGTCATGGAAAGGTGAGAATATCTACCTTGTGACTGAATTTCCTTTCAAAAGTGGAGACGAAACAGAACGCAAGGAGAGGCAGAGGCAGGTCAGCAGTCCCAGCCAGATATTCTTGTTCATGCAGGATCTTAGCTGCAGAGGTCCTTTCCTGTTCGACAGTCTATGCTTAGGTGGAACAAAGCAGGGTGGCAGGAAGAGAAACCATGAGGTTTATGTCAGGGCACCTTATGTTCAAACTTACAGGCACATGTCTCACAAGAAAGTTGTCTGAAAAACAAGTGTAATTCCATATTTAGTGGCAAAAAAAAAAAAAAAGGTACATGGAAACATCCAAGCTTTTTTCATTGTTTTTTGCCCATAATGAGAGGAGAAAAGAGATTACCTTTTTTCCCATGGACTGGGGGAAAAAAAGTGAAAAATGTTCCAGTGTTTTCCCCGTAATCTTAAAAAAACAAAATAAAACAAAAACTGTGCATGAGAACTTGGAAATGTTCACCATGGTTTTTTTAAAGGCCCAATTAAAACTATTTTGTCAGGCTCAAGGAGTAAAATTCTACAACTCTATGTAGGTAGAGACAAAGTGGTCAATACACCCAGCAGCAGAACAGCTGGAAAAATGGCTTCATCATTGCCTAAATCAGTTCGGGCCACTTATTCAGTGAATTGATATTTCTATAATTTTTTTTATAATGCAAGGGGAAGCAATATTTCTTTAATGAAGAAAACAAGAAATGCCATCATGTGGCATTAAAGCTTTAGCATTCTCCCTGGAATCCAAAGAGTATTTCCTCCTGTCATTCCCTTTGACAATTTTTCCTTGGGCTGATGTTTCATAATTACATCACCAGGGGACAAAAACAGACTCATAAGCCTTTTTTTCTTTTTCTTTTCCTTTTCTTTTTTTTTTCAGCAGGAACACCCTTTAGGGTATCATCTGTTGAAAACAGATTATATTTTTTAGGAAAAAGGGGCATGAAGTGTTTAAAAAGTGAACACAAGAAACCGTAGATTGTTATCTTCCTAATATGTGCATTTTTAACATTTGTTGTTGTGCTGTTTTGGAGAAGAATTATTTTCTGTAATTTGGTAAGGCAGGCAGTGAATCGGGGGCTCAGAAAAGCTGCCCTCTGTTTGCCCCATTCTGATTTCAGTTTGCTTAAAAATGCTGCCACTCCTGCTGTGCATGAAAATGACCCCCTCCAGTAGGTTGGGACCTCTCCTGTCCTGTTCCCTGGGCTGTTCCAGAGGATTTAAGAGCAGACCCAGAGTGGTTGTTTTGTACACTCATTGGGTCTCGCATGTTAGTGAGAGGTTTTGGACCTTTTAACTCCCTAGAGACTGCCTTCTTATGCAGTGTGAAGGCCACATGGCAGATGACGTAGAAAACAAGTGCTCTTTGGATTTTTCTGGCTTGCTCTATTCCCTCCGTTCCCATGAAACTGCTGATGCTGATGTGGAAATGTAGGGTTACTTCTGAATTTTGTTTTTGGAGCATCTCTGGGAGGGGAGTTGAATTGGAAGGCTGAGAAAGTCCTCAACATTCCTAACTGAACTGAAAAGTCGGTGAGTGCATTAACGTTAAGGACATTTAACAAAAGAATGATAGAAAGGATACATGAGGCTTCATGCCTGGATCTCACCACTATCTCCAAGAAATGAGCTCAAGCTGTGAATTTGATACGGATACGTATTTCAACTCCTTAGTAGTCCAGAGGTCTTTCTCTCTAGGGGTTGGATTTGGGCTATTTCAAAGACAGAAGTCAACTGAAAAACTTTAGATCTAGGCTAAAGTTTAAATCTAAACAGTCCCAGAGTTGAATGGTGTTTGAATGTGGAGTTATGGTTGGAGACAGTATTCACCTATAAATATGAATTCACTCATAATACTACACAAAAAAAGTAAGATATAGATGAGAAAGAAGCTGCAGTTAAATGAGAAACAGATTTGTTGCTAGCTCAAGTGAAATCCAGAGAATATGGGTACAAGCCAGCAAACGTATTCTATTGTGAGAAAAAATGTTTAATTTCCCATTTGTGATAACACTGAGAAATTAAATAGGGCCGTGGTATGAATGTTCCTTCACACAGCACTTATTGCTGAGAGCTGGCAACATATGAAACCTTCCTACTCTAGGCTGCTTGCCTAAAACCTCCTACCCCTGCCTTCCCTCTGACTTGATACTGCAACAGCCCCTTTGAAGACTGTCAGATATGCCTTAAAAAAAGAAAGTCTGCAAGAAAATTACTAGGATTTTTGTACTCTCATGTATTTAAGATGCCAGCCACAACACGTGGAGCTTTTGCAGTAAAAGGCACATATCTATTTTAGCAGTGGGTGCCTTGTAGTATCAGCTCTTGAAGGGCAGGCGTAGAAATTTTTGTTCTAAATATAAATATAGTTGGGCTTGTAAATCAGTTATTTTTAAGTAGTAGAGATTTACCTAACCTATGTGAAGAAAATAATATATTTTCAAGCTGTAACTGAGAAGGAAGGGTGATCTTTGCCCCATTTTCTTCCTCCTGTTCTCCGCCTTCCTCCTTCACTTCACATTGTTTATTCTTTTTTTTCTTTTTTTTTTTCTTTTTTTTTTTTTTATTTTCCCAGTGATGATGAACTACTGGTTTCGGTGCTTAAAATGTGCAGGGTTAAAAGTATAGCTTTCCTCATATTCCTGAACTTTCTTCCATAAAAAGCTTAGGAAGACAATCTCTAATTTCACTTCCTCAGCATGAAAAGTAAAACATCTGGTTGTCTTAGTTTCCCACCCCAGCAGCTGACTTTCAAGGGAGCAAGTAAGCAATGACATGCTTAAGATTAAAAAACAAAAATCTGCTATGTACATGTTGGCATGGGAGAACAGCAGTGAGATGGAGGAAAGCACACAAGTTTCTATAGCACTCATAATTACAGAGCACAGATAACAGCCTGCAGTTAACACTTCAATATATCCTGGCCCCCGCTCTATTTTTTCTGGCCATTGTCAATGGAAATTTGATGGTAACAGCTGGTGGGGGATTCCCCTAAAATTAATATAGCCAGCTGCTGCAGGCTGGTTCTTCTTCCCCTTTCCTTACATACCATAATTTGAATGTGTGTCTGGGCCACCAGAAGGTTCTGCTTTATGACAATGAGAGCAATCAGGAGGGGCATTCGGTGGGAATCAGGTTAAAGCACTCTGGCAACAACTCTTTCAGTGTCAGCTTATTTCAGGACCGTGCACAGTGGCCTTAAGAGTAGGGACATGGGGGAAGGAGGCTCTGTGTGCTGCCATTTCTTGCCACCAGGTAATGTCTAGGCCCAGCAGAGGGTATGACTCTTAATTTACTCCATTCACCAGCTCCACTTACTTGCACAGTGAAATTGAGCGTTTTTCCTTTTTATATTCATTTTCCAGGTTCCCTTCAATTGCCATATTATTATGATGACAGCTATAAGGGGATATTCTGCTTACTTTAACTTATTTTTCCTAATGAGGGGGGAAACTCACTCTTCACCTATGTGCAAAACCTCCAAGACAGAAATTAAGGTTATGGAGGAGGAGAGGTACAGCTGTGTTCTTGGTTTTGTGCAATGCATGTAATTTTAAAAACATTGAATTGGGATCCTTTCAGTAATCTCTCATGACCTATTCCTCATTGACAATCATTTTGAAATACACTTTAGGGGAGATTATACTCCATCTGTTTCTCCACAGAAAGCCTGGCTACTTCAGGACCGTACACTGCGTTTCTGTATGGAAGTCAATCTGCTGGAGAGGGCTGGAGAATTCACAGGATCAAAGGCTTATTATTCAGGTTGGAAGGCACCTCTTGGCCAACCTCCTGCCCAAAGCATGGCCAGCTCTGAGTTCAGGGCTCAGGGCTTTTTCCATAATGGTCTTGAAAACCTCTAAGGCTGGAGATGGCATGGGAGCTTCAGGCAGCCTGTCCCAACACTTGATTGCCTTCCCAGGGAAGACATTTTTCCCTCTATCAGGGTGCACCTCTCCTGTTTGAAGCTGTGCCTGTAGTCTCTCATCCTGCCAACACTGTGAAGGTGGTTGCTCAGTCTTTTGGGTAACCTCCTTGTAGGTGTTGAGAAGCTGCTTCTAAGTTCCCTGGAAGCTGTCCCTTCCCCAGGCAGAACAATCCCAACTCCCTCAGCCTTGGAAAATGCCCCATCCTGGACCATCTTGATGGCCACCTGCGGGATTTGCTCCAGCTGATCAGTGTCATGCGCTGGGGGAGCCAAAAGTGCATGCAGTATTCTGGGTAAAAGAATCCAACTGCTCTCTCCTTGTCCAGAAAGCCAGCTATTTTACTGGAAGAGTTGATCAGGCTGATCAGTCATGATTTGCTCATGGTAAGTCTGTGCTGGCTGCCCCAAATGCCTGCCCTCTCCTTCCTGTTCCCAGAAATGTGCTCTAAGAAGCACTTCCACTATGATTTCCCCATGAACCAAAGGCTGACCCTCTTACAGCTTTCCAGATAGTCCTTCTGGCTTCTTTTTGAGTGCGAGATTTGCCATTTTCCACTCATGAGGGAAAACCTCTCTCAATTTCCATGAGCTTTCAAATATGATAGAGAATGGCCTTACAAGGACATTCATGTACACGAACGTCCACCCTTTCTCAGTCTCCCCCTTCATTGCTGATGTGATAACACAAGAATTAATAAAGGGGGGAGGGTTGGTCTTTCTGTTCCACAATGCAGTCAGAACAACATGCATTTACCCTTCATGAAACTCTTCATTTCAAGAGTGTTGAGTGACACTAGGAATAAATTTGTCTACCCTGCTCTGGCTTATTTCCTTATCTGGTTTATATGTGTGGCAATTCAGTCTCTCTGGCACTCTACAGGCCCTATGAAATGCCAAGCAAATAATTTATTAATTGTTTTGTTCTTCCTCCTTCCCTACATGAATAGTTTCTTAATTACAAAAATGTAACTTGGAAGTTTGTCTGCTTTTGCATGGATTTCTGCAGGCTCTTACTACTACGGCTGACAGTGTCAGCAGTGACAATAAGATTATCACTAATGATTTGGTAGCTTTATCATTATGCATCTTCCTGGGTTTGCTAATACATACCAGATACCACCTTAGTTCTGCATAACCAACCTAGAATGTAGCCAAGCTCTATTTTAATAGCGGAGCTTTTCTGTTTATTTTTGCATTTCCTTGGTTTTGATCAAAACCATAAGTTACCAGCTGTCTGAAAGGGAAAGACCAATTAGCTACGCTAATTACTAACTGAATTGGAAAGTTTTGTGTTTTTTATATTGTTCCACCATTTTCAATGCACAGAGTGAGTATGATGACATAAAGATTGTCTTCAGTCAAATGCAAATGCTTGATTTATGCAGTCATGCAATGCTGGTATTGTAATAAATTCACAGAATAATTTGTATTTAATGAAAAAGACACAAGCATATGAACAATTTTGGGGGACTTGAGGCGGGGATTTACAGCATGTTTGATACGCTCTGGCAACCACTGTTAGGTATGTTCTTACCTTGAAATAGCATGTACTTCAGATGAAGTACTTTATCCTGCACTGAAAGTTGGATTACTGCAGGATAGGAAGATATATTCAGCCCTTAGCTGGCGTGCTGAAAAAAGGATTAACCATCTTCTTTGTCCATATTCTCAGGTATGTCATGCAAGGAATGTCCAGGTATAACAGAGGAACCTCTGCTACACCATCCCTCGTCTGCAGTACGTTTGTCATCACATGAAAAGCAACTACGGACTTTCTCAATGACCTGTACCTTCTATTAGCAGAACGAGAAGTAGCACCTTAGATCCTGTGAGAGAGCACTGGGAGAGAGCAGTGACAGCTCTGACAGTTTCTGCTGCCATGCAAACAAAATGGATGCACTTTTCTGAAGACAGCAAGTTCCTAAGGTAAATAAAGTAGCTGTTGCCCAAACACAAAGGACATACTGCTTTCAGCTGAGTATGTGAGATGAAGTGTGACATCTCAGACCAAAACATAAGCTCCCCCAGAGTGGCAAATGTTTGATCCAGATTTTAATATTTTTTTTTTTGTCCTTGTTGTGTACCTCTACCTTTCTGCTTTCAAACAAAAACTCAGACTAAGCACCAAAACATGTAAGAAGGGCTGCTCTCTGAATACTTTTTGCACAACCAGAAGTTAAAAACTCTGGTTTTCTTATATTCTTGCAGGCTCAAAGCCTTGGAATACATGAATGTTTTGGTGGAGCTTGCCTGGGCAACAAAACTTTCAGTACTGACCTAAGCCACCCTTTTGCTCTCATTGTGACTTGCCCATCTCTAATGATAATGTGAATAGACAGACTGGGATAAAACAGGTTCAAATCCTCTCAAGCTGCAAAAGGAAAGGAACCCAAGGATGTCTGGGCTGGTTTCTTCGTCAGGGAGGGAAGGTACACACCCACTGTACAGAAAACATCTGGACTGCATCAAACTATCCGGGTGGAGAGTGCAAACGTCTTTGCTGAAGTCTTTCATGAAAGATTAAATGTCTGCCTGCTTTTTCAAATACAGTCATATTAAGGTGCCTAAATTTTATATTTGCAATATGTTTGAAAACATAGGTTATTTGTTTTTATGCATGACTACAAAACACAGATTTCGTTTTGCAACAGCAACAAAACAAGAGGTTTCAATATTTTATTTTTATTTGGAAGCAGAATAAAATCTAAACTTCTTGAATATTCTGTTGTGGAAAAGCAAGAGTCTGCAACACCTGGAAACATGTGCAGCCATCATGACTGTTTACAGGTGAAAAACACGCAGGTAGAAAGAAAAGGAGTGATTTGATTTCCACTTGTAAGCGGGGTTTGACCACCTCTCTCCTGCCCTCAGAATTACACTTCCTCACATTTCTACTCAACGTTGATCTCTTCCACGATGTGATAGGAGCTTTCACCTGGTGTGGTGTTTGCAATTGGAGTCAGCAGAAGGTTGTGAAGGTGGAGGGTGGAGCAAACCCTGATGGTGCACAAGGTGCAAGGTGGGACGGGCATCCAGAGGCACATCCTTGACAGCCCACGTCCCCTCTGTCCCAAGGGTGTTTCAAGGACACAGCCTGCCTCTCCCAGCAGATGAGGCAACCAACACAGTATGGCTTTCTGCTGATGGTCAACTTCATCACCAAAGTGAGACAAGGCAAAACAAAGGATCTGTTAAGAGCAGTCACTGAGACTGATTTTTCTGACCTGAAGATGCTTGTTTCTGTGCCCTGTGCACTGAAGGACACTCTCTCTAATTTTCTTAAATAAATGTAAGGCTTACATTAATATGTTCACAGGTCTGCCTGCTGCCGTGTGGGTGTTAGTACTGACTAGCAAACAAGATGATTTTTTCCCAGCTGCAAGGAGGCACTGTCAGCTCCTTCGGGGGGACCTAGAAGCAGGAGAGCAAGAGACCATCCTGGCCTTGCTTCCCGACTGACCTTGGGTTGAGATGCTTAATCTGGAAGAGTTTCCGCTCCCCCTTCCCTCCTCCCCACCCCCCCCAACTAAACTGGGGATAATTATAGCTGCCCGTATCGTCGGGGTGGTGTGAGGATTAATAAGCTCCCCGGCACCCTGCTGACAAGGGGCTGCCTGAGTGCCGTGACAGAGCGCAGGGGCGCGGGAGCTCGCCGAGCAAGAGTTGTTCACTCTCTAGCGTTGATTAGGGGGGAGGCAAAAAACAACCACGAGAGCAGGGGAGGGAAGACAAAGAGCCATAAAAGCTGAAGCAACTGCGGAGGGTTGGCTGCAGCGCTCAGTAAAACTAGGAAATAGCTTCTTTGTTCACCTACGGCTTGTGTGTGGGGGCAGGCTGCACAGGTTTGTATTATGAACTTCATCCCCTGCCCACGAGGAGACCTGCGTGTCTTCTGCCCGTGGGCATGACATCCCGGATGAGACTGGAGCCCTTCTCCAGGCAGTGCTCATCCGTGGTGGTGGACAAGAAGGGGAAGAGAGATGGAGTAGCAGAAGACCAGGAAATCAGAAGTGTGTGCTTGAAGAAGTTTATAGCAGCAAGGCCACTTGTAGTCCCTCCAGTGTTTGAGCTTGCATGTGCCCAGCTAGTCATAAAGGATGGCATAGTTGGGTTTTGTAGATGTTGAGAAAATATCAGTGTAAGCTTAGGTCAGCCCAGGCCTGAATTAGAGGCTGTGGCATGCTCATGTATCTTTTGTGGACCCATTGTGCTTCTCTTTTTTATTTTTTTTCTATGACTAAATTGTTTTGGTTTGAGGTTTTTTGTATTTTTTCTTTCTTCCCCAGCAAAATATCCTTAAAGAGAAAACAGTCTTTCCACCAAGAACTTAATCTGTCAGCCATCAGTGACACACGATAAGAGTTTATATTTCATAAAAAAATTATTTATATTACAAATCTCATGTGTCAAGTATTTGGTGGGAACTTCTGCTTTTGCGGAAGAGTTGCACAGCTTGATTCACGCGTTTATCGAAATGTTACTGTATCTGGGTGAGCACGGTCAGGACCTGATGTGAAATTTCTCATGACCTAAATCAGGGCCACTCAAATGTCAGTCTAATGAGGATCCGGATGCGAGTAACTTATTTTTCCTTACACCTCACCATACCCTTAGGGTAAGACTTCACTTCTGTGATGGGTGTCACTTAGAAGAGCAGCTGCAACATGTGACCGAGGTGCCCGGCTGGGAAGGTAGAGCACCAGGCAGAGCTTCTGCTCTGCTTGAGCTGGGTAGAAGGCTTGTACAGAGCAGAGTAGTGCAGTGGTGTGCCTTACTTCTTGCTCGATGAACCTCTTATTCACGGCTCTGCTTGATTGCTGGGTGAAGCATCGTTTGAATGTGGAAGGAGAAACCTGTTATCATATAGGACAGCTGGTGATGCTTTACATCTGGAAGATTTTTGCAGGTACTACTGCATATTCTGGAGGGAAATACATGACCTCTCTCTTTCGCTACACTGATGTTCAGATTAAAGTAGAAATGACGGTGGAAAAACAGTAGCACTTAGCAGATGGATCTACAGCCAGACAAGAGGGTTTTGCAAATCCTTCTGCTATTAGGGTCCCATTAATAGCTCTTTAAAGTGTTATTTTTCTGGTCCTTTAAAGTGTTTTCCGTAAGCTGTTTGGTAGGATGGTGTCCTACTGCTTTTACTGGGCTTAGTAAAATACAGTTTGACTCAGCTGGGACTTCAAGGTTTTTTACTGCAGTGCAATAAAAAAAAAAAAACAGAGACAAATTTAAGCACTTATCTTTAATGACAAATCACAATTAGTACACTTAATCTCTTTCTAGCACCTATAAAGCCTTCAGTCAGAGGCTGGCAAACTTCCTAGGAGCACTCAATGATTTCTCTATTTACATGCTTTTGAGCAGCAATATCGTTATGGGAATGTCTTATAGCAAGGCAGGAGTGCCCTATGTCCACTCTGTTGCTAGGAAAAAACCTTGTGACTGTATATGGTGTGAGAATCTATAGTTCTGCTCAGCAAACAAGCTCATTTTATTTTGGGAAGAAGGCAGAGTGAGCCTGTACTTACCTGATTTTTCCCCCACTTTTCATGCCTAAGATATTTGCATACATGTTTGACCAAGAGGATACACGTCTTCATGGCATTTACCAACTCCCAGTGTATTTGTCCATTTCTGCAACTTTCTGCATCTAGTACAGCCCTCTCATTCACGTTTTGGAGTATATTTGTAAAATGTTTCTGTTACTAAAAAAAAGAGACATATGCATTTCAGCATTGCTCAATTCTTTTCTGGAGACTTCATAGACTGAATAAGTCATCAACAGCTGGCTTCCTCCCTGTGAGAGACATGGTGAGAAATGATTCATTTTTATGCCTGAATCTTGATTTACTCAAATGAAGATCTTTTATGGGTGATTTTTGAAAGTCATTCATTTTGCTGAAGGAGTATGGGAACTTGAATATATTGTACAGACTGAAAAGCAGCATTTTCACAGTTGTGGGGGAAGGTGTCACTCAGCTATAATTTATTCAGTGAGAATCACTGCACCATCCTTATAGATGAAGATATGCAGAGAAAGGTCAATCCTAATTCACATTACGAACTACAGGTATATGTGAAACAAAATCAGCAAAAGAAGTCTTCTGCTTATTTGTATGACTTTAGAGAGTTGACATATCCACCATCGTGACAGGCAAAATTCAAGGGTTTCATGGCAGGAAAATTCCTGCATCCATTTCTATGGGACATAGTATCATAGAATCATAGAAGTGTCTAGGTTGGAAGGGACCTTAAAGATCATCTAGTCCAACCATCAACCTAACCCTGACAAAAATCACTAAACCATA
>JAOQGH010000019.1:73900838-73944964 GCA_025769975.1 Gallinago jamesoni
TCCTAAGGACTACGTCAACCCGTCTTTTGAACACCTCCAGGGATGGTGCCTCAACCACTTCCCTGGGCAGCCCATTCTAACGTTTAATAACCCTCTCCGTGAAGAAATGTTTCCTAATATCCAATCTGAACCTCTCCTGGCACAACTTGAGGCCATTGCCCCTTGTCCTATCTCCTGTGACTTGGGCGACAAGACCAACCCTGGCCTCTCTACACCCTCCCTTCAGGTAGTTATAAAGCATGATAAGATCTCTCCTGAGCCTCCTCTTCCTCAGACTAAACACCCCCAACTCCCTCAGCCTCTCCTCCTAAGTCTTACTCTCTAGACCTCTCACCAGCTTTGTTGCCCTTCTCTGGACCCACTCCAGCACCTCAATGTCTTTTTTGTGGTAGGGGACCCAAAACTGGACACAGTACTTGAGGTGGGGTCTCACCAGTGCCGATTACAGGGGGGAGATGACCTCTCGGGTCGTACTTACCATACATGAGAGGACACTGTTCACAGGCACACAACCCACAATGTGTCAGGGGTGTTGAGAGTTGGGTCGAGCAGTAGGGCTGATTTCTGCAAGAGTACAAAGGAAAGGAGAAGAGCTGAGGCTGGAGAGGAGAGCCAGCACCTCTGGTCTGACATGGCGGGGAACTTGTGATAACATTTTTTTTTTATGAAGGACCTCTGTAGGCATGCTCACACAGTATAGGGAGATCTCTCATCCCTGCTTCGCTGTTCTTGTAAGCCATGTTAGACATGGAGAGGCAGAAGAAGAGAAAACTCAATTTATTCCACCAGAAGCATGGACTGGGGGTCTTCCTGAGGCTGTGCACCCCTCGGCTGCCAGCTGCCGAGAAGCACCTGTTGGGACATCATGGGGAAAGGAGCCATGAAGCCAACTGTCAAGAGCTCTTTGGGATAATGAGGAGCTGCCCCATAGCACTCTTGTAACGCTCACATCTTCTGCCCCAGTGGCAAGTCCGGCTCCTCCAAATTACTGGGGCTTGGCTGGAGGCATGAGTCTCCCACAACCTGATCCATGTGAGAGTGGCCGGGCGCTGGGGACTGCTGGCTGGAGGGGTGCCAGATGCTGCTATGCCTTCATGGGATGCTCTGGGAGAGAGAGACCCGCTGACCCTGGGCCAGGCACAGTGGCTCCCACAGCTGCCCCAGCCCCAGCAAAAGGCTGGGCTTGCGGCCGCGACTTCAACCCTCCTGCAAATCCCCTCGTTGGCCACTGCAGCCGCCCTTGGCAGCCTTACAGCTCTCAAATCCCTCTCACCATTCCCTAACAACCATGATGAGGTGCTGAAACATGGAAGCTGAAATCCCTGCATTATTGTTCTCCAGCGAAGCAGACTTGCAAGGGAACATGCCTTGAAAACATCTGGTGTTGGGTTGGGAATTAGGACCAGATATGTCTTTACAATGACCAGATTATAGCACATGACACCACTGCCAGCAACAGGGAAGTCCTTGTTTTAATTCGTCCAAAAACAAAACAAAAAGCATATTTTATTTTTTTTTTCTTTCTTAACAAATGTATGCCTTTGTCTGAAGACTGTATCTTATTCTGGATAAATTGAGGAAAGACTCAATTTTATGTGATAAGCCTGGAGTAAAAATAAATAATTTTTTTCCTGTATCCTGCAGAAATTACATGCCTAAGAATATCAGTGTAACAGTTAACATTTCCAACTCACTCCCAGTGCCGTGTCTCTTTGCATACCAGCAGCTGGGAATGGCAAAGATGACACATACTGGTTTTCTGTATTTTGCTTAGTAAGGGACTCTCTAATGAGAACAACTACTCTAGTGAGTATCAACGCTTTCTGTAAGAAAAAGTACCCATCCGTCTTCACTCTATTGCAACTTTTCAAAGTAGATAAATGGGAAATCCATGTAGTACTGATGTGTTTTCCCTAAAGAAAGGTTGACATTACTTTTTTTTAGTAAATCCAGTGACACTGTGACACACTGTTGGGTACTGGGGAATCGGAGGGGGCAGGCATTTTTGTTTTGCAGACATCATCTGTCTTGCGCTGTCAGAATACTGAATCTCTAAATCTTGTCTTTACTGCTCAGAAGTGATATTCTTTAGGAGCTAGGAGCTTCCTCATGCCAAGATCTGATCTGACGTTGGTCAGGATTGGCTTTCTTTTGACAGTAAGTTTTCCTTGGAATAGAGGATCTGACTCGTATCCTGGAAGATATTCCATCTCTGCCTTGTAATAAGCTCATTTACCTCAAACTTTCCCATTTCTTCCACCTCCTTCCTTGACAGCCTCACTTGCCCAGCAAGCCTTTCCCACTAACAGCTCTTCCCAGAATCACAGTGCTAAGGGAGGTGTGGTGTTGGGAAACAGAGGCACGTTGCCAAGGTAGCCTCTTGTCATGCAAACGCACGTGTTGGGTGTTCCCAAAACTGGAAAGTACGTTGGTACTGAGGAGTCCAAGAGTGACACAGAGATCTAGAAAGAATTGTCTCCCATTTTAGTGGCCGTTTGGACATGAAAGAAATTAAAGATCAAATTCTCTATAAATTAAATTAGCTAACACTGCTAGATTTGTCTGGAAACCTCCAGAAGATACCAGTGTGTGGCTAATGATGTGTAGAGGTAATGCCTGTCCATGGCATGAAGGTTAATGGAAGCAGCAGAGCACTGTATAGCCACGTTGAGCTTGGTAATACCATAAATATGAAAAGCTGAGCCCTTTCAGTGGAAGAACCAGCCCAATGCTGCATATTTTTGCTCAATGTTAGTGACTTTGTTCCAATCATGCTGCCGTACCATTTATTTTCAGATTACCTAGTCCAAAATTCACCAACAGAGAGTTCACAGAAAATAAAATTCCCACTTCTCACTAGCAGTAATGTTGGTGCCAGAGAGCATTTACATGCTGACTGAATCAGCATATAAAATGCCTTTTGTATTATCTCACTGATCATAATTCACTCACAGCAGGCATATCTACTACCAAAGACAGTGAGCTGTTGGAAATCCAAGAGGGCAGTTGAAATGGAGGAAGAAGTACGATAGAAAACTGCAAATAATACATACATTTGAACAATGGAAACATTGACCGATATGACAAATTTTGGGTGACATCCTGACTCATTCCATGAAAATGCCTGTCATTCTCTTGGTCCAGAATTTTAGACTTTAGATATAAACTGGCCATGTGAACTTCCTACCAGCTTAAAAGGAGCTGTTAATGTTTGAAAGTTCAAATTAGCTTCGCTCAGGCTCAGGTAAAACTGTAGAAGAAAAGGGGCATTGTGGAGGAGGAACTGTGGATGAGAAAGGAGAAGCTTAAATTGTCTTGACTAATGCTGGCCATCTACAAATAAGGGCTCATCTCACTGTGGACACCAGTGGTTTTGCTTTTTGGATTCTAGTGCTGGAATGATTCTTCACAATCCCTGAATGCAACTTCAAAATCAATAGTGCATTATTAAAAGAACAAAAAAAAAAAGCCAATTTTTCTTCTGTGAGAACTAGGATCAGAGCTGGTTTCTTGCAAATCAGCAAGAGTAGTCTTGCTAGCTCACCCATTTGTATTTCTACAGTATTATAGTGACAAAAAATGGTAGAGCAAGGATTTTCCAAACCCACAACATAAATGTGACTGGGACTACTTTCTATAGAATTTCAGTGGAAGTCTTCTAATTCCCTTACAATCCTTTAGAAAACTCCACTGAAGATGAAAACAATATTATTTTTAACTTTCTAAAACCTAAGTTGAAGACATTTTCTAGTCCTGCACTGTATGTCAGTACAATACACAATCAAGATAAAGAAGAAATAATTTTAGCCCTATCTCTATATTTTTTATCCAACACTATTATGCCAAGGAACAAAAGGAAGAGAAAGCAAGAATTAAAAAAATTCAAGAGCATTCAAGAAGCTGTTGTTATACATTATCTAAAAGAGCAAGAAGGTATGAAATAAAATTTCTATTCAGGGAATGATTTTTACAAATTACACTTATGTATTATGTATTGTACAAAATATTAAGAACCTCCTAGTTGACATATTTCACACGTTTTGGCTAACATGACACAATTTGGGGGGTCAAAACTTCAACTGATTAAAATGGACAAAATCATCATCTTTGTTCTGCTTCTTTTATGCCGATACAAGTGTTTAAAAACCCAAAGAGGACTTGAGGGACTTGTTTTGGTGAAAGAAATTTCCTAGACAGAGGAGGCTTTGACCTATGATGGGTGGTATAAACTAGAGCTCAGCCTGAAGATGATAAAGTCTTCCAGTTTTTAACACTTTTTTTTTCCCCCCTGAGGAAATATTTAAAAGACCAGGAGAATTCTAGGTTTCTAAGATACCAACTATTGGATTCCCTTAGTTTTGGGCTTCTATTGCTTTAGGCTACTTTGAGATAAAATAGACATGGATCTGTTAACATTTTGCAGTGTCTTTTGTCAGACGTGCCTATAAAGGAAATCATGAAGCCGTAGGAGATTTTTTTTATGCAGACTTAAATGTACATGTTGTTTAGATGAAAAAACTGGCATGCTGCAAGTTTCCCATTTAATTTATGTAGAGTCTTCATTCAACCAGCTGGATTTCTTTTGCTGAACATTATAATACTCTCTAAGGGGAGAGCTGGTGCCAAGAACAGGAAAAATAGCTGGCCCAGAGGAGCGAGTTATCTCAACCGACAAAAGGAGAATGTAAATACCTTCTATTTCTGGGTGAGAATCCAGTTAGAGCTGCTTGGGATAGCCCAAATGTACCGTGAAAACGACAGCTAAAATGTAACTTTCTTTTACCCCTGAACATCACATGTGTGCTAATGTCAACTTGCATTTAGGGCTTGGCACTTTTTAAGAGCTCAGGAGTACGGGAAGGACTGGTGTCATTGGTGCACTTCCCACGTGGAGCAAAGTAGGTCTGGAGAGAATTGTTCTCTGACCTGGATCTTAAAACTTGCTGGTGAGGTTTACAAGTGGTTCAGGCAATGCCCCCCCAGCACACCTTTTATTTATTGCGCATGCATCAGGGCTTTCTGAAATCTTTTGCAGGCATCGCTAGACTTAACTAAGGCAAATAATTTTACTTTCTCTTCTGCCTGACTCTTCTAACAGAAACCTCCCAGGAGCCGTGCAGTTAATCTTATTACCTGTGGCGGTGGACGCTTGTGTTTCTCCATCTCACAGGAAGGTCCTGACCTACGTTTTTCACCTTGTGAAAGCCCACAGGGGTTTTATCCATAGCCTCTTATGACAGGTCCTGTGAAAGAGCTTTGGGCAGTCCAAAAAAAAAAATCTCAGCTAAATCTCATTTAGGACCTTTTTTGGAGACTAGAAAAGCAGATTCCCCTTTCAAGAAGACATTTTGGTTTGGCATTATGTCTGGAATATTAGATTGTAAGTTTTTAAATCCTGTTCAAATTTGTTTGGAGTAGTAAGATAAATTATGGCATAATATGATTTAATTTTAGTCATTTTAAGAGATCTAAGTTTGTTTCACAATTTTAAGTTAAAAAAGTAACACAATCATCTATCCTAGCATGAGTTCATGGTGTCTGAATTAATGGAGAAAATGATTGTATGATGTCATTTTTTACCTTTGTAAATTGAACTTAAAAACCTATTATGCTAGGGAAAGGTTAGATCTTGACTTAGATTAGATCTTGTCATAGGTAAAATATAGTTTTTTCTCAACCCCACCTCATGATGTCAACTGTTCAGTTGACAAGATGGGCACAAGATGTTGATGAGGTATCCTTCTCTGACCAGATGTTAAAAAATGGCATGTACTGCTTGTAAAACATTCAATAAGGAATTTGGTGTGAATTGTTTCCACTAACACCTTATCATTAATTAATAATTGCTTAATACATGACTGAGAAATCTGTGTCTTTGCTGAGAAAGCCAAGATCTTCTGTCTTAGCTCATGCCATTAACATTTGGAATTAGACTCTAGTAATTTAGGCCAGCCAATTTAAATATTCTATACCCCAAAAAATTAATATTTTTTTTCCATCTCACATCATTTATAAATGCATTAAAAATTAATTTATTCACTGACTCACAGGATAACTGTGTACATGCTAAAAGCCTGTACTGAAAGGAGACCGTAGAAATTATGATTAAAGCCTAGTACCTGGCTCTGCTTCCAAATTATCTTTCAGACAGAGGAGTCATCTGTTTTCTTCACCAGGAAAATAATATGTCTTGTAATAAATAGTGTAAGAATATCATAAAGCAGCTTCAGACTATAGATATCTTTCCTTTTGTTTGATTCATCACGCTGTACTTTTTTACCACTTTATTTTTGAAGCAGCTTGGGGAATACTCTAATAAGATGGATAGATAGAGCAGCAAGAAAGTAGAGATAGATTGCAATTTTAGTAAGTGCATGGAAAAAACCACAAACCATCTTTTGTGATTTTTAAGCTGACGGGGCTGACAAACTAGACAAGATGAATAAAAAAGAGTGAGTACATGTAGGGGTCCTGGTTAAGAACAACAGTGAAGTTGAGCATATGAATAAGGATTCATCTGCACTGTAAATGGATTTGCAGTGTCGGTATGTGAGACTGATGCCTTTGTCACATGGCATTATCACTGGCATGAACTTACATTCTTGTGGGAAAACTTCTCCCCAAAATGGATCCGAAAGATTTTACGATACATATATCTCTGGACATATCTTTGCAACGGTGGCATTACACAATTTTCCACTTTAGCTTGGATGGTCCTAAAAATGTCTCCTCAGACTTCTCCCCAGCCAGCAGTTCATTCACAGACCCACCATGAAGCTTCACATCCTGACTGTTGTTGCAGTGATTTACTCTCCAGAATGTGTTTCCCTGCATATCATTTGAAATAGGACTTACTGTAGGAAAAAAATCGAAAAAATAACCTACTATTATTTAAAAATGGCCAAGGAAATACTGACAATAGAAGAGTCATAAATTCTAGGGTTCAGGATTATCTGCAGTTTTGCTACACAAGGGTTTTCTTTCCAGTCTTTGCTGTGTGGATGCTCATAAATCTTTACACCATTCGCCTTATCTTGTAGAAGTCTGTCATTAAAAAAGAAAAAAAAATACAAAATGTGCTGGAATTTTCTTCAAATATAGTGTGATCCCAATTTTACTGTATCTGCCTGCATCAGAAATGCCTCTGCTAGATTTATGGTACAGTAAATATAAAATCAAAATCAAACCTATGGTTTCACATCAGAAATATTGATAAGTTTATATTTAATACGGAAGAAACCTAGGTGCGAACTTTGATTCTCCTATGCCAAAAATCCCACCAAGGTAAATCTGAACAATTTTATGATGCAGATATTGCTTAGACGCTAAATTTCAGCACTCTTTTCCTTGCACAACTTCTTCTGAATGGTAGCTTTCATTTCAGGAGTTCAACTTCTTGGGTAGCTGGAATTTCCTGCCAGTTGTGCGCTGCAAAGAGGAAGGGGCTGTTAGGCGCTCTTAGCTGGGGAGTCTTTTATGTCAGCAGTACCTATGGGAGAGAGTCAGCAGCATAAATCAGTGCGGCTTTGTTTGTGCTCAAATACGGATTTGCTGTTCAAGAAAACCTGGCATTTTAGCTGTCATTTCCATTCCTGTTGTTTTCCTTCCGAAAGGCAGGTCTGTAGATTGTGGCCAGGGTGAAAAGTCTTACCTCGGCTTTCCTGCAGTCCCCAGACTTCAGGCGCTAGCGCTCATGAAAAATGACTTTCAAATGTGTAACAGGTTTCTAGGAGTTTCTTCATACATTTATATTTTTGAAAGTCCTTTTGGGCTGTATTGCACACCAAGATACACACGCTAGCGGGCGTTACACCATTGGCTGCCGGCTCTCGTCCACCTGGCTTAAGTTTCCATAATTGATACGAATTTGCTTCCTACACACAACACTACTCCCTTAGTTCCCAAGCACAGTTCTGTTTTATTAATCTTAAACAAAGGCTAGAAAAGCATGTTTACCCTAAAATAAGCGGGATCAGGGAGAGGACAATGCCATCCCCAGGCCTGCTGCTAAGGCTGCAGGCCTGAGGCCAAGGCTTTGGGCCTACGGCTAAGGCCTCTCCCCTGATCCCGTGTCTAGAACTGGATTGTTCATCCCAATCAAGTCATGTCCTCTTTCAGACAGACATTCCTCCACAAGTAGCTGTCTCTAGTTGGCAATTAATTTCTCCCTTTACATTTAACTTGTGATGATCCCTACTGCTGAAGGTCTTCATAATGTCTACAGCCGGTTACATTGATCTGTATTTTCTAGCTGGTCTTAGGTAGATAACATTTTCCAAAATCTTGAATCAAATTAATTTGCAAAAATTACAGTAATCTTTAAAGACATTTTTGGGAAGAAGAATAACAAAGAGACCAAGCAGAAAAGATGAAAAAACACCAAAGAAGCTCAGATTTTCAAGTTAACTCTGTCTTTGCATCGTAAGGAGCAAACAAGTGAAAGTCTACTGCATATGGGGCATCCTGTCCAATTGATGGCTCTTGTAGGACTTAATCTGTGCAGCCATAGTAAGTGTTTTGCAGCTGGGCCATATGGACCAGAAAACAGTGAACATTTATCAGTTCCACAGGAAAAAGTTAGTGGTCAGGAAAAAAGTTTGAAAGTGGTTGCATTGGTCCAAATTTTGGAGCCACAGGCTAGCCAACCAGTAGGTCCTACTAGAATTTTTTGTGAAATGTTCCAGAATGAGGATACTGGTTGGGATTTTCACAGATGCTGTGGCACATGAAAATGTGACTGTGATGCTGTCAACTCTCTTCACAAAAGTGTCATAATACTGAGAAATAAACCCTGAATTGGCAGTGTTAAATGCAATGCTGTTGCAACTTAAGTTAAAAAAGGAGTGTGTTTCTCTGTTGCATCCACAGCTGGAAAAATTTCTTTTCATGAGCAGTCAGAGGAGACACACAGTATTAATACACTTGGAAGAGTATTTCCCTGTGCCATGGACTGATCACTGAGGAAGAAGGCAACAAAACTTTAACTCTCTTTGAAGCTTGTTCCCTAGACCCAGAAGAGAAGCTTGCAGCATAAAAGCTAATTATATTCCTTCTGTAGCAAGAATTATGTGTTTCATTGGGTGCTCTATGTTTTTTTAGAGAACAAGGGCCACTGACAATGCTTCAAAGTCTTACTGCCACCTTTCTCAACGATAAGTGCAGTTGGTCTTATTCTAGTATCCTACAGAAACATTATTGAAATGTATTGGCAGCATTGGCATTTCTGGTGAAAATGTTTGAGGTTTTAATGTATTCCGTAAATATATCACTTAAGGAAGAGTTATGTGAGTTTTACATTGCTGAGAAATCCTAATGAAGGGCAGAGACCTGCTCCTACTGGGGTCCATGGCAGTTTGGTGAAAAATGCTGGTTTTTATGGTTCATGGTCTACAATGAGATTTAATCTGAAGAGTAGTTTGTATATGGTTTTGACCAATGAAGACCTAATGGCTTAAGAACTATATACTTTGGAAATCTGTATGTACTCTTACTACTGAAATTGTTTGTTTCGATGCCTAGATCACCAGATAGTTGTCTGTTACAAGTAAACATGATATGACATAAGACGCTCTTTGGCATAATTGTTTTCATTTCATCTTGCAACAATGATTTGGCACAGCTACCGTCTGGTCCTGACAAAATCAAAACCTAATCACGAGGCTAGGCATTGTTCAAACAGACTTATCACAGCCACATGGAATCAGAAACCAGACTCTAGACCTGGTTCTTTTGCCACATTGTTAACAGATGTTTTAATTTAAAAATGTGAGAATTTAGGCATCTCTACAGCATCTCTAAAATGATAATTCATATCCTTCTCTGCATATGTTTCTTTGAGAGACAGCTGGGGAGTTGACTTCTGAGCTCTTCATGAGAATGGATCGGTAAGGTTACACTGCAGTTTGCATGTCCTTCATTATTCCAGTGCAAGTGATGAAAGTTGCTAGTAACAAAAGGACATTTGGTAAACAAAGGCCAGCTGACTTTTGTATGAAGAGCAGATCTGCCTTTTTGTCCTAGTTATTCACAATGTGGTAGCCAGCTTGCTATTTGCAGAGAGCCTGGGGCTGGGAAACCAAAGAAAGTCATGCACTTTCTCAAGATGATGTTTAAAAGCAAGAAAGCACCAAAACTGAGATCTTTCTTTGGCTGGTAGAATGGCCTTTCCTCTTCAGTTTTGCTGTTTTACCTGATCCCTGCTGCTGTAGAGTGACAGGGACTATAGAGTGACTTCTTCTGTCCTGGGCATAGGTGAGGAAGGGGTCATGGTTCACAAGTTCACTCACAGTGGAAGGAAAGCTGGTTGTTTTAGCCAGTGTTAGTCTGTCATCTGTTAACTACCACAGACCCTGATTAGAGACAAGCAGACATGTATTTGTTCTCCTCCTTGATTGAATTTTGACAATTAGCGATAACGTTTGTGCAGCTTGGCAGCAACTTTTTTCTGGTTTGATTTATTCCCTACCCCTTTCCTAATCACAATCAAGTGTCTTTTTTTTAGTGGAAAATGCTTCTTTCATCTCCATATTCATGCTTGCCTGAAAAAAAAATGTACTCTTTTTCAATCAGATGTAATAGGAAACAGAAATATTCTTCCATTTCTAATCTCTTATTTTTTCTTGAGTTATGAAGTCTAAAACCAGAAATTTACATAGCTTCTGCAGAATTCACTGCTGTTATATCTAATTAATCCTAGCATTTCAGTCATCCGAGCCTTTAGAAATGTAAAGGGCCTGAGGAAGGAAAGACTTTCATTTACTGTTTGAGTAATTTATAATTATGCCATTTGATTTCCCTTGTGGCCTCACAGTTTTCCTTGACTCTCTCTTCCAGGCTGTTTGTGGAAAGGAGCCCACCAGGCAGGAAACAAAAGAGTGACAAACAATGGTCAACAAAAACTAATTCCTGAGAAAACAAAACCACTCTTTCTTCAGTGCTACAGCTAGAAAAGCAACAATATGGAATATCTATCTTATATGCTTCAGTGGCTGTCAGTTTTCCCTCAAAAAGGGATGAAAATACCGGGCAAATAACCTAGCAGATGTGAGAATCTCAGGTGAGGTGCTATTTCTATTAGACTTAGCCGAAATAGTGTTATGTGAGTTATCCTGGAGGAGTAAATTGGTGATAATCTGACATCTGAGGAAAAGGAAGTATTGCATAGGCAGATAAAACTGGGAGGGAGGAGAGGCTTCCAAGTATAAACATAATGGAGCATTATTATCATAAAATAGAGCGTTGTCATCACAAAATAGGGCTAAGTGGATTCAGGAGGCTATATTTGCACCTTTGAAATGGATGATGTTGGAACAATTTTGTATCAGCTGAAAAAGTGACCCAAGACAAGACCTAAAACCATTTTGGTCCTGTTTGGGTCTTGGTATTTCAGATATCAACAGTTGTTGGATTAATTCTCAATATAAGTGAATCTAATTTTTACACTCACTAATGATATCCAGAAAAATGGAGGAAAACCCAGAGACCAGACTGTTCTAATTCTGCTTGTGTGTGGTTTATGTTTACATGCTACTTCTTTTCCATAAATGCAGACTTTTCCTCCAGTGCAGGATATTTCTCCCTCCCCGAGCCCACATGCCCTTGCTTGACCGGGCACGTTGCTAAACTGCTTCCATTAGTATTGCTGTAAATCACAAGGACAGCTGAGATTATTTACTACTTTCGGAAGAGGGATAGTATCCAGTTCGACATACTTTTATTGTCATTCTCTATGAGTATCATCTGGTAATATCATACACATTTGAGAATTGTAAATTTTGTAGACAAGAATGTTGCATGAGAAGTATCATTCTTTATGTTTACAATGAATGGAAAAGTGTTCTTTTCCCTCCAAAACAAGCACACTTTATTTTGAAACAGGGAGTACTAATGCCTTTTCTGAGATAAAAAGTGTCAATAATGGTCTTGTTTCTAAGAAGAAAGCTTTCCAAGAGAATAAAACAAGAGTGTGTTGGAATAGAATTTTTTGGACGTAAAGTTGATTTAGGCATCCCGAGGGAATTTGTTCCAGGTGGGAGTGCAATAGAGAAATAACAGCTTGGAAGGTGGAAATGGCCAAGATTTGTAGCAGCAGCACAGCAGAGTATCAGTGTACCTGAAAATTATATTTATAATTTGTGATAAAGTGATAAGATATCTTCTTAAAGGTATCCTACTTTGAGTTACTATTGTTTAAATGAATAAAGTCTGGACTACAGTTTAAATCATCTAATACTTGTCTGGAGAGCCTCTAAGTAGGTCCCGCTCCTTCAACAAATATAACTCTTTCTCTCTCTAAACACACCATAGTGAATGTTCTTCACATCACTTAGTGCTAACTAATGGTCTACCAATAGCCTTGGCTCTCCTAGAACTGGGCATGGACAAGGTGTTCCTGTCCTGTCCTGAGCTACTAGATCTTTTTTCTTTTCTTTTTTTTTTTTTTTTTGTGTGTGTGTGTGCTTAATACTGAATTTTACTCCTTATAAAACTAGTGGGTGCTCTGACATGGTGGAATAATAAAAATTCTATGCCTTTCTCTAACAAGCCCAATTAGCAGATAGCTGAACTGCTCCACAGGCTTGCAGGCAGTACAGAGATGAAGAGGATGCTGCGGTTTGAAGCACAGTAGCCCTCCAGGATCGCCTGGTTCCTGCCCCAGGGTAAGGCGAGCAGGTGTTGACAGTAAATTAAAGCAGGATAAGGGATGTTGCCTGCCTTATCCTAGTGCTGGCTTGCACAGGAGGCACAGCAGCGTGCTCTCTGGATCCTGTCCTTGCCACCCTCTCTGCTCAGGGTACTCCCTGATCCTGGGGGGAATGGATGACCTAGAATCTGCAACCAGGGAATTTGGGAGACTTTGCTTTCTTTTTGGCACCAATCTGTCTCCTTTGTACCATCAGAACGAGGGAAAGAAAATGCATCAAGCGTAGAGAAACTGATGAGGGCTGTGCAACAAAAGAGCGGGCAAGGTTTTGAGCTTAACTGTGCAAATTCAGCGCTGGAAGAGAACTCGGGCAATCATCGCAGACAATCTCCTAAAATAAAGCAAGATCACACGTAACTTGATGAAAGCTTTCTTTGCTGACTCCTAAAAGTTTTTTGCGAAGATGCCTCAGTATTTCTAATGGGGCTGTGGAATTGCTTAACAGCATATCCATCTGTTGAAAACTCAGTCAAATTGCTTTGATGAGGTCTCTAATTGTCCCTATGCCAGTTTTCCCATCAACAGAATGGTATGCTAAACCAGGAGTATTTTTAGACTGAATAATTCTATCTTCAAAGTGCTTGAGATTGCATGTTAAAAAATATATATTTATTTTTTTTTAATCTAGTATCTGTTTAAATATCATATTGGGAGGAATGGCAATAGAAATTGTTCAGTCACTTCCGAGGACCAAATGTTGTAATGCAGCATCTCGAAATGGATTTGGAGGGATAAAAGGAAAGTCCAAACATGACTGCTGCTAAGCTTTGCAGCTTGCTACTGCATATCTTTGCCAGTTTAACACTGTCTGATCATATTTCACTTAACCTTGTCCAATTCCTGGACCTCAGGTGGCCTCACCAGTACTGGCAGTCTCAGGCTCGTGGGGTTGACACAGGAATTTTCTCAGTGGTTTTGTGCTTCTTTCAGTGTTAGGGGTGAAACTGTTCCAGGAGTGAATTCTGGTTAAATAGGGATGGGGCCTTGCTGCCTTCACTGAGGAGACTGGAAGATGTATAATGAATCATTATGGGCTAAGAGAAGATAAATAATTGGATCCTTACCATAGCTATAGGAAAAACATGGAATTGAATTTTCTCTTTCCATGCTGGGTGGCATTAGATTACCTAATCTCATTTTTCCTCACCTGTTCATTAATGTCGCTTTCCAACATTGATTTTTTTTCGAAAGTGGTGGTTGACTTTAGGTACAGCTATAAACAGTGGGACTTGTGCTTTAAACACATGAAATGTTACGAGGTGCTGAGGACATTCTGAAATACTGGCTCCTAGGCCACGCAAAGTGATATAAAATCTGCCTATGAGTAATCCAGAGTTTACTGCCCTGGCTATGGCAGGGTTAGGTGAAAGTTCTATGTCTAAATGTAAGAAAGCCATTGGGAAGGCTTGGGACCTGGGGTTCAGGATATAACATCCCCTGAATGCTCAAGTCAACCCACGTGGCTTTTCCATGGTTTGTAGAATGAGGTAGTGAGTTCTGTTTGGAGAAGTCTATCTGTGCTAATGGCTTTTACTCATAAATGCTGTTGGCACGCTCGCTGACTGCTTTGAGTGTTTACCGAGAAAGGAGAAGACACGGGGTCTCTGTTTGCCTTAGTCTGGGGCTGCCCACCTCCTCTGTGGGGCCTTTCAGCCATGCAGAGCCTGTGTGGAGGCTCTTGCAGACCTACCCTAAAACTGGGTAAGTCCAAGATAAATGATGAAATCCTTCAGATGACTGAAGCAGCACAAAAAGGTAATCTTGTCCATGCCACTTGTTTCTGCTTCCTCTCACATCTCCTCCTGTGTCAAACCTCACTGGGTATTTTGTTCGTTTTTTTTTCTATTCCTGCCCCTTCCCTTTGATCTGTGAACACTTATCTTTTGCACTGTTCATCTGGAATCTAAGGGGTGTTTTTTTAAATGAGCTTGTCAGTCCCTAATTGAGCACAGGGGCAAAATCTCACGGGGCAAAATGCTAAAGTTAAGGAGGAGCATAACCAAACAAATGGCTAGGTCAGTGTTTGCAAGACACAGACCACAGTAGACATAGACCACTGGTATGGTCACACGTTGCTTATGATGGCGCTTAAAGATGTTTTAAAAGGCTGTTTGTTTCCTTCTCTCCATCTGAGATTGCTAAAGGGCAGGTGGTGGTTTTGGCCTTGTTAAGACACAATGTGCTGCCCCAGCAAGGAGTTGATAAATGATTCCCCAAGAATAGTGAATTATTTGGTGATGGAAGCGAAGAGGACCAGGCATCCATTCCTGTGCTCAGGTCATAGCACTGCAGCACTTGTCTGAGTATTATATTGTGCTTTGTTATGAGAAGGAGTGATGAGGTCTGTGTATTTTGGAGCCCCTGACCAAGGCATACTAAATAAATATAAAAATCTTGTCATGGGGAACAGTTTTGTGGTGTGTGACCTGTTTTTCCTTCAAAATTTATTTTCCAAATGTGAGATGATGATTGGTCTGAATGAGTTTAGGGAATAGCCTATACTGTTATGATTCTTCTGAGCACAAATCGAATCATTCCGTCAGGTTTGCAAGCCAGCAAGACCATCGCGCCAAACGTACAAAAGGGAAAAATGGGGAAAAGCCTGAAGTGCCTTGCTCTCCATGGTTGCCACGTGTGACACTAGTGTGGCAGTTTTGAAATCTAAGAGGTAAAAACAGGAGCGGAAAATCGTTCGTAAATGGGAAAAAATAATGAAGGGAGCATAACCGGTTGGGTCTTCCTCCCTTTATAGTTAGATTTGGCATTTCTGCTTTCCAGGGGGAGGCACTGTTCCTTGGCGGAGCTGGACTGAGCAGCTTGGGTCTGGCTGGGTTAACCTCCCTGTATTTAGGCTCTCCCAAGGTTTTGGGGGCTTACTGATCTGAGTTGTTCTGCTTTGAGGGAGTTGGGTAGAAATTTAGTCACAAGACTGAAGATTTCAGTGCCAAAGGACACAAAAGAAGACATCAGCACGTGCCTTAAGTTTTGTACAGAGATTCTTGCACCGTAATTGCCCCCATGCTGCATACCCTGGTTAACAAAGCTATTAGCCTAATGTTTGCTTACTATGGTGCAGCTACATAATACTTCTTATCAACCAAATGTAAAGTGTTGGGCCTCATGGCCATTTTCTTCGTTTTCCGTGAAAAAACTGTGACCAGTTGCTGTCATGTTATGATGAATTGGTCAACTGGCTTTCAATAGATGTAACTTCAAATGTAGTTATTTATGGATACTTAGGATAGATATTTAGGATTTGGAATGAAGAATAGGATGCCATATTATAGACCAAAGTTATCCACCTCGCATGTGTGAAGAGCTGCAGACAAGAGAAGAGAGTTAGTTATTTAGGGGAAGTTTGCTTTCAAACCCAGTGTTACTGGGTTTGTCAGTGGATAAAGTAAGGAGGAAAAGGCTTCCATGTGTCAGTGGGGAAGGAAAGGGTTTAAACAGCTGTAAAAGCAAAAATGAAAATCTTGGGCAAGAGGGATAAGAAAAAGATGGTGGCGTGGTCAAACCAACAGATCAGGATATGACCTGAAGCAGCTGGATTTCAAAGGATTTGTTCTTTCTTGTGAGCAGAAGAGGAGGAGACAATTCATATTACTTCCAGAAGTCACCATGAAGCCAAGACAAAAATCTTTTCCATGCCTCTGGTCTCTTAAGGAAGGGTATCATTAAACTATCAGATCGATGTCAAAACTTGTTCTTTGGCAGGCAGATGCACGTTCTGTGCAGGGATGCAGTATGGGGAAGAATACCCTGACTATTGCGTGCTCATAAACTCCTCTTGAACAAGGAACTAAGGAGCCCTCTAGCCCCAGGCACATCCCTAGTGATGATGAAAATATTAAGTGCCATCTTCAGTATCAGGATTTTATGTCTGGAGTAAAAAACAAACAATTGAAATGTCAAAAATAGTTTATCATTAGGAAGAGATTTTTTTTTTCCTTCTTCTGGTTCTACCAGTCTGTGAGAATCAACCATGAGAGTTTGGAGTTAAGATTTGTTCCAAAGAAACAAAGATCAGTGCATTCCCTTGGCTTCCTCTATTAGCTGAAAAGGGTGGGGGAAGGAAAATAAGCTGTAGCTTAATAGGAAATCAAAACTGGTTTGTGAATGTGTGTCTGGTCTGGCTTATTCATGACTGTGATACACATGTAAAATATGCTGGTGGTGCTACATAATCAAGAAAGCAGCTTGCCAATGCTGTTAAATTACTATTTATTTCCTTTTAATTCCACTGGGTGTGACATTTATGTCCAAATACATCTATCATTTTGTTGGACTTTTCGTTAGCCCTACTACAGCCCTGAAAGGTTATTTAAGTTTTTGCATGTGGGAATGACCAGCTGTGAAGACTTTAGAATTGAAAAGGGTACTTTTATATTTTGACCTGACTTGACTTTGCTTTAAAACAACAAGCTTTTTGTGTTTTTTAGGGGAAAATATGGTATTTTAATCACTGTGTTTGCAGAAAGTAAACGGTGTCATGAGTGATGTTATAGGCTCCTCTGACTAGTTTATGTATGATGTAAAGAGATGGTGTGGAGGACATCAAGGACCTTGGTGTGGTGCGTTTGGATTGTATGTGCTATACAGGCCTCGTAATGTATGTTGGAAAAGACATCAGTGGCATGCCATAGAGTTTAATGAGGCCTACACACATTGGTGAATTTGGTCTACAACTGAGCTGGTCTACACAAGGAGGGGAATTTATTGAAAGGACTGTGCAGCTGGATATGCTTACGGTTGTGCTGGAGATAGACGCTGACTGCTTCCCACTCACTTAGCTGAGCTGGAGGGAAAACCTCTTTTCTCCTGGTACAGCTTCCAAAGAACCCTTTCAAGTAACGGAAATGATGTGATGTGATGAGACGCTCTCTCGTAGAAAGTTTTGCACTTGACAGAGGAGCCCATTAAGTAATTATCTTCCCTATTGACATACCGGGGGCTGGCAGGAGAAGCTGCGTCACTGGAAATGTTTATACCCGGATCCTTGAGAAAACGTTGGCGTTTCACTCCCACGCCAGTGGGAATTCCGCGAGTTGGTAACACACTCCTTTCGGAAGGCCTTTCTGATTTGGATTAACGACACGTTTGACAATCTTCCTACGGCTACTGGTTCTTGTGCTGTAGGAAGCAACGGGTGAGCTGCGGTGCCAAAGGCTATTTTACTGCTGAAGCCTCTGACGCCTGAGTGAAGACTCAGCCTGGCTGATGTTTCACCAGAGGAGCTTGGGCTCCCACTGCCAAACAGCGAAACAGAAGGGAGCACTCCGAGTTACCTGGTTGCTTACTGAGGACTACCTGTCATCTATCAGCCCATGAACAGGTCACTAAACTCCAGGCAAAAGTTGTCTAGAGATACGTTCTATCTTGTCTTACATTGATTGACTGAGTAAAATAGATGTGCCTTTGGGCACACAAGCCCTTCAGGTTTGAAACACGAGTTGACAAACTGAAAGCTGAGTATACGTTAGTTCTTTGTGTGAGATTTGTCATTTTGGAGCTGAAGAAGGTCTTCCCTGTCCAAAAGCATGTATTTTTTTCCAACTGTCAGCAGCTCTCGTGGAATGACTGTATTTCTCCACACATTTTGCCTTCATTATGACCTTACGGCATGAAAAAAGGTATTATTTATAAAATATATGAACTGTAGTCAAGCAAACAATTCAGGCCACATGTTCAAAACCCTTTTTTTCAAGGTGTAGCTGTATCTTCCATACCTATCATGCTGATTACATTGCATTATGTGAGCTAAGGGAAAACTGCTTTTCTAGCTAACCAAGAGCCATCAAATACATGTGGAACCTATACAGGCTTCGTAATGTATGTTGAAAGGACTCTTCATCCGTGCCTGGAATGACTACAGTGTTCAACCAGAACAAGAGAAAAGGCAGGAAAAACCACAGGCTGGAAAACCGTCTTTCGTTGCGAATGTTTTGACTAGACAATGTAAAGTTGCTACATGAGCATGAGATACAGGTTTAGATAACATTTTCCTGGCTTTTGGTGGTTTTTACTAAGGTTAGCATTTTCATCTAAGAAGATGATGGTTTTCTTTTCTCCAGAGAGCATTTCTGGCATGAAAGGGAGAAGGGAAAAGGAATCACTATATCCTGGTGAGCCTTTCTAAGTGCTAGATGCCGGGCTCTCCCACTGATGTCAACATGGTAGGACTGGAGACATTGTGCCTCCGTCACCCTTACTGAGACACTGAGAAAGAAGGGTGAAAAGGGTGGCTTTGACTGAAAGCAGTGATTTGAGATCCAGGCATGTTTTGGGGCGGGGATGAGCGGTGGGAAAACACCAGTCATACTACTGGAAGTGACAGTAATCCTCAGCTGTATTCCTAACTGTCCACTGCAAAATGGTACATTTAATGCTTCACTTTGCTTCTAGGGGCTGCTGAGAATGACTGCAGGTCGCTTTATCTGTGAATAATGTGTTGTCTGCCCAGGCAACATGAATTGTTTCAGCTGGTGAACGAAAGGAAAGAATAAAAGCCTCAAAGCACTAACAGAGTAATTATTTCCTCTACCCTACTGCAACTTCACCCCTCGGTGACAGCGTATTTCCACTGCTCGCTGGCTGCGCTTAACGAGGTAGAAAGGGCATTCACAGAACAATAACACTGTTCCAAGAATATGAAATCCTTGGACTCCACTTTTTGTTTCCTCCTCCACCAGCTCTGTCTGCCCGTGTGCTTATCAGTCTCTCCAGAACATCAGACCTTCACGGCGATCCCATCTCTTACTCATGCTTTACTCATTTCCCAACATGGCTATTACTGCTTTTCAATCTAGTCTTCCTAAATCCCTGCTTTGAATTTGAGGTCATTTAGAGTGCAGACATGGATGAAAGTTAATACAGCATTAACCCATAGCAAGTACATGCAAGGGTACAAACAAAGAGCAACACATCCTGTTTCAGGTTTTACCACATTCATTTATTATGAGTTATAATGTTAAGCAGCAAATTTGGACTTGCATACACCAAACAGATTGCCACGTTTTGTCCTAAGGTTGCAAATTTTGGTGTGGTATACCTTTAGTGGAGCAGTAGCAATACACCTATTCAGTGGGTGCCCGAGAAGGGGAGGGCTGGCTGGCAGCTGGACTCCTGCTCTTGCCCACCACTTTGTCAGCCCACAGAACAGCTTGGGAACATCTCCATGAGCTGGAACCACAGATGTGAAGTGCTGTGGGAGAGAGCACATCCACCAAACACAAGAGGTAGGGTCTGTACCTGTTCCTTCTGCCCACGCAGCTCTTAGGAGGGAGAACACTTGCTATTTCCAAAGTTGCACAATCTTGATCCGAGGTACGCTGTTTTTTACTGGAAAATGTTTTACTATAATCCTGCATTCTCATTGCTGTCTCATTGGTGGGGAGAAACAGATGTGACCCTGCCTGTGACCTGCACTTCAAAACCACAGCCTACATCACCCTCACCTTTCATGCAGTGTGTGCAACAAGCACAGACAGGGAAGCTGCCGGATGCTACACCCACTGTCCAGGATGGTGTTTAAGTAAAAGGATGAAGTCCCAACGTGGAATTGCTTTTCTATATCAGTAGGCACAACTACAGCGTATTTAATCACTGTTCCACCCCCCATGCACCTCACTGAGGGTAAGGTGTGCAGACTTGCTGTGGCTGTAGGCTCCGATGTTTCAGACAGAAATTCCCACTGTTGTCTCCTCAGCCACCTGTGATAGCCCTTATCTACTCTGTCAAATTGTGTCAAATCTTATTCCTCTTATCTTGCCATTTTAGGCTGCTTTGGCACCTAAATCATTTGGTAGTAAGCATTTCACTTCTCTACTCAGCCTAGGACTCAGAGCAAAGGCTGAGTGCAAGAAAAGACTATTTTCTCCTAACACCTCTTCTGGAACTTATTTATTACTCTTTGAAAAAGACAGAGCTCAAGCTGAGAGTTTAAAGATGACTTTTGGTAAAGCTTTGCCAACTGTGTGCCCAAAGCTATACTCTCCCCTTCCTTGTCACAGCATTTATACCTTGGTCATATGTCAAGGTATTCTTGGTTTCTCATGTCTCTTTTGCAGGAGAAAGCAAAGAAAGCAAAATGGCTTTAAGATTCTAACATGGGAAAACAGTATTTCCTTCATATCTTAGTAAAAGAGATGAGGTATCAACCTCTTCAGAGCCAAAACTTCGAAAAACAAAGAACTCCTCCTGAGGCAAACACCCGCCTAAAGCAGTCATTTCAAAACAACTGAAGTTTGTCACAGTTTAAAGGTCCTGTCTTCAGATACTTCTACTAGAGGCAAATCTTGAGTGGCCCCACCACAGGTGGCTCTTATCTCTGCCTACAATCATTTCTAACGCTGGGATACAACCTGGTGCTGCTGAACTTACATATCGCCAGCAGCTGCTGAGAAATGTGCCATTCACTTTGCTGCTGAAGTAGCACTGCTGAGCAACCAGGCAGCTAGTGGAAAATAAATAAAAAAAAATAAATATGCCAAACTAGCAAGTACCCATCAACGACCTGCATTTAGGACAAAATGGAGCACTGACGTGTAAGAAACAATTTTAAAGTTTGAACAAAAAGGCCTGTTTGTCTCAACTTCTTCAACAATAAAATGCCGTTGAACAGGAAAGGTTCTTACAATACGATGCCCTCCTGTCAATAATTTTCAGATTCTCGGAACTAAAAATTTTCTCGGGTTGTTTCACTGGTTTTCCTAGTCACATCTAACCGTAACAAATTATTAAGAACTACTCTGATAGCTAGAACACCTTTGCATGAATTGGAAATGTGTGAATATTATATAAAAAACCGTATTTATAATAAAGGCCAATAAATATTAAATCCTAGAACTGCTTAATAGAAAACATTATCCGATAATTCTTTGCATATTTTGAACATGTATCCACCCAACAGTCAAAGCCCAAGACTCCTTAGAAATGTCCCTTCCCCCAGTCTAGGAATAGCACCTTTGAAATCCAGAGCACAGTTACTTTGATGCTATGTTCAGAGCAGCATCCACATTTGAAATTAGAGAAATAGGTTTTGCCTTCGCCCAGATCTCATGCACAGTTTAAGGCTCTATATGTGCACAATATGGTCATCATGACACAGCTCTGTACTCCTCTGAATCTGCCTGGCTCATAACCAGGGCTATATTTGGCTTAAACTGGGGGTATCTATTTTTCCAGTTTAGAGAATATTTTTGGACTAGTACTTCTGATGGTGATTTAGATACATAGCTACATGTGAGATAATACAAAGGTAGTAACTAATAATCACTTTTTTTTTCTAAATGCAGGGTAATCTGGATCTATGAAACAAGTTTTTAAAACAATAATGACAACAGTTACATACCTTTCAGTGTATTTTATTGCCAGTTTAGCTCATTTTGATCACAGACCTTTTCAGAACCACAAAAAGTACTGCTGACAGACAACGCTCTCATGCAGTCAATATGAAGTCAAGTAGTTGTCTGGTGTAAACCCACTTGTCAGGCACTATTAAAGTAAATCACTAGATACTGAAAGTTTGCAAAATTAAAGAATAAATGATGATGGAAAGTATTACTGAAGGTAATGTAATCTTAATTAATAATGAATGTAATCTAATTTAGCCGTTTTCTTCAACCTTTAGAATATTGGGACATGTAGCTTCCTTATCTGCAGATTCCTAAGAAGCTAACTGTTCGCTTATCTGATTTAGCAACCTTGTATTACATGCAACAACAGCAGCAGAACCTTTAGAATCCTTTTCTCACAACATTGAAAAAAACTGGGGAATGATTCACCTGAGACCTAGATCTCTAAAAGTGAATACATACGATATGTTACAGAGAGCAGTACATGTTCTCAAATCCCACATCTCAGCCGTCTTAGCAGCTAGTCAGACATCACTGCAATTATGGTCCCTGCCTTTATTCATATCTTAGCAATAAAAATATTGATAAATTATATGAGGAATTACCAGTTTAGAAAACAAAAGCTGATTGCAATTTAGGCCAAAGGCCATATTTTTAGTATGCTAGTATAGCTATCACAAAATGAGACAGTAATAATTGAAAATACTTTCATAAACATATCCTAGAGTCACAATGTTCTTTATTTTTACAAGAGTGGTCTTATTGCTATTGCTAGATTTATCACTATTAATTTTCATTGAATAGGTTTATCAAACAAAAAATTAAAAAGCTCTTTCAACTGCATGGTGTAAAAAAAGCTCCCCTGGAACTCGGATACACTACAGACACTCTTTCAAGAGTTACATCAGGAGTGTCAGTACTGACTTGACATTAATAAGTATGTCATCTGGAGTTGGTTAATTTATGGTCACTAATACTGTACAGGATGGTCCGTTTGCGGGAGTGGAGGGTGTCCACTAAGAGACAGGCTACATGACATGCCAGAGGAGACTTGATGACACTTTCCCATCTCTTCCTGCCAGAAGTTCTTCCATGCTCTGCTGTTTCATAGTGGGGCGCAGGGGACATTCTCCAGTCGCTACTGGACAAAAAGAATGCTGAAGGCCATCATGACACAGCACACAGCCACATAAGGGCTCTTCCGCTCACCTGAGGAGGGAAAAAAACCACAAACCAAACAAAAATTCAGGCATGACTAAACAGATCTTGGCTGCTCCTAAGCCTAAGATGGCAATTATCCCATTGCACATGCAAATTAATCATAGAATCATAGATTGGAAGGTATCTGTAAGATCATCTAGTCCAACCATCAACTTAACTCTGATAAAAGAAACCAAAAGAAAACCATACAAAAAAAACACCCTGCATCACTAAACTATGTCTCTAAGCTCTATGTCAACCCGTCTTCTGAAAACCTCCAGGGATGGTGCCTCAACCACTTCCCTGGGCAGCCCATTCCAGTGCTTAGTAACCCATTAATATTTCTACATTTCTAGCTGGAGAAATGCTATTACAATTACAGTTCTGTATTGAGGATCTTCCTCAATACATGGGAGTGGAAAAACTAAGATGCAGGAGATACTGCTAAGATATACTTAGATATCTGCTACGATCTACTGCTACAGGAAGACAGAGTTGCAGCCATTTGCTGTAAGCAGAGGTCAATAGGGGAATGCAAGGACTTGTATCTTACTATAAACCATCTTTTCTGAGATGCAGTTTCCAGGAAAGCATTTGAATTAAAACAAAGAATATATTGCTGCTCTCTCTTTGTGTGAAAGAGGCAGGCACTGGAAAGCTGATCAAGACACCAAATCTTTCACTGGCTCTGTTCCCAGTTCTGGCTAAAGGCTATCGCTGCTCAAAAGCTCTCAGCCAAGAAGAGGTGTACCTCGATGCTGTCTGGCCATGACAGCTGCTATATGCAGTTTGTATCCTCTATGCATGCTATCATGCAGGAGCCTGCTGACTGGCTGGGGAGCTCACAGCAGCCCAGGCATGGCCAGATGCCTGCCTTTTTTTCCTTGCTGGAGAGACGTAACACTGTTAGCATGTGGAGAGAGTCTGGTCCACAGATTTTCAGATTAGTGATAAAAATGGTCAACAGATTACAGAAGTTACACAGACAACTCTATTTCTGAACTCTTTCAAATTAGTGCTACAGTTTTCCAGGGCAGACCATGCACGAAAATTAAGTTTACTCCATTAACAGACTTATATTTGGTGGCAATCAGAAAGACCTATTCCCACACATTTGCTCCCAACGGAAATGTTATAAACGCCTCTGGTTCACCAAATTAAGTATGAAAAAAAGTGATTCTTAGGTTGACAACTGTAATACAATCAGGGGCGTATTAGTAATGTTAATCAGACTGCCACCTATTTACATGGGCGTTTCTTCCACTTAATTACGCAGGTATTTTTACTCTTCTAGTCAGGCATTACTCTTAAGGAATCCACTAACTTCTCTCTGGAGAGCAGAGTCACCTACACTGGTTGGTAATTCCACCATATACAACTGTCAGGAAGTATTAACATAGCTTAAAGTGATCAGCTTCTCACTTTAAAGTAAGAAGATTCCTGTTTTTATGCATTCAGAAGCCTAAAGACAGAGCTGGAGATGTTTGCTTTAAACAAACAAACTTCAATTTCCTTTTGCTGTGCAAGGTCTTTTGTCTAACTATAAACCATCTTTTCTGAGAGGCAGTTTTCAGAGGAACATTAAACAAAAAAAAAACTGCCAAGGCTTCCAAGTCTAGCATTCAGGTGTAATCCTCAAGAAAAAAAAAAAAAGTCTCTTTTACTAGCAAGACCTTCAAATATAGGAGGAACAAACTTTCCACAGCAAAAGAAAAATAAAATACTTGTAGTGACACCTCCCATAAGCAGGAGTGCCTGCCACAGTGACAGTACAAGATGTTGTCATGATCTGGCAAATATTTAATTAAACTTCAAATAACTGAATGAATTAATGTCTGCAGTTTCACATCTGTTTAAAATAAATTTTTGAGGAAGTTCACCTCCTACAGTTTAGACTATTACAATTTTCATATGGGTTATACTTTCCTGCTCTTAATTTTCATAAAAGAGAAATCACCATGTGGCAGGATTAAACATAATTTTGCACAACTTTGTAAATATGTAACCACTTGCTGGTTATTAAAATCTTATGCACGTATGAAAAGGTTGTTCAAACATACTGGGCAAGTTAAACGTAAAGAAAGCCAGCAGGCATTTTCATTTTTGAAAGCCTACACTTTCTACACGCCTTTGTGATTAACAGAAATAAAATGATAGGCATCATCTTCAAAGCCCATTTCCCATACTGAGGATATGGTACTGATACGTAAGGAAACATTCAGAAGGAAATGTTGAGATGCTACCTTCTCATCTGTTAGACTAAAAGAAAGTCAAATTGGACTACTCGAGATGCAAGTTGAAAAGAAATGAGTGTTTTGCAGGAAAAGGAGAAAAGAAAGCAGTTCAGTGCAGGGCATAAGGGTGCACACATTACCTGGGATGCAGCTAATGCAAACATGTTAATGTTACCACGACTGGAAAGCAAGATTATGTTCCAGGTGAACCACATTTCTGAACTTTATCAAGTTGACAGGCACCTCACAAAACCTCTCATGTACTTTCACACTGTTTGTGTGCATAGCTAATAGAAAAAATATGCACTTACTTAACCAAAAAGAAGATGGTACGGTAAGGTGCTCTGTTCAACCTTGAACAAACCTTAATGCAGCTGAATTTTTACATTTGTTTTTCCTGGTATAGCTCAAAATTAATTTCTGACAGCTGCCACCTTGCCTTTATCTTTCAATTACAATACAAAAATTGGTTCTGTAATGTCTATTATCTAAAAAGGACAATCTCTGCAATCATTTTAACAACAGGTCTTCACAAAAAAAATGTTTTTTTTGCATCAATGCTTTTTGACATATTAAAAGAAAAAAAAAAGAATGTCATGTCCCTTTCAAAGCCTGAGAATGCAGAAAAGGGAACCATACATTTTTCCTTTAGGTTCAATGACAAGTAGGAAGACCTAGAATTACTAGTTCAATGTTTCTGCTTTGCATTAACAATGCAATTTGAAGAACATTGTTTTGATGATGGATTTGTAATTTTTTAAAATTCTTGCATATACCTTAATGCTAAGTCTGAACTTAGTCTAAGTTGAATTAGACTACAAATTCCCATTACCTTCTCAAAATAAATTCAGAATAAGGATTAAAATAAATGTAAACATAAATATCAATGTTATGGGCAAATGTCTAAAACCAGATAAACTGATCAGCCTGCATTTAAATGCCACTTGGACACCAACAGCTTTCAATTCAAAAGTATACAGAAGTTAACTAAAGAAAGGAGAGGCAAAAGACATTAAGATTAAATAGAACCTTACTGCATTATAAATTCCATGTTGTTTTACTACTTTAAGGTAAATATCTGGCTTTTGTCAGTAGTCCATTAGAATTTCCATTAGCAGTGTATATGGAATCACTGATTTCTTTGTATATTAGTAAGAAATATTAGTTATTTCATGTAGTAAAAAGTGCAGAAGATTTTTGCACCACATACATGAACCGACATTGGAAAATGCAGGTTTCCTTGATGCTAAGTAAGGTAGTCATATCCTGTCCCCCCACCCCTTTGATTATATGGAAGTAAAACCTACATTTTTTAAGACAATTTATGAGAATGAGTTTCATTGCTACATGAAAACATTATTCTAATAAATAATCCATACTCTAGAAAAAAACACTGCTCTTAAAGATTTCAAGGAAATAAAATTACCAATCCTGGCGCATTTCCAGAATACTCCCAGCAGTCTGTAAAGATAAAAGAAATTCATTAGGCTCTTGGTTTAATAAAATAATTTTAGTCAACTGATTTTCTTTCTTCTATGCTAGACCAACCCAAATTAACAGCAGTTTGTCAACTTGACACTGTTATTGACAGCAGAAAACACCAGATACCTACACAGAGGAGTATGGGCTAAGAACTGAACAAATGAAAAAGTTCTTTCTAAGTCTAGTGAGGCTTTTGCATGAAGAAAAACAGACATTTACGCAGTCAGTGTACCAAAACTAAAGATTTCATCAGAATTCTACATTGAAGTAACCCAGACAGAAAATTATGTAAAGAAAAAAAAAAAAACAACTAGAAAAATACTGGCGTAAGAAATACTGACAGGCTTCCACATCACTATATATGGGAAACTTTTTATGTTAAGAATTTGAAGCAAGTTTTCCTGCAGGTATGAGACATGATAAACCCAAGTACTTTAAATTTAATGCCTCTCCTTTGTATTTCCCTTAGCAACAGTAGATAAAAATGCCTCTTCTAGAAGAGCATAGTCATAGGTATAATCTGATGCCGGATACTTGTGTTGGAGTAAGTAACAAAACAGTTCTTCAGCTTTGTTTTTACTCTTTCACCAAGGTTTACCTTGCTCATGTCTCTCTAATGCTGCTTGCCCAAGACATAAATTCTCACAAGTGGAATAATGAAGAAGAAAAGCAGGATTCAACTATTCAGGGATGTACAAGCATGTATGCCACAAATTTATAATTTCCCTCTATAACTAAAATAATCTCATACTGTCTGCTCAAGATGAACAAGAGCAGGGACTGCTTTAAATCTGACGAGGAAGAGGGGAAGAATACCAAAGCATCAGTAACACTGAGTACTGAACCAGAAGACAGCTTTTAGCCTTTCAAATATTGGTCAAAACCCTGTTTAAAACTTGTCTACAGCAAGGTTTCATTCATACTATATGACTTGTTGCAATACAGTAAAAACATCTGGATTCAACTATATTGCCTATTTATAGATTTATGGACTAAAAAAAACCTAATTATTTTTCCTCCTTCTCCTGATATGTTTATCAGCAGTAACTTCAGTCTATGTTATTTGTAGGGTTGTATCTACTACCTGCTGTGATGGCAGTTCTCCAAGTGCCTTCCCACAGTGCTCTGAACCCATACCCACAATGGTTTGATTATCTGACTTCCCCCTTTCTTGAGCTCTGGCAATTGCCTATTTTTTTCCTGCTTAAATGCACACAGGTAGTTTTAGGCCACTTGCTCTTGCATACTTCAGCAGTATTCTGCATACTTCAACATATCCTACACTTTTTAGAAAAGAATTTCCATGCTACTTTGTATCTTCTGGCCTCTTTTATAGCTTTAGTTTACTTCAGCATCTCTCCCTCTTTCCATTTAGGAGCCTCCCCTTTATTGCCGAAACAAAGGTCCAGTGCTGGGCATGTGCTGCAAGTGTTCCAAGAGGCATCAAGTGAGGGAGGTTTTCAGATTCAAAGTGAAGTGCTTTTTAACTGATGTACCTGTTTGCTGACCGAGTGAAGAATATTCCAGCATTTTCATTTTTAGAACATGGGCATTTGCCTTTGTGCATTAGATCATTTTACTTCAAGCCAGAAGTATTTTCTGAATAGCACAAGCTCATTTTTTCTGCTTTTATATAGCTCCACAAGCAGAAGTAATAATCCCTGTATATGGTATATGTATACCATCACATTTTTCCAGGCTAAGAGGTCATACAGTAAGTAACCTGGATACATGTATGCACTTTTTGCACATTTTTGCAGGTCAAAAGGCATTCATGTGTAAATCTTATACAGCAAAATACACAGCCCTGTAGTACTGTCTGGATGGCACTTAAGGATCTCAAACTGCTGTTACTCAAAATGTTAAGATTTACAGATTGCGTGCAGCAAAACCAGCAGAAAAACTTCCACAGCCCAGCATCTCATGTTACAAACTCTCAAAAACTTGCCCAGAAACTCTGAGAAATAAAACATTACAGTCCTTCTCGTATGCAAATTTGAAGAATCTGACCCAGCAATAAGAATATTAACTCCTTCAGGTAGTCCATAAAAGTGTTGAATTCGCCCTTCACTGAGGGTATTTCTTTGCCTTCTCAGGGGTTTTTCAACCCTGCGTAACAATGTACAGTTATAATTGAAGTACTGTCTATTGCTTCTAGCCCTGGAAAAAACCTCTTATTGGGGAAAATATGAATTTTTCTTTCTAATGTGGGAGGTAAAAGACATTCAGAATATGGGTTTCATCAGCAACCCTTACTGCAGTTCACAATTTATGAACTTAAAGCCACTGACATGAGGACTTCCAACAGATGACAACAGTACCTTTTCAGGAGGCTTGTGCTGCTATTGGAGCAGCGTGGTACATCTGCTTATGCACACAGCTTGCAGCTGACCAAAACCAAATTTAAATCTGGATGTTCTAAACAGCTATAGACAGAGCCCTTGGATGAAGTGGAGAGATGACATTAGACGAAAAGCCTGTGCAGGCCTTCTGCTTTCCTGAATTTTTCCATTACTGTTCATTTCAGATCCACAACATGCACATGTCTTCAAGTCAAAACCTGTTTGATTATTACAGAAATGATGCTGCCTTGAATGAAAGCTGCTCTAAAATAAGTCCTCCTGAAGCAACTACTCAAAGTAATTCCACTGTTCCTTATTCTCCCCTTCATGTTCATCCTTATCCTTGTTTTGATGCAGGTGAAACATGTCAGCCTGGCTTGCCTCCCTGCTGCTTTCTCGCAGCCACAAGTCAAATGTGCACAAGCTGCTCCATATTCCTGGCTTTCAGCGCTAATGTTAAAAGCATTGATCATGAAAGTGGTGTTGGTTATCTGGATAACAAAAAATCAAATGAAATTAAACCTAGTAAGATGAGAAAGGTCTAGGGGGGCTTTAGACTTCGGCTGCTAAACTGGAAATGCTGCAAAATGCAGCTGCCATGTGTTTGCCAGGACAACCTCAGTACCACTGCGGGAGGGAGCGAGAGATACCCCACTGCAAAGCTTATGGCAAGTCAAAGTAAATCTCTGCTGCACAAAAGCTAACACATCTTTCTGGTTAGCAGGGAGGAGAGAACCACACTGCGGTACGCATTTTCCTCTGGTTAGCATGAAACAGTAAATCACCACTTGCTTTCCCAACCTTAAATGCTATTGCTCAGGACAAAGCACATGGAAACACTCAAGACACGTCAGGGAAAATGAAGGTTTAAAACACTGGCTTGGTAGGAAAAGACACATTCTGGCAGAAGTAAATGGGATGAAATACAGTGTTATAAGGATGGGTGACATCACTTTGCAACACAGTCTCTCAACCAAACAGAAACATGTTTCTTCACTTACTATCAAGAGATTTAAATCTTCACCAAAGTTACCACTCACTTGGTCAGAAATATAGTGAATAACTATCAACATTTCTACTGTCACTTTAATATTTTATTACTACTTTTTTATGCTATTAATTTGAAGCAGGAATAATGAGGTAAGTACATCTCTGTGGTAAAATGAAATATCACTAGAATTTATTTTATCCAGTATGTCTAGACATTTCCATTTGAGCATGGAATATGTTAGTGAAGAGGGACAGGGGTTTAACAGCATATGAGCTCCATGTAAACATCTACCATTCAGGAAACAAATTTCATTGCTTCCAGGCCAACATTTTATTCTCCAGTACAAAGTAGTCTACATACGTATATATAAAACAAAAATAAAATAGTATGTCCAACATCTATATAAATACAAACCTACAGATCAAACGCCCAACTCATCCACTGTGTCAGCACCGTTTGAAAACATTTTATGAAGAGAGTTCTATTGTACTCCAGACAGATTTGCCTCAAGAATAAACAGAGTAGCTCCAGATTAAAGGAAATACTCCATGCCAAGAACAGCACTAAAATTTTAATCAGTAAAATAAATATTCTTACTTCTTACTGTGTATACCTCATTGACTATTGTGTTATCTTCCATGAGCAGACACCCAAATTCTCCCAACTCCCTCCTCCCCCCAAGTCCTTCATGAAGTCATCCTTTCTTTCCATCTTTACTTTTATTAAAAGAAATCTCTCATGTCAGTGGCAACCTCATGGCCTTATAGGAAAGGACACCACAATTTTCATGTTAGAACTCCAAATTGAAAAAAGTGAGTGTACTGTGGGTATCTTACACCATTAGAAGAAAACTTGTGTGACGATAGCAATTCCAAGGTTAATCACAAAAAAGGTTTTGAGAAGACAAACACTCAAGGATCTTGGTGACAAGACTCTATTTCAAACTTGAGACTTTTTATAAATATAAAATGCAGAAGTGACAGAAGATACTTAGGGGAAAAACATTTTCTTTAACAGCAAATGATCTAATGGAAAAAGTGGACAAGTCAAACACCCAGTGCCCAAAAACTCGTCTGTTTTTTCCAGCTAGAACATTACCAGCTAGAATTACCTCCTACTTCCATAAATATTATCTTCTTTGTATTAACCTTAGGTGACAGTCTTACTGAAATGCTACAGATGGCCACAGCAGTTTCTTGGTCACAACTGCCCTATCATTACTTTAAAATCACAGCATTTAAAACACAGTTCTGCACAATGCTGATTGTATGATCCAGTCACGTTCTTCGTAGCACAAAGGTAACCAAGCCAAAAGGTGAATGGGTTTTAACAATGTAAGTGAAGCATGGATTTGGCTCCACGGCTGTCCTCTTTTCCTACTGCCCCGAAAATTGTGCTGCCAAGCAGTATTGGCCCCGCCACTTTAAGCACATTTAACACATGCAGGACACAAAGGAGAAAAGCACTGGTCACCTAGGAAGATGTGCTTTAGGAAGCACGTCTCTCTTCAGTGTGAGATGAAGTTATAGTGACCAAGAGACAAAAAAAAAAGTCAGATTTTCTACAAGCTTTCAAAAACTTTCCTTAAGTTCCTTAAGAAATAATAAAATAAATATTTAAAGAGTCTACAGATAGGGATACTGTTGCTTATTTTAAAAAACAGTTTGAATTTTTTTTTAGATACAGACTGAACAGTTATCCTGAAGCTGTGTTTCAAACTTGTACTTCCAAAATGCTCATTATGAAAAGAAACAGACAGCTTCTGCTGTTAATGTTTTGGTTTTTTTTTTTATCCAGCCTTAAGAATTAAAAATAATTACAGCAATAGTTGCATGTAGAAAAATGTTTTCTGCCACTCAGCTATATCTTTAATAAGCCTCTAATGAGAAAGTTGCAAGTCTAGAAAATAACTAATAAAACAAAATTAGCTGCCTTTGTTAGTTAATAAATTCTTATTAAAAAATTGCAACTGCTGCTTGCAAATACCTTATTGCCTTCTGTTGTAAGGTATAAAATGAAGACTTTTATCTTTAAAGAGATATATTTTTAAAAATAGGATTTGTATTATCACTCCACTCATCATTAGAAGATACTAAGAGTAAAGCACTGCAGTTAAAAACAATGTGTACTTTTAAAATGATGAGACTACATACCCAGTTTTATTTTTGTCCAGTAAGCTGGGAGCCAAGGATCTGATGTAGGCACAGGTACATATGAGCAGCAAGATTACAGTCAGCAGACTCTGAAAGTTGAAGATGGCAGACTAAGGAAGAAAATCAGAAAAGAAAAATTACTTCTTTGCCGTACAAAACTTCCCTCACTACATACGCTGGAAAAAATAAATGATCCCCTAGAAAACACCAACTAAAACCAAAAACTAAACCTACAATGCCAGCAAGCCAGAAAGTCTTTTAACAGCCTGTTGCACACAATGGTGGAAGAATAGAGTTTTTCCTTCTCAAGCCATCCCAAGGAGGGTAAAGAAATAGCAGGCAAAATGGTAACCTGGCAATTTTGCTCCCAGGCACCTGCTCCAAAGCCAGTTTGTAGAAAGCCATTAGCAGCAGGCTTAGAGTTACAGAAAACAGATGTTCCCTCTCGGCCAAGAATAAATGTAACTGTGGTTTGCATCAATAGAGGATGGTGGTGATGGTGAAGGTGGAGGTGAAGAGTACTTGACAACTAAACCATTGGCAGCCAAGACAGAGAATAACAAGTAATATAGTAGTTAGTACAGTAGAAGGACTGTTAATATGCTGGTTTATGAAGACTACACCCCAAATTCAACAGATTTGTAGAAATACATAGAGTTAAACCCACATGATATACTAAAAGATAGTGGACTAATTTTATTTTCAAATAATTTTTTGATTTTAAATTTAAAAACATCTTTATTATAAATAATTTTTAGAAGTGCTAATTATGGAAAATGCTGACAAATTAAGGAATTTCCTTAGGATGGAGAAGTAAAAATATAGTTTGACAGTCAAACTAATCTGCCTTGTGGCAATAAGAAGAAACAATACTTGAGAAACTGCTACAATATCTGGCTATTTCCTGAAGCTTAACACATCAGTAAAAAGGAGTAAGTGCATCTCATAAGCAATTTTTAAAAACTAAACTCTGAGCCTTGTGTGCTCAACATGTTCTTTAATCACTAACTTATAAGCAACTACCACTGCTTACGTGAAGCAATCTTTTCCAGAAGTATAAACAACACTTTTCCAGAAGCATAAACTCAGAAGCTCAGAGACTACAGATACTGCTGTAATTCCATAACCAAGTACAAAATCTGGAAGAGAGATGGTTGATACTGACTTTCAGCAAGTGCCAGACCACCATTCCAATAAATAATGTTCTAACAACATTTAAATTCTTTCCCCAACAGGTTCATTATTTTTAATAGAAATATTTGCCTACTCGTCCTTGTAGCTTTTAATAATTAGTCCAAAATCTGAGACTTCGATTCTTCTTATGAAATGAAAACAATCCAGCTGTGTGAAGCTGCAGTTTCTTTGTTTCGTGTTTTGTTTGTTTCTTTTTTTTCCACTTATCATGTCTCAACTGACATTTTGTTCAGCTTAACAGCACCAGGTATACTAAGTAATTGCTTACTTCAAAAAACCCTTATGTTCTCTTTCCTCCCTCATTTGCAAATACTATTTAATCTGCAAATACAACGAATTCACCCTTCATTACAGAGTTCTGACTAACTGGTGTCTAAATATCTCATATTTTTTCATACTGCTCAACCCAGAAGGTGGAGTGGTAGTACTTAATTATGCGTAAATACTTAGCACTTATGAAGGGATATTACATTAGAGTTTCCTGCTTCAAGCAGAAGTCAGTGGGATTTCAGAGTACATCAGAGCTCCCATTTCCATAGCCCAAGGCACATTTCTGTTGATCTATGTCCCTCTTCTTCCTATGTCACAATATTCTAATGTTTTGAAGCTCTGATAATCAAACTTCTCCTTATAGTTGAGGAGACTCATGAAAGGAAATCACAATAACTGAGTTCAGCATCGCACTAACAGCAAATTAAGAGAGCAAAATGAGAAGCTCTAGTAGAAACAAAGCCATTAGAACATCCACTTCTGATTCTGAGAGCTCGTAATGGAAAAAAAAAAAACAAACCAAATCAAAAACCCCCTAAGCTTATGTAGAAGTCTCCATGAATCACAGGACACAATGCTGGAACATGCATACAACTTCCAGCCTGAACACATGCATTAGATGCACAAACTAATTTAAAAGTCTAAGTTAATGGGGTGCAACAGGCCATCTGTGGGTGTAGAGCTACCCGTTAAGAAAGAACAGCACAGAAAGGCTCAAGGAGCAAGTGAACAATTCAGCCTCTGCAGCCAGCAAGAGAGGTTTCAGCACCCTCGAGGGCATCACCCAAAGCCAGCCTGCAGGCCTTCAAGATGAGGCTACCTGCTTTTCTCCCAGGGCCACAGCATTTGCTACATCATGTTTAGTTTAGCATTTTAGCTTAGCTAGCCGAGTCATCATTTCCGTTCTACTGTGTCATAAATAATGGACGGATTGTTAGCAAAAGACAAGCTGGCCACCCTTATCAGTAGACTCTTGCCTTTGTACTAGGCACAAGCTTTTGCCAGCTTCACAAACCAGGAAACTCTCAATTCCCCCGCAGAGACAACTCTTAGGCCCTACAAGAGCCAGCATCTCCTGGCTCCTGTGGGTCTAGGAACGCGACAGGGCCGGATCCAGGAGTGTCTGCCTCTCAGCAAAGCCAGATACTCCCTATCAACTGATTAATTTGATCAGTCCTCCGGGAGAGACAGCTGCTCTCAACATCTCACAGCCCGGTGCCTGCCAGAGCTCGGTTCCCATGAATTCCTGCAAGCCTTCTCTGGCAGCTGCTTCCCAAGGAGGCTGGCGGTGTCGGGTACTTCCACATCAGAAAATGGCAGAAGGGCACACTTGCTTCCTCTTAAGCAGGGATTGTAAATGTATACTCATGAAATGTGTTATTAGTCAGTATATAATTGTTCTTTGTTGGGCTCTTCATGCACTTCTCTAGATACGCTGCATAGGGCATCGCTGTAATTACAGATCTCATTCCACTGAAATGTGCTTTGAATTACATATTTATCTGTACAGTCACTTTAAAAGGACATTTTAAATTTGTTTACAATTCTAAATTGGAAATGAAAATTTACTTCTGAAGTAGATGGCTTCGCATTTCACATCTGAAGTAATTCTTACGGCCCAGCTGAATTTACAGAAAAGGGCAACTTAACTTCCAGCTGCTTGAACTAATGTAATTAAAAGCTGCTCTAAGAGTCATACATTACTCGGAATCCTTTTAAAAAATACTGCGTCCACATACCAAGCCATTTGGAAAATGTCGTAATGTAGGTGGGTTGCAGTTCATTTGGTTAAATCAAGTTCCTCTGATCCAAAAGCAATTAACTGGAATTTTTCAAACGTGTTGGCTGGCTTAATGTAGAACTGTGAGCCTCTTTCCCATTGTAAAGAAGTTCCAGCACATGGAAAAATTGATGCCATCTTTTAGACTGCATCCACACGCTGGTGAAAAGACAATTAACTTCCCAAGACTTAGACTGTAAATGCAAAAAAAGAACCAGTGTTTTATTCTTGTTTTAGACAGTGTGAGCTGTGGCTTTAATTACATATGCTGAAATTACCTACATCTGCATTTGGTGCATTTCTGACATGGTAGAAACACCTTAGTAGTTACTTAAGTAATTACACTTCCCCCCCACCCCGTTCTGTGTGCTGTCTCCAGGCAGTTGCGGAGCACTATCACATCACCTGCAGCACTAATGAGGTATTGTATTCAGCAGAACTTGCAAGAGCAAGTTTTTTCATAAGTCTTTAGAAATTTAAGACCGTGGATTTTAGCTTTGAGAGCTACACGCCCAAAGGCTCTTTTAAATCCTTCCCAAAATTAGACCTAAAAAAAGACCTCAATATTATTTCCTTGATCATACCATATCTTAGTAAAAACAATTCCATATAACACCAAAGAAATAGAGAATGAATACTCTTGGAAGCTTTCTTGTGTTCGGATTAGCAGTGGTGGCACGTATTAGAAACATGCGAATTTATGGTATTTAGAAGACAGACATTACAGCTGGAGACAAGTGAAGGTATTCTCACCTGAGTCCACATCTGAACAGCATAGCTGGTCAGCACAGGGGCCACTGGGGCAAAACAGGGAGTTAGTTATAAGGGAAGGAAGAGTCTCCATTGCCTCTGTAAGTTGCCATCTGTGAGCCTGCTACCACATAGGTGCAAGAGATGGTGCAGCAGCTCCTTTTTCTGGAGAGTGAAAGAGCTTGCAGATGGAGTAAAAAAGAAATCTATGGAATAATACGTGGTAATTTAAGTGTTTAATACACTTTAGTAAGTGTTGATTTAGAGTGAAAAATTTCCTATGTGTCTGAAAAAGGTAATCCTGATAGGCCGTAACATCTGAAGAGCCCCTGTCAACCTGATTATAGATGATGTTGTCACTCCTGCAATGTAGTTAGCATTAAATTCGCTACAGAGTTCTGGTTATCAACAACTCTTGCACTTCGTAAGAGTACTTCATTCGATGTGATGAAAGAAAGGGCACACTCAGATGATTGCTTAAATATTTAGTGATTACTGGTAAATGCGTATTCAGCCTCAGCAGACACAGCCGTAACAAATGCACTGGTCCTGAAGGGTTTTTCTACAGTGAAAGCACCAGCCATAGCCAAAATTTTTTACTATATCTACCTCTGTCCTTCTTATTTGCTCCATCACTCCTGCATTCTCTGATTCAGACACCACTTTGTTCCATGTCTTTGCAGACAGCATCACAGAATTATGAACCACTTAATGATGCAACCCTTGGGTAGCACAATAAATTACACCAGAACTTTTGATGCAATTACATATGTCATGGAAGGACCTTGCCTGCACCTCATATACTTTCATTTAAAATAAAACACTTGGTATCATGGTTACAGGGAATAAAAAAAACAAACCTGCAGGAAGAGTACATAAACCCCACACTGTTGCACCCCTTGGCTGGTAAAAAGCCCAAAAGAAAAGCTCTCCCAGTTTATCTCAACAGACTTAACACTGAAACCAAAGCTTAATCTTCCCTCAACTTTAAGTATTTACAAAATGATTACTCTATCTCTGATTGCAGCATGACCATGATTTCATCTGTGTGCTATAAAGAGAGAGGCCATTGTAGTGCCAGCAAGTTGTTAAACTTTGCTCCACAGTTACTATTATAATAATCAATTTATGTGGGCAAACACTGATAAATTATTGGAATGTTCTAAAGAAACAATAACTGCATTTGTGTAATATGCTGCAGAATATACAGTCTTTCCTAGAACAGTTTTATTTTCTTTTTTCCTCCTCAGTATTATAAAATTGATGGATGATTATGTTCTCTGCAACCGAAGAAACAAAATGATATCTGATCATTTAGCTGCCGTTCTCCTATTAAGATGTGAGCAAGAGCTTACACTGCAGTTAAACTGTGGTTAAGCAAGATCTGATAAAAATGTAAAAGCCTACATTAAAACAGCAGCATAGGCTTCAAACCCCATCACAGAAAAGTGAAATCAATCTAAGGAATTTTAAGGAAGAGGTCCTTAAAAAGCTGAAAGAGAAAATGCTTATTATCTGAAGTTTCCATTAGGTACTGCATTTCTTATTTCCCCAGTCTAAATCAAATTTTTAGGAGTATAATATTGAAAAAAATAACAGGAAATAAAACATGTAAGACTACTCCCAACCTGAAGGTCAAAGCAATTGCTAAAACGTAATTAAAACATGCACAAAATTATATTATTTTCCAGTCTATTCCGAAACAATTTGTTTTCCCACTGCTGCCAGATGTAATCTGCTAAAAATGAATGGAAAGCAAGCATTTGTAAAAGAGGTGTGCTAAGAAAAATACAAAATTTGCAGATAAGTTAATTTTGAAGTGATTATTGGCAAAACTACACTGAAGAACTAAGCAAGAAGTGTTTAGACAAAACTTATTATGCTTAATAAGAATCCAAATACCATACAGTTAGCAGTTACTGGTTGCTTGAATATGAATAGGGTTTTTGAGTTTACTGCACATTGACTCCAATATTTAGTTTCCAAGGAATTCAAGTACGAAATTTAATGCTCATTCACATTTCTGTCTAAAATATGTATTTTTGCATGTATAAAATTTAGGCTAAGGCTCAATCAGAGTAATAGGGAATCCTTCCCCTAAACACTTATTGAAGAAGTATGTTGTTTAATTGAAATGGCAAATACAGCAGGAATTAACGCATATGCTTTTCAGTTAACTGAAGACTAATACATCTGTTTAGAAACATAACCAATCTCTTTAAACAATTAGACAATGAATTAACAGATGGAAACAGTTGTCCTCTCCGACAAAAGCTCTCTTGACTTTAACTCATCTAGTTTTTTTACTGCAATTTAAATCCACCAACCAAAACTGACATGACACCTCAAGGTGACGGATGTTGGAATTCCATGCTCATTTGAGTTCCTTCTTTGCCCCAACAGCTACACAACAGTTTCAAAATCGGACTTCTGGTGTAAGCAGCCAGCAGATGCAGCATTACTATGCTATTACAGTGGGTGTGCATGGTGTCTAATGCTGTAGCCAATCAGAAAATTAAATTGTGACATTGACTATTTTATGATAACTTTAGCTTCCTCTTTTGTTCAGCTTAAGAGCTTGGATCACGAAAGGAAAATCTACAATATATTAATTGGCCCATTATTAATTTCAAACGGCCTCCAGGAAAATGTCACCCTCACTTCTCAACCTATTACTGAATAAAATGAAAATGTTTCATAGTGATACACAAAATGCCAAAGATGCTGAGTAAGAACTCCTTGGCACTTAGCAAAGAAATGGTTTCTGACAATTGGTGTCACTCCTGGACCGTTCAGCTATGTGGTAAAACTTGAAAAAGCTGGCATATTGCATCCTGCTCTTCCCAAATCAGACCAAGAGATGTATCTTACAATAGCAGAATAGTTTCCTCTGTTCTATAACGACAGAAGCAAAATACTGATGATGTATTTTCACACCTGCTTGTAAACTGACAAAGAAGTATCTACACCAAACAATTTCGAGTAGTAACTCACAACTTGCCAACACACAGTGACATCACTATTTACAAGCGCAGTTACAGATGGGATGAGATTTACTAAGTGCCAATACTAGTGGAGTATAGTAAACAACATACTTTGCTGCCCCTACCTTGCCACATTTCCTCTCCTATTTCTCCTCTCCTCTTTCCTTTTCAGTTCTCTGACTAGCTTGTTATTCTGACGGGAGGAAAGTCATGTGGAGAGTAGACCCTTCTTGCTTTCTCCTCAGTTAGCAGTGCTGGCTCCTACTGGTAAGGGCAGGCCAGAGCTGCCATGGGGTTCAACAGGTATTGAGTGCAAGGAAGCGAGTCAATTGTTGCGCGATTGGTAGCAAAGGAGGTTCGAGGATCCTCTTGCAGTACAGCTTTGCCAAAACAGTAAAGTCCCCAGATACCCAGCAAAATCAGATAAGCTGAGTAGCAAAGTCTTTAGCAGATGAAAAATTTGTTACTGGAGCTGTGACTGTCTGGAATTCTAACTGCTTTTTATTCAAACAGTATTTTAATACTGACATATGAAAAGTTGTCCATCATTAATCCAAAATAAATTCATAATACAAAGACACCTTCAGACTGTAGGATGAACTAAGAGATGTTTTAATCCTATCTACCTCTAGGCCATGATGAAAACAAAGCTACTGGCAAATTTGATTACGAATTGATTCTTCTTTGTAACTTTGAATAAACCAAACACAAAACTTCATAATTGAAGAATCTTGAAAGGTCTTCGGCAGAACAGTGTCTATGATTCTGGTATGTTTGTTTCTGAGACCTTGGTTTGGATCCATATTTACAAAGGAACATTTTTACAATTGGTTATATGAGCAATTCCCCTTCTAAGACCATTCTAAGACAGCAACAAAGGCTGTGACAGAAATGTCTGTCCTTATGGTAAATTCCCAAATACATATTTTGGCAGAAATATGGGGCTTGAGGTCAGTTCTAACCAGAGGGTGAAGGGAAAGAAGGCATCTTTGTGAAGTCTTCTATGATTCTTTGTTTTCTTCATCACCAAATTGCAATTACAGACATAAAACATACCTACTAAGATGTTTTTTGTACATGTACTCATGTTTGGCTGCAAGTGCATGCTTTTGCTACAAAGCAAAGGGAAGACCACCCTTCATTAGCTCATTGTTAATTTTAATGTTACTTTAGGCTTATTCCCTCTTTTCACCCACCACACCACCAAACCCCACTAGGAGAAGTTTTGTGGAGTTTTCAGATATAACATTTCAAAAGTTGACAGGATAAACTGACACAATGATCTGTGAAAGTCAGTAAACAATACATATTCTGCTTCTAAATAAATTAAGCAGCTGTGTCATTATATTGCAAGCCTTCTTCTTCCAGTAACTTTTTAATCCACTGAGCAGCTTCTATGCACTTTCAAAGTTGGTTTAAGTTAAAGCAGGTTTTTGGGGTTTTTTTTTGTTTGTTTTTTGCTTGGTCTGTTGTTTTATTTTGTTGTCCTGGCAGTGAACAGGAAAAAAATAAACCCAAGTAGCGTTTCACATAAAGGAAAAGACAGGTAGAAGCCAGCTTCTATCTATTCTGTTCTGCAGCAGTTCACCCAGCACAAGTTTTGACTTGCTTGGTAAGGATGTGGTAACGAAGCCCCAGAGACCATGGGATGGAAAGTTCCAAAGGACAAAGTTCCTTGTAAAATATGCTTCAAAAATTATTCTATTCAACAGCTACTGGCTTGACACAGTTGCAGCTCACTTTCTTTGGAGAAAGAGAACAAATCGGAGGTATAGCTCTACTTTCTTCCATTTGACGATAAACAGACAATAGCTGTTTCCTATCTCACAGTCAAGTGTAAACTCAAAAGAAACTAGTGCTCATGCCTGCTAAGCCCATAAGACAAATTTTTAGAAACAGCCATGACACCAGAGGTAGCATCATGGAGAATCCAAAGTCCTGAATATGCCATGAGGGCTATTGTCTTCCTTGAGGGAATTCAAACACTACAAGATTGAAGAATCTTATTTTCATCTCCTTTGACATAAAATAATGAGAAAAATCTCAGAAAAATATTCTATCTTAATTCAGGTTCCTTGAAGCATCAGAGTAACCTCTAACAAGCAACATGGACAAGCAGAGAAAATTCTCACAAGACCCTGTATGCTTGCCATAATATTTTTTGCTAAACAGTGTCATAATTAAGTGCTAAACTGAGCAACATAAACGTCTCACCAATCATCAAGGTTCTCTTGCCCTTTTCTATAATCTCAAATCCTTTTAAGTACTATGAAGAACAGCAAGGGGGTGTTGTACTTCTCTAGTATCTACCTTTTCAAGGCACTGATTACAGTTGAGGTATTCACTTCTGTCTCGTTTTCTGTATGTGCTTTTTAGATCTTCTGAGATAATTTACACTTCTTATCATGAAAATCCTTTGTTCGGTGCTTGAAGCCACAGATTAGAACAGGTTCATCTAAAAGATCTGCCTAGGAATGCTCAGGTGAGCAACTTCCAGCAATTTCCTGCCAGTAACAAGATCTGGAGCCCAGAAACTTTTTTTGAACTGAACCATAGGAAGTTCAAGAGATATTAATCTTCTAACAAATATGTGGGAAGTACAAAAAGATTCAGTGGAAGTACAGTATACATCAATGGTGATGGATAACCGAATAACCCGTCAAGGTCAGGTTGCATGGGGCTTTGAGCAAACCAATCTAGTGAAAGATGTCCCTGTCCGTGGCAGAGGGTGGGGAGGACTAGGTGATCTTTAAAGGCCCCTTCCAACCCGCTTCAAACCACTCCACGAGTCTAAGAAAACTTCTGAAAATGCTTATCTTAATTTTGTGCTGAAGCTACATATAAACGGGAAAACCTTCTGTTAGCTATTCCATTGTTACTCTTTTTAATTTGAAAATCATGCTCCTCCATTGCTCACAGAAAGATCTTTGCCTTAGTTGAGAAGAATTATTTCACAGCACAGCTCTAACTCTAACCTAAATATGAATCCCCCGTTTATATTCTCTGTATGTATAATGAAAAAAAGCAGAAACAATAGAAAATATAAATGGCTATCCTAGTAAGCCTCTAGGTCAACAATATTTTCATACGTTTCATTAGCAAACAGACTTAGGCCTCTGACACTCTTCCTGAAAAAAGAGGGAGCACAGCAGCCAGTGCCCGGATTCAGCCGACTGCTCAAGATGCAAGACACCAAACAACATTAAATCAGAAGGTTAGAAAAGAGACAGAAACACAACCCTGACAGACAATGCACCGCAGGCCCGAGTAAGGGCTGCTGCCCCCGGGAAAACGCGGGCTAGGTCGGTGCATACGGGAGCGGGAAAGGGAACAAGGGGCCACAGGCACGACTGGTGTGATTACTGCCAGGCAAAGCCCGGCTTTGCGGGGGGACTGCGACGGCTCCGCTCCCGCGGGCTGGCTGCCTGACGGCAGGGCGAAGACCTCGGCCTGTGAGGAGGGTTCCAAGGCCAGGCCCGGCCCGGATGGGATGCGGGGGGTGGGGGAGGGGGCCTCCGGGGCGCCAGCGGGCCCGGGAAACGTCTCTGGGCAGAGCCGCAGTTGGCCAGGAAGCCGGCAACGCCGGCAGGAGAGGGGAGGGGAGGGGAGGGGACCGGGGCTGGGGCCGATCGCGGAGCGGAGCAGGCGCCCCCGGCCCGCCCGCTGCCCAGCGCTTACCATGGCGACCCGCTCGCGGCCACATCAGACTTCCGGCGGGAGGGTGCGGAGCGGAAGTGTGGCGGTGGGGCACCGCCTTCAGGCGGAGGGGCGGAGACGCCGCCGTGATTGGCAGCTGACTAGGCGAGGGGCCGCTATTGGCAGGGAGGCGGGACGGAAGGGCCAGCTCGATTTTCATTGGCTGTCGTACGGAGCGCCAGGAGCGCGGCCTTTTCGGGCGGGCGGAAGCGGCGGGCGGTGGCGCGGGGAGGAGGAGGTAGGTCAGTCACGGCGCCCCGCCTTCTCCGTCGTGCCCGGAGCAGGGGGGCGGCCGCCGGGGGGGCCGGGGCGAGCAAGACCCTCAACTGCTATCGGTGCTCCTGGCTGGCCCCCCCTTAGCTCGCCCAGTACTGGCCATAGGCCCCTGGAGGCGAGCGGCGGTGCCCGTAACGGCTGCGGTGCCGCTGGTGCTAGGCCCCGGTCGCGGTTCGCTTGCGGGCAGGTTGTCTGAGGAGGGTGTGAGAGGTGGGGGGTGCTCCTCAGCCACTCGCTTCCTTCGGGCAGGGGTGAGCCGCTTGCTGATGACACGTAAACATCATAAATAACGTCTTAATGAGGCTGGTTTTTTAATACGTTATTTCCCCTTCATGGTCCTGTTCTTCCTTAGGGAAAATCCTGACTGGCTTTCCTTCAGGAGCAGGAGGAGCAGAGCCTGGTCTTTCTGCTCCATTCTGGTCTCCTGTGGTTTTGCTCTTTTCCTGTATTCTGTCTTTGTGGAGGTTTTTGTCCTCTTTCCTTTTCCATAGTCACACTTAATGCTTCAAGTCAACTTGAAAATGCTTGGGTAAAGGTGGTGTATTTCCTTGTCATGACCACTGTGTATTTTCCTGGAACTGTGGACACTAGCTTACTAAAAAGCTGACTATCCCACATGGCTGGCCTGTTTTACTCGTGTATGAACCATAGTAGCTATAAAATGCTTGAAGGTTGCAGCTACTCTGGGAAAGAATGGATACTCAGTCCTCAGTCT
>JAOQGH010000019.1:73945064-73980195 GCA_025769975.1 Gallinago jamesoni
TATTTTCCTGGAACTGTGGACACTAGCTTACTAAAAAGCTGACTATCCCACATGGCTGGCCTGTTTTACTCGTGTATCAGAGCACCCTGTGGTGACTCTTGGGTTGGTCTTGGCTGGTTTTGCCTGTGTCTGCTCTACTGTTAAGCCGTATGAAATGGATAGGCCTTCGTTTTGGCTTGCCATGAAAAAGATGTGGCATTTGTGTTTTAAACTAGGAGATTATTGTGGTTTTTTTTTTTTAAAGAATTACCTTTGATCCTGTGAGGGACGTCAGTAAAATGCAGACTATGAGTGTTCTGCCCAGTTCTGTGGAAGAACCTCAGTGATTATTTTGTATTTACAGTAGTAAGGTGCCTAGGTGTTACGGTCAGGACAAACCTCTGTTCTGGAGTTCTATGAACAATTTGTGCCTCCTTCTATAATTATGCTTTATCTTACAGAACTTGGAAAGCATTAACCTGTCAAAGACAATGCCTTTGTTTTGAGGTCTCTCTCATTCTGTGTCTTTGAGTACTGGGTAAATTGTGTTTCCATGTCTGTTGAGTGCAGGACAGGTTTTACTTTTTCCTTTGGTAAGGGGAAACAAATCTTTCATTCCAGCAGAAGCTGGGGTAACATTTGACATACTTCCAGAAGTTGCTATACAAGGCTGCAGGATAATGACAGTATGTGTATAAAGCATGTTTGTGTAGTAGAATCAAGGCAGTATTCTACTAAAGCAAAATATTTTAAGGTAGCTGAAACAAACATACACAATACCTTACAATGCTCTTAGTATTGTCTAAAGAGCAACTTAATTTGCAGTAGTTACTTTGGTAACTATAGTTTTTAGTTCTCTGTAAAATTGGAGTTTCAGACTCATAGTCATCAAACTGACCTGAATGTTTTCCAACGCAAGCAGATGTAAAACTGAAGATGGGTTTTCTTATATAACTAGGTTTTCTGTCCTGTGGATTTCAGACATTATATTGATTTTAGATTTCCTTTTATGTTTGTCGAGATTTTGCGACCCTAATAGCTATGAAGGTTCATTAGTTTGCAAATGTATCCATTGATTTAATAGGTAATTTGCAAGATGTGTGGTCATTTTGTCATAACATGTTCATATCTCTTACTTCTATTTTGCTAGTGAAATATATTCACCAGATGGATTTCTTTTTTTCACATGTTGAGGTTTTGCATGAAAAATTTCACCGAATTTCACTGAAAAATGGAGCTCAATTAAAATGCAGAAAGACATTTGTAAAAACAGCTCTTATTGAGCCTATCTTGGTGTTAAAGTGTTTGATTGATGTCACTTTAAGGTAGATTTCTACAGTGAAATAAGTTGTAACTTTAACTAACAAACAGTTCAACCTTTAATAGTTACCATGACCCTACATCTTAGAGGCAATAATGCTTTTGAACTCATGTTTCTCTGAGGCAAAAAAAGAAAAGTGATTTAGTTTTCCTTTTTGGTTTCACTTTTGGTTTCTCAACATGGATTTGTTACTGAAATTGAAAAATTATTTCTGTAACTGCAGAGGAGACCACAGCTGTCAGTTCATGGTCATGCTGTAGTCAAACCTGCTTTCAGGTGGTCAGCTAGCTTTCTCTAGTTCAATAGTTTTGGTTGCAAATGTGCCCTATGTGATAATTTTAATATACTGTTACCGACTTTGATAGGTACGAGTAAGCTCATGTATGAAATCCATTTGCATATTTTTTGCAAAAATGCTTTTTTTTTTCCCTAGCAGTTTAATTTGCAAATGAAATTTCTGACAGTATTAACTATTTGAAGAAGAATTCTTATTGATTACATGCTGTATTAAAATACTTCCAGTTGCATATTTTGCTTTTGTGAGAAAAATGCCATTTGATCATTAATGATCTTGTGGGAACCTTAGAGGCATCATATAAAAGATAACGTACCTGGCATGACAATGTCTTTTGGGATACAGATTTCAGATGGTGGTACTCCAGTTTCCTATGTATTTTTCTCTCCTAATTAATATATTGTCATGGAAAACCAACTACAAGCAGCTGAGGTAACTTGGTTGGTAGTGTCTGCAAGAGTTGGGTGGATATGCATTTTTGTCCTTTGAAATCTCAAATCAGAAGTTTAGGCAATTATGTTGATCGATATAGCAGTATGCAAATAGATAAATAAAACCGATGATGAATACTGGTTTTCTGGTTTGTTGTTTGTTTTGGGGTTTTTTGTTGTTTTTTTCTTTAAGGAGGTTTAGTGATACTGGCTGTGCTTCATAGTACATACACATTAAGAAGTGTTTTAGTAGTGTGATTTGCCAATGAAGAGGCTGCTTACTGTTCAATTGAGTGTTTAAGCAGTAGAGCATACCAAGGAATTTCTGTGTATAATGAAATGCAGAAAAGGTGGCTTCAGAGATTAAACTTCTAGGTTGCTTTTAAATGCAGGAGGAATTCTAACAAAACAATGTCAACTTGCGTGCGGGAGGCTAGGTATTTAGCTTCTCTTATGTCTCTTTGCTTTCATAGGAAGTAGGAAGCTTGTATGTAATAGTTTGAAAATATCACAGGTGGGTGACTGACAGGTATATCTGTATAAATATTTTTATGCACAAAAAAATGTGCATGTGTATATGCAAAGTGAAAAAAAAAAAACATTTGCAAATACGTTTTAAGTGCAGTTCGTTTTTTTGAGATAGGCTAGCTTGAATGATCTGTAAAAGCTGATCATGCTCTTTTTTGGCTTTTACGTCATATCCACTTCTGTTGTTCCTAGTATCTTCAACTACAAACATAAATGCACAAAACCTTATTTACATAGTTGCTACAGCTACAAATTCATTTAGCTTTCCCACTGGAATAAGGAGGTGGCAGAACATGAGGGATATGCATTATTCAGGCAAACTTCGTGAGTAGGTAGCGTTCTGTATGTTGGCAATGGTATTAGAACGTGGCATTTTGCTTGCTAATGCTGTTTTGCAAAAAAGCCATCTCACATTTAGGTATGGCTTCTCTTTCTTTCCATTTTCTGCCTCCCTCCGTTAGCTAACAAAAGCACATGCTGTATTCACTACAGTAGTATGAACCATAGTAGCTATAAAATGCTTGAAGGTTGCAGCTACTCTGGGAAAGAATGGATACTCAGTCCTCAGTCTTCACATCAGAGATGCTTGGGAGGAGTGCTTTCACCTGGTATTGTAACAACTTATTGAACTTAGTGAAACAATAAGTTTCATAGAAACTTGTTGTGTCCAGTGATGTATGATAAGGAATGTTCATCCAACAATGGGATTTCCTCTGCTTTAAAATCTCTGCTTTTTTGTGGCAGGTTTTATGTGAATTGCTGTCCTTTATCAGTATGATAAAACTCTGTGAATAGTGTAGGCCGTTGTTCTATAGGAGTTGACTAGAGTCTTGAAAGACTGTGAGGAATGTATGTGTCAGCTACTATGCTGTACTTGATGTGGGATTGGCAGATACTGAGTTTATAGTCTGGGATGCCTTCATTTGATCACATGCTGGTGGCTATATTATCCAGATTGTAGAGAGAAAGCACTTGCCTATTACTTTACTCAACATTTTTGATTGCTTTATACAGTGGAAAGTACGGCTTTAAAATGATTTGTTATATGAAGCTATGGTGTTACAGGTGTACAGGTGTTACAGGCATTATCAGGAGTTATTTTGATATTGATAATGAAATGAGCAGAATAGCAGCATCTTGGATCTACAAGATTATTCTAATGTATCTGTTGGTGAAATATTTAAGAACTAAACCTAGTGACTTAGACTTTAAACATTATTATCACATACAAAAGTGCGTAAAGGATTTCAAAATTGTCTCAGCATTTAAATTCCACTGATTTCAAGCGTTTATCTGGACTAAAACCAGTACATCCAAGTCATGACTCATAACTCGCAAATCAAAGCTTTTCTATTAAGTATTATTTAAAAAGAAAAAAAAGAAAAGAAAAGATAAAGTCCTATAAAACTAATGGGCTGATGCCAGGGTTAGTGAACAACAGCACTAAAAAAAAACAAAAGAAGAAAGGTCATGACCTTGCTGTAGAAATAGTTTTCCTGTACATGACACAGGTGACCTTAACCACTCTTCTGACACGTTCAATCCCACTGCTCATGCTCCTGATGCCTTATCTTGTGAGCACGGTTGCAAGAAGACTGGATAGCTTACAGTGGTCTGTTTTGACCAATAAACTTCCATTTCAGTACAGATGAGATCATTTTAAATGGTTTACCATGCTGCGTGTTGACTTCACTATATTACATGTTATGTGCTTATGGATGCGCAGTGAGCCTTACAGGGTCACTTGCTGTTTTGTCTCAATGCTTATTTCTGATGTCCTTATTATCTTTCAGTGCCACTTGAAGATGAGAAATTTTAATCCTCACCTCTTGTCGCCTGGGGCTTAGCAGTAGGGGGAGAGTGTTTTTAAGGGGTAATGTTGAAGCTCAGGAGCTCCAGATGGAAAAAAACCATACATCCTTGAAGAGTAGGTAGAATCACCAGTAGTTTAGGGTGAAAATTTCAAGGTCTCAAACCGTTATTTTTGTCTTCAAGGTTGATAGGATGCAGCTGTGATTTCTCCACTGTTATATTTGGCAAAAAGTGTGTAGTGCTTGGTGATGTTGTGGGGAACATGTGAAATAATGTGCATACACATTTAAGTTATGATCTGATCTAACTTCACTAAATAACAGAGTCCAATTGAGAAAGCTATTGTAAAATGCCAAATGGTTCATGAAATGGAAATTTTTGCACAAAAAGTTGGGTTTGCTCTAGTTCCATCCTTTTTCCCTCTGCTGACTGGATCTGTGCCTCTTTCCTGTGTTATGAAACAGTGTCTATCACATCCTACTGAATGTAATTGGGATGTCTTTGTGGATTTTAGTCTTCCCCACCTCCTTTGTCTCTGTACATGAGATGAAAAAGAGAAACATGGCAAAAGGTTCCTGTGAACTGGAAGATTATTAGTGGAACTTAATATCAGATAATGTAATAATAAAGACTGCTGTCCAAGATACATCAAGATATAGAAGATTTATTGGATTATATATGGCATGATGTTGACACAAGCTAAGGCGAAATTTAGAAGAGAATTGCTAATTAAATTACTGTTGTTTGCTAATCTAACATAGTCAAATCTGATCAACATAAAGAATGTATCCGACAGGAAAAGTTCCAAGTTGAAAAAGTTTTCATTATGTGTCTGCCTAAGCAAGGGCCTCTGGCGTTACTGTCTTCTGAGGCATATTAGTAATTTCATAGCAAATTTAAATAGTCCAGATTTCTAAAGTTTGGAAATTTATTGGAATATATCTGCATCTGCTTTGTGAACTTCTAGGTGAGTTTTGTGGGTAGGGGTGTCCTCCAACAGAGCTTACAGAGCAGAGACTGTAAAATAGTAAAAAAGGGAGACTGATCTTATGTGATTTTAGAAGTGCGGAGACTGAGAACTTCTGTGTTCAGAAGTCAAATTGCTTGCTATCTTGGGATGGAAAAATTAATGCAATTAGAGGAAGAGTGAGGCTATATATCCTATCACAGGCAGCATTTGTTTTTAAAAAATGATTCAAATGATTATGAAAGGGATTGTTTGTTTACAGGTCTACAAAAGGATCTTAGAGGCCACCCTTTTCACCACAGTAGCTGGACAGGAAAGAGGGAGCATGGGGCTTTCCAAATGCCATCAGCTGTGTCAAGCTTATGGTGGAAACTTCACAAAAACCTGAGGAGAGATTTGTATTGACTGGGCCAACGAGAGAAGCTTAGACAGTAGTTGGAGGCAGCACACTGTATTGTGTGGGCTCATATTAAATTTCTCCAGCTGTGAAACTTAACATTAATTTACATAGTACAGCACACAGTGGCCATAGGCATAAAGGGAATTGGGCATTGCTATCACAGAGGATAATTATTTTTGGAGATAAGAGGCAAGGAACTAGCTGAAGCATTCTTGTGTGTGTCATGGTTATAGATCTACTTGACTTATGTTTCATAATCTCCTAAAGGCAATATTAGAGAGGAGTTTGTTTTTTTTTTTTTTTAACTCTGCCTTGGTTGAGGATGTACACAGATGAAAACTGTGCTTTATATTTTATAATCTTTAATCTTGCCTATTGCAGGGATTTTTTTTTATTACACTTTACTGTCCTAGGAATAGATTTTTTTTTTTCTTTAAATAACGAGCTAGAGGAGGAATTTTTTAGTATATACTGTTAATTTGAGGTTCTGTTGTGATTCTAGTATTTGATGATGCAGAACAAATAAGCGTACTTGTAACATTGAGAGGACAATGCAGTGGAAGTACTGTACCTAAAACTATACTGAAACAGTGTGTTTGAGCTGTGCAGAGTTGACCCTTCTGCACAAAGGGCTGCTTTTCTTATGCTTATGTACCTGCATTAGTTCAGAGTCATTGTATTTGTTCACCGTTTCATTTCAGGTAGTAATGTGTGGTAGTGATTCTCTTTAGCTTCTCCAGTGGGGAACCGGAAAGCCCCACAACATGACATGCAACCCAACACACAGTGAAGCCTAATAGAGACTTAATTTTAAAATATTTTTCCCTTTCATTCTGTTTAAATTTCTGCCCCACCCCCCATAATTTTTTTTTATGTCATCATTTGGTAAGAACTGATTTAACTTGTCTGGGAACGCAGGGTCTTACAGTCTGAAACAGACACTTTTGAGACCTCTACGCTGGTGCTCCGTGTATTTGCCTGCTAATAATTTACACTATAGGATCTCAAAACTGTGTCTAACTGGTGCAGTATCAAAGCACTTTTGTGCTATATTTTCCTAATGAGTACCTGTAATTGCCCTCTCAGTTCAAGTCCCTGTGGCATTTTTCCACTGGTATGCCCCTGCTGTGTCCTTATATTGGTCTGCAAATTTCTTTTCACTCTAGTGCAAGCTAGCGTTCTTTAGTAGTTGTGAGGGAAAACTAATATTGAAAAGCTGGCTTCCTTAAGGAGACCCCCTGCTTGGCATCAAGTGTCTTGGGTAAGGGTTTCATTTTTGAGAGTAGATTTTTATTATTTTTTTTCTTGCCTAGCCCATAGTGAGAAAAAAATCACCACATGAAAGAGTCAGGAAAACTGCTTAGAAAAGCAATGAGCTGAAATGTCTTGAAAAGCTTTATATTTTTATGTATAGAACTTATGATGTAAAAAGTACAAGTGACTTGCGTAGCTCTTTTATGTCCTCTTTCCTTTCTAAATGTGGTTTGTAGACATGGTGCTGACTGAGCATATGAGCTAAGATACTTAAGTGGTTGCTTAGGGTGTAGAGTCAGTGGTTATTGTTGAACTGCGCCCTTATTTGTTTTATCTATTTTTTTTTAAATCAAAAGTGCTCATTTGCTCAGAGCTTGTTGAGGTTGTGGGACTTGGGTACCAGGCCCCCTCCTAGATACTAAAGGGGCTGAAATACTGGCGTGTTGGTCGCTCTTGAATATAGACTGTTGATTCTCTCTGTTTTGGTTTGTCCAACATGCATTATCACAAAGCCTAAACTAAACTGGTGCCTTGCTCTTCTGTTGGTTTCTTGCCTCTTTTGAAGGTGCTTTACCATGGGGCAATGACGTCCTATAATCCTATATGTTGAATCTTGTGGCATGGCATTCAAGGCAGATCAAAGAACCAAAGCTGGACCGGTGCCCATCTGTGGAAACAGTTGAAATTGATGTTCAGTATGGATGTATTCAGATGGATGTCTCTTTGCCTTATCTCCAAACTCTGATTGCTCAGCCTAATCTGTCAAAAAAGTAATTGATTTTCAATGCAAAGTGATAAACATGGCTGAATAAAGGGCTGCAAAATTGAAATTGAAGTGCATTGAAAGTGAATATCCAGTTCATTGAAAATGTCTTGTGAATTATTTTTTTTTTGTGGGGGCCAGATGAAATAAAATGAATTACAATGTTTAAATTAATAAATTAAAATAGTGTGAACTCTTTTTTTTTCAGGGAGATCAATGTTGCCTTTTCCAGTAGATAAATAGCAAATGGAAAGAAAAACATAATAAAACTTTTGTTAAGTGAAGACGGGGTAATACAGGAATTCTTCAAAGAAAATGCCTTAGGAAACTGTTTAGCAAGAGAAAGCAATTTGGAGTCTAGGCCTATTTTTTATTATTAATTTGACAGGGATGTAAAATTAAAATAATCCATCTCTTTGAAAAATAAAGGTGGGAGGAGAGGAGGATATGTAAGCTTTCATATTTATACCTGGCTCTTGTCCCCCTGAAGTGGCTACATTTGGTGAAACTTGTTTTTCCAGGTTACTGGGCTCAATTTTTCAAAGCTCTTCAGAAATCTTACATATAGAATTACATCCATCCATATCTAGTTGACACTGATTTCTTTGTTTCATTTATCCTTGTTTCAGATTCGTTAGTCTTGCCTATGGAGCTATTGTGGATTAAATAGTACTGAATTTATTTGACTTTATTTAAAAAGAAAAAAAAAAACCAACAAAACGGCAGGCTGCTTAGTGGAACCCATTACTCAGTTATGTTAAGTCAAACATTTACAGAAACATGTCAAACTCAGTGGGATTATAGTAGGTCTATATGGGGACTAAAGAATAGAAAACAAAGGAAATCTGTAGGACAGATTTGGTTTGTGTTGAATATCCTGATAGTGCTTAATCCTAAAGAAGGCAGTGTTTTGGAAAACAGATGATACCCCAACCAGACTACAATGTTATCTAAATATACATCAAAAAGACATATGTATCTAGGTATTTTTGGATGGGTGAAGGGCAGTTAAAACATGCTGCTTTGATTTTTCTTGTCCTTTTTTTTTTTTTTTTTTAAATTACCCAACTTTCCCATACTCAAGTGGATAGTACTAACTTACTGAAAACTGCAGAGATGCTTTTGGAAATGCAACTAAGATACTAAACGTTCCTGAATTTTGGTTCTTACTGATTGTATACAGCGGGCTCAAAAGTTTTTCTGACAGAATTGGACAGATTTGTCTCCTTTTTCTGTTTTTTTCTCTTCAAAACATAAATTATTTTAGGGCTGTCTTTTCAGAGAGATTAGGGGAAAATTGAGATTTATTTAGATAGTTTTTGGTGGGTGTTTTTTTTTTTTTTGAGAAAGTGAATTATCTCTCTTAATTCAAAGAAAGGCAAGTTAGGTGTGGCTCCATGCCACCATTGGCTTTGGTAGGGCCTTGGAAAGCCAGGCTGACCTACTGCCAAAGTAGACTTATAAAATATTTGTTGGGGCTTGCATCTCCCAGCCGCAGCAAAGGTAGTGAGCCTGGGTCTCTCAGGCACACCTGCTGACTTTGCATCCCAGATCTGCCCACTTGAAGGTGGTCCAGTGGTTGTCTTCGATCCTTACTGTGTTCTATCCATGCTTTTTAGTAACTTCATTACAAAATACTTGTATTATTTAATTTTCTTTTTCTATAGGTTTATAACATTCAGTTAGTGTATTCCTGATTTATCTAGGGAAACCTTAGGATTTCTCTGACATGGACTTGGGAAAGAGGGTTTGACAGCATGCACACACTGAACTGTTAGTGTTGGGAACTAGAAAAGAGTGAAAAAGAATGGTTTGACCCTTCTGGAAATCTATCCAGACACTCCCTTACTTGCTGTGTATGCTAGTATAATTGCCTTCTTGGGTGTTTATTTTAATATATGAACACCTTTTTTTTTATCATTTATTTTATTTAACCTTGTTATAGCTTAAACTGTCTCCTAATATAGATGCTTATAAGGAAGCTTGGCAAGCCAGGATGCCTGGAGTTGGTAGTGGGTTAGGTCTGAGACTTCAAGAGGATGAAAGACACCAGGGTGGGCTTTGCCTCCAGGCTACAATTAAGATCAAAGCTTGTTAGTAGGATTCCTACTATAAAGGTTGTTGACTGTCTGCTTCCTTCTGTTTCTCCTCATTTTTCAGCTGGTGACTGTAGTAAATAAGTCTGACAAGGGTTGTTCCTTATCGTAGATTCCAGATCTTTTGTGGGAAATCTTGCATATCCTATTGGCCCATCGAGTCTGACAAGCTCAAGACTGCTTTTTTTTTTTTTCTTTTTTTTTGGAAATTGCACAAAAAGTATGTGCATGTTTCCAATCTTTTTGTGGCTGTCTCGAAACAGTGGGAAGCAAGCAGTGCAAATGGTAGCCATGTGAGTCTTGCTTCTGCAGTTGGGCCCACGAGGACCAAACGCTGATTGCAGCTGTCTTGAAGTCAATCTCTTGATCAAAATGTTGTCATGCAGGACTGAATTTTTAAAATGGGCCATTCACCCGTGTGTGCAAAGTTATAAAGTCATTCAGTCACTTCTTCATAACCAGTGCCAATTTTTGATTCATTTCCTTTATCCGCAAGACAAAGTTGCATTATTGACAAAATTGTGATCCTTGTGCTTTTAACATAGAACAGAGCTAAACAAAAGAACAACTAGATACAATTTAGGTTGTATGTAGTACAAATTGTATTATCCCCATAAACTTCATTAGGGAACAAAGCTCTTTCAAAATTTTTATCTTTTTTTTATCTTTAAGTTACAGCTGAAGGTTATTATTGAATCTTTCTTCAGTATCAAACAAGTATTGTGGCCAAGGGAATAGGAGGGTTATTTTGAGATGTGGTAGGAAGGATGCTGTATTGTTTTCTTCGTGTTTGTTAGCCCAGTCATATTATTTCAAAAAGAAAAGAAAAAAGAGGAAGTGCTTTTTAGGTCGATTAGTAGTTCTTGGATTAACTGAGTCGTAGTTGAAGTTTTTGTCAGATGTTTTAATGCTCTTCGTCTTGAAGTGTTGGAGTTAATGGAATTTTAAATTGGCATGAGAGAATATCAAATTGTATGAAATGTATCTCTAGAAATATTCATAAATATAGTCATTATTTTATTTCCTTTTGTTAGAAAATGTGGTAAAACCTAGTTTTAATCTTTAAAAGCAATCTGAGGTTTTTTTGACTGGTTTATATCTCCACTAATACACTTAAAAGTATGGACAGCATCTCCTGAATAGTACCTGTTCTCTGGTTATCGGTTAACCATTCAGTTTCTTCTGATTATTACATTCTGATTCGTAGTGTATGTTGTGGTCCAGCCAATGACAGAGGGGATCAAATTATAGCCTTTAATAGCAATAGGTGTGCTGTACGTGCTGGTCTTGTATTCTGAACTCACTGTCGATAGCTCCCTATTTTTCTCAACAAGAAAGCACTTAGTTAATTGCTGCATTAGAAAGAAATAGTAGCTCTTTCTGATCTGTAAGTAGCCTTCCATGCATAGCTGCTGAAGTTTGGAACACCTGCCGCTGAAGCAGTTTGAAAAAAAGCTATTAGTCTGCATGGAAAAAAAAAATAATAAAGTGCTGAAGTTCAAAATGTTATCAATGATGCTGTGTTGGAGCAGCCTAAAAGATTTGGCTTTTCGTCTATGCCTAGTGCTATCCAAAACAACATATAAAATTCTTTGTAAACCAATTTTAAAAGTGTCTTGTTTATTCAGAAGGAACTGTGTACGCTGTTTGTTCAGAGAGTAGACTCCAGTCAATTGCACACCAGCCAACAGCTGATTTCTCCTTAGAAAGAAACATTGCCTAATATAGATCATAGAAGCCAAAGACCAAAGGGACAAAGTGCTTAAGATAAACAGCTCAATCCTCAACTGTTCGAAGGCCTCAATAAAGCCTCTGATTTACAAATTTGGGGTGGGACTCAACTATTCCCACCTGCAAGCTTGTCTCAGATCCTTGGCTCTAACATGGTGAGGTGCTGGTATGTGATGTGACCTCCTGTGCCCTAAAGGAGAAAAACACTGGCTTTCTTATGGCCCTAGTCAATCAGTTTCTCTGCATCTTTTCTTTATCATAATTAAGGGAGGAAGAAAGTACTGACTGCTCTCATTTTATTGAGGCAGTGAATGGAAAGAGCCTACAGAGACAGTGTTGCTGAATATTGAGTGACACTCAAAAGTACTCCTCCAGTCTAATAGACTCAGAGGAGCTTTTAGACTGCAATAGTGAGGGTCTGATTTCAGTAATTTAGTTTGTTGCATAGCGAGAAAAATAGTCTGGTTTTATGCAATGATTTTTTTTCTATAAGCTTCAGCAGCGGCTGGGCTGTTAAATCATGAGAAAGCCGCTTGAATTTTGGCAGTTTTAACCATTTTGAGCGTTAATACAGTTCTTGCCTGTGTCCCTACCTTTCAAGCCAAAGATGTGAAAGTGAAACTAACTCTTAAAGCTTCAGCTCTCTTTCATCCTTTATTTTTTTGGCTTTCATAATGAAGTCATGACTTGGTGGAGATGGGGATGTTAGTACAATCTTAAAAAGCAATACTAGCTTCTACAAGCCTGTGTAACCAGTTCTGTGGAAGTTCAGGCCTCAAGTTGTAATGTATTTTTAAGATCACTTTGTCAGTGCATCTGCAGTTACTTTTTTCTGTGCCAAAGTACTTAAAACAGCTGTGACTCTTTATGCTTCATTTCTGGGTGCAGTTTTAATGGATTACTTGAGGTGATAGCCGCAACAGAGAAATAGTTTGGCATTAGTTTAAGAATTTCCTAATAAAATTTCTAGTGGGACTACTTTTGGAATTTATAAAGGTAGATCTTAAGACAAGCATGTGCAGGAACGTTGGCTGGAATTTTGTGTGGGTGGTGGTTATGACAATGAATTATCCTGTTGAATAACTGGCCTTTTAAAGCATTATTTAGATACTAGATAGTCACGTACGTGATGTTTGCACTTTTAGACTCTACATTTAGGGTTTGGGAGATAGTGATGTCAACAGTAGCAATGGGCAACCTGACTTGTTGCAGCCTGGATACTACTTTAACTGTACAATTTTTGCATATATGACATCTTCTGTGGAAATAACTAAAGAAGTGCAGATTCAATCAGATTTTTTTTTGATGTCTGTTATCAGTCTTCTGCATTTCTGGAGAGAACACTCACTGGTAGCCAAACTGACATATTTATATTTTGGGTATAAGTTTGGGGAAGGGGAGCTGGAGAATCTGCTTTGGCAAATCTGCTCTTCACGTATCCGTCAGACTTTGGCGTTTCCCCCGCCAACAAATGCCCTGGGGCAGAAGTTCTGGTAGGAACTATCCCCTTTTTATAGACAATTAGTTGGTCTGTGAAGAGTCACATTCTTGGCATGTTGAAAGCTGATGGGGTGATGAAAAAATATGTACAGTAAGCAGGCAGGTGAATTGAGAAAGGTTAGTTATAAGGCGGTGTGAAGTTTACTTTAGTTCTTAAGGTATAGAGCGATATATCTTTTAAAATATATTGAACAAAGTTCCTTGTGAATCCGGTGAATATACAGCTGACTCCCAGTGATCAAGGAAGACATCCAAAGGAGGACATCCAGCTTCCTCTCCCTGACTTTCTTATTTTGGAAATCTATGGGTGTACACATGTTACTAAGTTTTGCCTTTAGAGTGCATGAGATGCATGCATTCACCTTACAGAAAATTAATAAGGAATATGCTCTGATTCTTTTCTTCCATTAGTCTAATTAGGTAACTCCTTTGCTTGCTTTTTTTTTTTTTTTTAATTCACACTTTAGCTGTGTGTGGTTTATCCATTGACTCAACGCTATACTAAATCCTGGAATAGTTGTGTTGTTCTGAGATTTGTGGAAGAGGGGTTTCATTTGGGTTTTTTTGTTTGGTCGTTTGTTATTGTGGTTGGTTTTTTTTCCCCAAACATGTTTTAGAAAAGCAGTAACATCTAGTATTTTTGTTTGCAGTGATGTTTATATATGCTGTGTAGGTCAGACTGATTTTCATGGAGAAGGTCTTTTCCTTTTGAAGGAAAGTAAATAATAGCCATTATATACAGCCAAGAATCGTTAAGCTTTGGCTGATGGATTGGAGCAGCTGAGTGCTTGGATATCTCAGGCAAGGCTGAGCTCTGCAGTTTCTAAACATGTAGTAATAGCTAATGCTCTTCTCAAAAGGTCAGTGATCACAATAGGGGAGATAAAAGCTGTGAGAATAAGTATTTTAATTTTATGCTCTCTTGTAAAATTGTTCAAAGATACACAATACAGAAAAGGTTGACAACTGTATTTTGCATTTTATTATGAAATACAGAACATTCTTCTGTGTTGTACCTCCTTAGTGTGTTTGTTTTTATTGAAGTTGTGTTTTACCACATATATATAAATCATATGAAAACTTTCTCAGCTCTGCTAATGGACTCATCCCTTATGCCAGCAAAGGACCTCTTAAGAATGATGTCTAAGCAGAACCTTCATTTTTAGCCGTTACACTTCACTTGAGTGAAATACTAATGTGTGAAGATGGATACATGGGAAGCACAGTATTATGATACCAAATTAATTTCATCTCAGGCCTTTGTTAGTGCATCTTTAAATAAATTTCATTTCTTGTGTGAATCTTGATGTCAATTTTTCTGACTGAGGACTGACACTCTTTATTGTCATATAAATAGAAAATTTAACTCTCTTGCTTTGCTTTCTGTTACAAATAATCTAGATTTAAAAGGAATCCTCTAGTGCAGGTGGTTTTCACTAAATGCTGCTCTGCTTTGTGATAAAATCAAATGTAACAAGCAAACCCTCCCCATTAAATTACATATATGCATCAGTATTTTGTATGATGTCTGTCTGGGTTATGAGCAACTGTTTTTCAATATTAAATAATAAAGAATAATTCAAACATTTTAAAAAAGATTGTCTTTCAGAGAAGGACTTTTATGAAGATATTTCATGAGAGGCTATTTTTCCAGAACAAGCAAAAAGCAATGGGAAATCTGGCAGGCAAAGGAGAATAGATGCTTGTGTGCTTAAACATACTACACATATTACTTACGCTTCCTGTCCTGCACTCTTTATTGACCCATGTCCAGGCAGTTAGTGCACTACAAATCTTTAAAATGGCTTTAGTTCTTTAAACACTGATTGCAAATGCCTTGTTCCTGGCTTCCATGCCCCAAATATTTCTTTTTCTGTTCTTGCTTACAGGTGCGTAGACATACTGTAGATTTTCTGAAATGGTCACTTGCTTGGTGATGGAAATAGAAGACATCTGTGGGGACTCAAAGTATTGCTTTTAAGTAACTTTTTAGTTTCTGGTGTATTTACTGTGAGTAAAAATACAGAGTATGACATCTGTAATAGTATAAGCAGTGGTGTTTTATGGATGTAGATGGTAAAGTCATTCTTCTTAACTGTTCTTGGTGAGAATTTATGATGGTTACCTACGTGTACATGATTTATCTCTTTCTAATCCTATGATACCTTTTGAATCCTAAACTCTTCAGAAAAATATTCTAAACAGGAAAATGTTACGGTGCTTATGTGTACTTTAAAGCTTTAAACTGGAAAAATAAAGTTAGGGCTTTGTGTATTTGGTACTGCAAATTCATTGGGTATTCAGTAATGCTGGAAGTGCCTAGTGATATGTTTTAGCCACAGTCCAGCCTGGAGTTCATAGCAGGCACTTTACATGATGTTCCTCTTATTGTTTAGAAATGCTGTTTGTTAGTGCAACATGATCTGTACTGTGGTTTAATTAGCCATCAGAAGTTGTTAATGTCTTGTTTCATTAACATTATTGATATCTATAATGAATGTTTGTTTTATTGACAATGAATCTGTTGTCTAGCTCCTAATGCACCTTTGTACTTGAGAAACAAGTCTTTCGTTCATATATTTTGCTGCTTTTGAATCCTGTGCACTTGTCTGGACAAGGGAAAGGCATTTTCAAATGTTGTTGAGTGCAGGGTTGAGTAAAGGTCAGGCACAGTAAGTTAATTGCAGTTAAAGCTATTCCTCCTAACCTGAAAATGCCAACTTTTTGAGAGGTAGTTAAATCTGTATTTAGGTTTAGCTCTCAATGCCCATAAGCAAAGAAAGGCCTGAACCGAGTCTGATCATGACTACTTATTACTACACTTAGATGGAAAACTTGGTAGATCTTGTAATACCTAACCTGACCAAGCATCATTGTGCTCGCTCCACATACTTTAAATTCTGCAGTTGCTTTTTTTCCTGCTTTTATCAGTACATACTGTTTTTACTCTGTGAGTGAACAACGGAACACCCCAAAACAAACTCTTCAGGTGCTGGACAACATAAAGCTTTCTCAATGAAAATACTGTATGTCAATGTTAACTTCAGAATTGGCTGTTTTTTCATTGTTCTGTAGAGCAAATTGCCAAATGCAGTTTGAAGATTCTTGAGTACTATGAAGATTTATTGTTGTCAGATTAGACAATGTATAAATACGAGGGATTCTTTAGAGAGACTTAGGTCAAGTATAGATTGTCAAGTTGCTTTAATACTGAGCGAAAAATTCACTATAGCGTCATAAATTTTGTTCTCCTCATCATCTGTTTTTTTAAAACAATTTCTTTGGTTCCTGATATTCACTACAAACTCTGCTTTGCAGTGAAGCTTAGTAGCATGCTTTCACACAGCAGTCTTCCAGATGAATATTGATTATTTCAAATTATATTCCATGTGCTGTATGTTGGGTGATAGCGGGTGATAGTAAATTAAAAACCTAGCTATGGGTAAGTACTTGTGTGTTGTAATTTTGTGTTCCCAGCTTCCTAACACTTAGTTGCTTAATTTGGGGGTATTCAAATATATTTAATTGTTTGCCCTGTTCAGTTAAACCCTGCTTATTGGAATTCAGTTTTCTGTTTGGAAATGTCAGTTAGCTGAAAAACTGCATTTGTGGAGGAAAATAAAGTAAAATTTTAAGTATGCTTATATTTGTATTTTTTTTTTCCCAAAGCTAGTTATATAAAACTGCTAAGCAGCTCTGGAAAATAAGCCATTGATTATAACAAGATTCTCTTACTTCCTAAACAGGTGTCTGGAAAATGGAGAAGACTTTGAACAGAATTCATCCTGTTTCTGATCCAGAAGAAACATATTTTCTACAAGTATCATGGGAAAAAGATTTAGGCACTGGCTTTGGTATTATACTTAGTGATGGTCAATGTGCATGGACTGGGAAAGGTAATAATGGAAAGAAAAAAAATTAAATTATTACTGCTCTTTATTGTTATTTTTAAACACTTTCTAAACTGTGACCCACAACTTGCATAACAAACTATTTATAGGCATTACCTCTCCCCAGTGATGGATGAGGTGGGGTTCCTGATCTTCTGAGATATGTTCAGAGGTCTTTCAAATCTGGAAAGATTATGTGTTAAACCTAATACTAGTTCATTTATCCTATGGATATGCAGTGTTTTGTTTTTTCCCAAGAATACAAATTCTTGCATTGATAATGGCGTAGTGCTTATGTGTGTTCTCCATACCCTTGACAAATGTGCCATGCAACTTCTGTTTACAAATTATAGTTTATGAAGGATTTAAGTGCAGATGTTTTTTAAATGATTTTGTAAAAATCTGAATTATTAAGGTACCTGTATTTGGCTATTCACTCAGGTGAATTTTTAAGAGGGAGAAGGAATGAAAAAATATTTTTTTTCCTGGGATTAGTTATCAGAAGAGGATAAAAAAAATCCTATGGAATTTTTTCCCCTCTCAGAGACCTGAATAAGAGGATAGGTCTCTTAATATGCTCATTCTTCTCTCATTCACATGTAGCAAAAGATGGAAACATTTGTGTGTTCTTTAGATATGTTTCAAATATTTGATCAAAACCCTTTCTCTCAGTGGCAAAAATATTTCAAAGGGAAGTAAGAATGATATATTTTACAGCATATTGTAGGTTTTCCCACTAAAAAAAAAGTTTAGTTTTTTCTAAATCATAACAACAGATATCCATGTAGTTCTTGCCTGCCTGCCTTCCTTCTCCCTGGCCAGTGGACATTGTTTCTCCCTAGTTCCTACATAAGCCAAGCTTTCAAATGGGTCTGAGATATATATACATATGTATAAAAAAATAGTGCTTTGTGTGTATTTATATACACATGTATAATGTATATACACATATAGAAGCTATGTATATATGTATGCATAGTTCCCGTGTATAAAAAGAAGCTTAATCATTCATTAACCTTCTTTTGAATACAATTTTTACCATTTATTTTCTTTCAGATCTAGAAAATAAGACTAACTTAAAATGGGTCTCATGTGTATTAAATCTGCTCTTCCACATCCCTTTTGACATTTCAAACACACCATTGATTAGGAATTCCTAAATGAGACAAATACATATATGCCAATGCTGGTTCTCTGTAGTCTGGTATGAAAGGTTTGTCTTCCTTCGTTTGATGAAAGGATAGTCAAACTTGTATCTTCAAAATAACAAGAAGGATGTTAACATTGATAAATATTTAAGTCATTGAGGATACTATTTTTTCTGTTTAAAAGCTTTTCTGGTTGTTCTTACATAACTTTAAAATCCCCAGCTTAAAATTCACAAAAAGCTGATTCTTTAAATCTGTTATTTTTCTAAGCAAAAGCTGTGTTACTATAACTGGAAGAGTATAGAAAAAATACGTAAACACAGTTCTCATTTTGTTAACTTCCTGCATCTGGCAGAATGGCTGGATGATCATTTCCCCAAACAGAGGACCAGTGAAAGCAAGATGACCTCATTCTATTAAAAGCAAAGAAAGAAACTGACAACTGTTTAGCATGAGCAGTGGGTACTCATCCAAAGGACAGCCCTTCTGTTTTTTCTACGGGAATCTGATTCTAAGTAATCCCTATTGAAATTATAGTTATTTGAATAATTTCATTAGGAGTTGAAGCTCTTGTGCATGCTTTTTTGCTGCACAGATCTGTGTTTTCATACACTCAACATTGTTTTTGATCACTTTTTCTAAGTTACTACATCATGTTTGAGACTGATTAGATTCTAAACTCAAAACCTGGGAGGAGGGGAAGCAGTGGTCAGAAAATTCTTGCTTTGGGAAATCCCTTTTGGGTTTCTCATGCTGTGGATTATTTTGCTTGGCAAGATGTACCAGGAAGTGAATGAGAGTTGTTGATGGAGTTGTCTTTTATGGTTTTTGTATATTTAATGTGGTGATGAAAAGTGTTGGGAGTCTTAATTAAGGAGAAAAAAAAAAGTCAGATCTTGGGAAGAGGAGAAGCACACAAATGTGCAATGTTATCTGATATATTCACTGTTACTGGGTTAAAGAACTACAGATGTGTGGATTTGTACATTTCATGTTTCTCTAAGGTTGATCTGTTCTGCTAGTTTTATAAGATAATGGAACATGTAGTATGTACAGGCACCACAGGAGAAAAAACTCACAATGCTCTAGTATAGCATACTAATATCTTTGTGTTTTTAATTTTCTTATTTTAATTAAAAGTTTATATATCTATCTGTCTATCTGTCTGGTTTTCTCAGTGTTTAAATCATTGTTCTAGGCAAACACTTAGTTTTTGCAAGTATTTCTGACTTATTTTTCTGACCCTCTTTCTCTCGTACTGCAAGGAATTCCACACTTCTGTCTGTTCTGTTTTGGGAGATTTAAGGGGATTGCTGATGTGCTAGTGGCCTTTTCTCTCATCAACTCCATCTAGTAACCTGTACAAGAAATAAGCTAGCTAATGAGGGAGTGATTGGTGGCTATAGCCTTGATGGTAAATTTCTTGCCTTTCTTTCCCACTTAATTCTTGCTATTTGTAGTGGATTGTTAGCTTTGCAAGATGAATGTTGACCAGCACTGTAGCCCCAGTTGTTCGCTGACTTGTAGGCTTAGTTTTTTTCCTGACAGTAGTTCCACTGTGTCATTCTTTATATGAAATATATAAAATCCTGTTTTCAGTTAAAAACAAAGAAACAAAACAAAAAAAAAAAAAACAAACCAAAAAACCCAAGATGCAGCTGGTGATTGTTATGGTCTTAAGCCTTTCTGATAACATCCATTTCATGCTTAAAATAAATTTTAAAAATCTTGAAAAAACCTTTTACTACTTCATCTAAGATGCTTAAGTGTATTTGGAGGGTTCAAAACTTGACTTATAGCGAGGCAGGGAAGGAACCAGTGGATTGTGATGTCCATGTAGTGAAAAAAGGATTCTGTCACACCTTTGTCTATTTCTCTGTGCCCTGTGTTCCCTTTCACAAATGTTTTCACAAGGAGGGCTGCAGCTTACTTTTGCTCTGTTTAAACTTTCTTGTTGAGTTGTAGGAATAAATTTGAAAAGTGTAACACGTTCCTCAAATGATGATACTTAAATGTAAATGTTTTGGGTCTTTAGTTTATTAGGTGTCTTGGAGTATTTCAGTGCCCTAAATCTCATTGGTGTTAGGCTGTATACAAAAACATTTATGTACAATTGTCTATTACATCTGCTGTAATGGGTAGCAGAATAGTGTTTCCATTTTGGGAGATGTGCTTTTACAAAGAACGCACATCTCAACTTTACAGATCTGTAGGCACATACGTTATAATATGCCACATTCCTCCCTGGCCTCTTTTTTTCCAACCCCCTCCGTTTCCTTTTTCCTTCTCTGCATTATAGATAATGCATCTTAAAAAATAAATGCATCCACTCTAGGAATACTGATTATGAAGTTATTTTCTATCTGGTTTGTTCGAATGCATGCCCGGCAGCACTCCTATATTCTTTTTAATGTGTAATGACATTTCTGCAATTTCTGACATCTCCTGAATGTTTGTACTGTTGCAGGTCTGGCAAAATGCTGTGTATTATGCCTTGCCCTTGTACTGTATGTTAAGCTAGTATGAGTGTGACAGGTTTCCTCTTGTATCTTTACAAAGAGAGGCGAGCAGACAATACACATTTTTAAGTGTTTTCTCGTAAGCAGAATACAGGGAACTTCGTGATAGACTGCCATAAGCCTGACATTTCACATCTTAGTGTGACAAAGACTGACTTGCTTATATTTATTGAGAGCCTAAATCCATTCTTTTTTTTTTATTCTTTTTTCTTATTTTTTTCTTTTCGCTTATCACAGCTCAAAGCATATCCCTTGCATCCTTTGCTTTGTAGGTTTTGAAGGACTTAATGCACTTGAATCTGCCTAGGAAAAAAATGCCTTGTCGTGGGGTATAAGTAATGTTCTCACCCACTAATTTATCCTTTTAACTGAGTGTATCTGCAGGCTCAGATTTTCCGCAGAAGGGGGTAATTTCTCCTTGTGTCAACTGTTTGTTCCCTTGCAGTGGTGACATTACCATGCTCTGTCTTGCCACCAGCATCTCCTTTTTCACCTAGCTGTTTGAACAGAGTAATACAGTGGGGTATTAGTGACTGATCTGCTTTACCAGATTTTGCAGACATGTGGCAATCACTGAAAGTGATTAGCAAGATAATATTGCTTTTTTGGGTGCACAGATAATTGATGTGTTTGTGAATAGATGTGGATAGATTATTGTGACCTGTTAAAGAAAGAAACAAAAGTACACAAAAGCCCAACATAAAAACCAAAACCCCTCCATTAAGTTCAAGACCAGTAACATCTGCACATTTTCTCTATTTTGAGATGTGTACAGAGGAGGACTACAAAAGCTAATACTTATGAATAAGGAAGAGATGGTTGGGTAAGTCAAGGCTGAGAGCAGTCTTTGGCTGCAGTGACTGCTGAGTTGATGGAGTTCAGGATAGTGAGAGAACAGAGTAAAAACAGATTATCAACCCCAAATTTCAAGAGAGCAGACTTTTCCCTCTTCCATGGTCTCTTTAAAGAATCCCATGGAATATGGCTCTGGAGAGAAGAGAGTTGCAGGAGAGGGTCCCTGACTTTTTTCCAGGGATTGCCTCCTCCAAGCTCAACAATGGTTCATCTCACTGGAACAGGTAATCAAGCAAAGGTGGCAGGAGGCCTGCACAGATGGACAAGGAGCTCCTGGCTAAACTGAGATGAGGTAAGGAAGTGTGCATGAGCCAGGGGAAGGTGACCAGCGAGGGCAATAAAGACAGTGACTGAGCATGCAGGGATGGGGTTAGGAAATCCAGAGCCCACCTGGGATAGCATCTGGAAAGGGATGTGAAGGACTTCTGCAGGCTAATCAGCAACAAAGGGAAGATGAGGGAGAATGTGGGTCTGATGCGGAATGGAACAAGGGGACTGGTGACAATGGACATGGAAAAGACTGAGGTAATGCTCATTGCCTTCTTTGCCTGAGTCTTTGCTGCTTAAGATTTGGCTTCAGGCTCCTCATGGAAAAGTCAGGAGCAAAGGAGACTTACTGTTGCAGGAGGATCTGGATAGAGACTATCTTAAGAAATTGAATATGCCCAAGTCTCTGGGACGTGACTGGATGAGACTGAGTACTGAGGGATTTTGCCCACGTCACTGTTAGGCCACTCCTGATTATTTTTGTGAGATAATAGTGATCAGGGGATGTTTTTAAAGACTGAAAGAAATGTCTCTCCTATCTTTGCAAAGGGATAAATCTGGATAGTTGGAGGCTGGTCAACCAGAGGGTGTTGGAGGAATAATCCTGAAAATGATTTGAAAAGATTTTAAGAACAAGATAGTGAGTAGTCAGTATGGATTTACAAAGGGGAAATCACACCTCACCCACCCAATGACCTTCTCTGATGAAATTGCTACCTTGTTGAATAAGAGGAGGGCGGTGGATGTTGTTTATTTTGCCTTTAGCTAGCAAGGCCTCTAACATAGACAAACTAGTAAAGTATGGATGAGATGAATGAACAGGTGAACAGTAAAATGGATTGAGCTCACCCAGTTCAACCAGATTCCAAAGGGTTGTATTCAGTGGTGTGAATTTTAGCTGAAGGCCAGTTACAAGTGATGCTGTACCACAAGTGTCAATCAATACTGGGTCCAGTCCTGTTGACATCTTCATTAATTAGTTGGATGATGGCACAGTGCAAGTTTATAGGTGATACAGAACATGGGGCAAGGGTTGATAGAAGGTTGGGTTGCCGTTCAGAGGGACCTGGACAAGCTGGAGAAATTGACTGGCAGGAACCACGTGAAATTTAACAAAGGGAAATGCAAAACTGTATATGTGAGGAGGAAGAAGCCCCCAGCATATACTATGCTGGTACCCTAGGTGACTGGATGGAAGCAGGTCCCTTGTTGAAAAGAACCTGGGAGTTCTGGTGGACATTGAATACTTTGCAATATGGCAAAGAAGTCCAGCTGCCTCCTGGGCTGCGTTAGGAAGAGTGTTGCCGGCCGGACAAGAGGCTGGCCCCTCTACTCAGCCCTGGTGAGACCTGTGGTGCAGTGTCCAGTTCTGGGCCCTCCAGTATGAGAAAGATATGAACTTAAGGCATTGAGTCTAGTGACAATGCATGAAGATGACTGAAGCATCTGTCATACTAGGTGGCGTTGAGAGAGCTGGGGCTGCGCAGTCTGGAGGAGAGAAGGCTCAAGGAGATTTTGTTAATATGTATTAATTAATGATTATGATGATGAGAAGGAGTAACAAAGGTGCAACCAGGCTGTTCTCGGTGATGTCCAGTGAAAGGACAAGAGGCAAGGGGCATAAACTAAAATACAAGGAATTCCATTTAAACACAGGAAAAAACTTTTTTTACCATGGGGGTGGCCAAGCAGCAGAACAGAATGACTGGAGATGATGAGGAGCCTTAGGCCTTGGAGATATTCAAAACCCATTCAAAACATGGTCCTGAGCAACCTTTGTAGCTGACCTGTTTTTGACTGGTGGAGTCAGACAATAGTCCAGAGGTCCCTTTCAGCCTCAACCACTCCGAGTCAGTGAAAATAGGCTAAAATTACTGAATGTGCAGAGTTAATCCAGAAATCCTGAAGTGTGTGAGGATGTAAATACTGATAGCAAATAATTATACATTGCTTTATTTTCATATGATGGATGGATTCGTTACGTGCTGCTTCCTTTGCAATATAAGGTTAGCTATTATGTCAAGAAGAATGGAGAAAAATGACGCAATATGAACAGGCTCGTGTTTGATTGAAAGGCTGTTCTATTTCTATCAGTATGATTTCAATACATGTCAAGCTTATGTCTCAGTATCATACTATCTTGAGAGGCATTTTTATAGAGAAGAAATAGTTATTAACAGAGTTTTTAAATGGAATACTTTTTCAAGTCACTTGCAGTTCTGCCAAGGATGTTTTGCGGATTGTGGTTTTTTTTTGTTGAGTTTTTATATTGGTTTTTGGTAGGTGTGTTTTTGTTTGCTTATTTTGATTTTGTTTTGTGTTGTGTTTGTTTGGTTGTTTTTTTCACAAATGTCTATCTTTCTCTCTCAAGTGCTGGGCAAATACTAGAAAGGTCCAAGAGCAAGCAGGGGGAAATGACAATCTAGAGCTGTCTTCCTTAGAAGACTGGTCCAAAAAAAGAGAAGCACTTTTGTTAATCCAGTAAATGATGCAAAATACTGTGTTGATAGGCTAGACATTAAAGCCTGCATTACATTATACACATCCTATCACCTTTAATTTAGAGTCTTTGCTTATATCTGTGCCAGAAACTCTGCACTCCTCATTGAGATCATTGTTCTGATTAACATTTGAACTCTAAAAGTACTGAGGAAACAGTATGTAGAATAAAATAAAAAGGAAGGAAAATAATCAGGGGCCCAGGTGGTAAAATCAAGAACCGTTTCTTGCTACCCTAGTGAAAGATGATGAGTCTTGGTAAACTCCCGTTTCAGTTTGAGGGTTAACCAAAAGAAGATTTAGGAAGAAATAAAGGATCAGAAGCAGTCAGGAAAGGCTGTTATGGTTCTTGACGACTGTATGTCTTTATTGGCCTGTTCTGTACCTTATTCAACTGTTCTTCATCTTCAAAGGAATGGAATAAAATTTTCTTCATAAACCTCATGTAATGCAAAATGGAGACATATTCCTCATTTAGTGGTCCTTGAATGTGAACAGTAAAACATGGAATCTCAAGTCTCAGGTGTAGCTTAATTTGTAAATTGATTGGTTATTTTATTTTAAGGTTGAAAGCTACAGACTTGGAAAACTGGATCAAGAACGTGTGAGGAGAAAGTTGCAGCTGTTGTCCTACAGGGTTTAGATTGCACACTTTCAAAGAGAACTAAGAGGCACAATAAATCATAGTTAAAACATTCCAGTCTTTGTTGTAAGGTTAGTATTATACAGAATAACTTTAGGCAAGTAGAATTGTGGACTAGTAGCAATAAACCGTTTTCAGACAGGGAAAAAAGGAACAGAACGTAATTCTTAGGAAGAACACAATATTCCTGCTACATTTCCCTTAGTGTTTGGCACACTGTCAAGGAAGGAATAGTCTCCTAATATTTACCTGTCCCTTAAGGTGTGTGAGTGTGTGTCTCTGTGTACATATAAAGATACATACATGTTCATACACATAGAAGTATTTATTTCTCACATGTTTCTTTCTGATAGTGTCTGAAGCTGAAATTTCTAGGGAGGCTGCCGACATGGAAATGAATAGAGAAAAGTATGTTGAAGAACTGAAGAAAGCATTGATAGCTGGAGAAGAATCAGCTGGCAAATACAACTTTGCTATTTCAAGAGATAAAGAAAATATGGAGTGTCACTTCTCCTATGAAAGAAATCTGAAAGATGGCTCTGTAAGTATAGTTAAATGTTTAAATTAGACTGATAAACTATGAGACGGATGTTCTTGGTACATTTCTGTATTTTATTAGGTTGTTTTGAATCAAACAGAACTCTGATGCATATTTCAACTTGAATGAATATTGTGAATTCTGCCACAGGCCAAACCTAGGAAAAAGTTTGTGGTTTCCTAGCAAAACCTGGTGTCAACAGAATTATTTCTGTGTTACTTTCTTAAATGCTACTGAATAAGAGTATTACTTCTTTATTTAAATCTTGGATCAGTGTAGTGGGGGGACCAAGGGGTAGTGGTTTTAACCTGAAAGAGGTAGGTTTAGGTTAGGTATGAGGAAGAAATTCTTTGGTGTGAGGGCAGTGAGACAGTGGAACAGGTTGCCCAGAGGAGCTATGGATGCCCCATCCCTGGAGGTGTTCAAGACCAGGCTGGATGGGGCTTTGAGCAACCTGATCTGGTGGGAGGTGTCCCTACCCACAGCAGGGTGTTGGACTAGGTGGTCTTTAAGGTTCCTTCCAACCAAAACCAGTCTATGATTCTACAATTTATGTTTGGAGTTTTTTTAAGCAGGTTATGTCTACCTGCTGGAGGTATAGTGTGAGACTGATATGTACCATTAGCTGTTACTTTGTTTTTAATTTCGAACATGGGAAATATGCTTGTCTTTTGAAATCCCAGCCCCAAATCAATTCCTGCTTTGCTGGTTTCTTCTGTCTTTTCTCTTTATACTGTCCTCTATAAGGAAACATCTACGTTTAAGTAAGATTATTTCCAAATGCTAAAACATACTTTTCAAATGAACTAGTCTATATTTTGGAAGCTACCACTAAAATTGTTTCCTGCTCTGAAATGCATCAAATTGTACCTGGGAAAATGGCCCCATGTTGGTTCCTTGTCTGCAAACGACAAGATCCTCCTAAAGCAAGAAAGAAAGCAGTAAAATCTGTATCTATAGATGCTTTTGGTTCTTTCAGGTTGTTTTTTGGTTTGGTGTTAAAGCTTTTCTAGGGAAGAAGCTAATATAAGGTAAACCTCTCTGCTTGTATTCTCCCCCTGCTGTCCCCCCCTTAAAACCTCCCACAATAACCCACCACACAGCAAAAACCAAATTAATGCTCTGCCTTTCCCAAGGTTTGTCACCGCTTCAGTTGTGCTAGTGTGGCAATTGGGCTGACTGACTGCGCAGCCAAATTAGGGAAATGATTTGGGTTTAAAAAGCACTGATTTAAAATTGCACTGATCCAGTTCAGGGCATAATTCTGCAATCAGTTTCACTGGCATCATTGAGGGAAAGAAAATTGTGGGGAGAGAACGGAGATGAAACTGCCGCTAGAGAAGAGCAGGAATGTCTTTGGCCAGATTTTTTTATTGTTTTTTCCTGGGGGAAAATCTAGCATGGAGTTGTGTCTGGGAGAAGAGTGTCTAGGGATTGTTCTACTTGCTTTGTTTTAATTTTTTTTTTTTTTCTTCAGACCACTAAGACATGCATTGCTTCTCACTTTAGTTAATTTTGGCAGGTATCACCTTGTAAGAAAACAGCAGAGGTGTTTGACTTGTAACAATAAACCTAACCAAAACAAAGAAACTACCTTCTCTGGGATGTATCTGTTGGAAGTGAGTGGTGGAAATACTTTTTTCCTCTAAATTGGAAATAGGCAAAGAATGCTGTATAGGTATTGGTCACAAACCTGAAGTGGGAGTATATGTATATTTTTTATGTGTATATTTTTTCTTAGACGAGATGAGAAGCAGCTCACTTTAAAGGAGCGGAGGCATTCAGATTTACCTAATCATTAGCAGCTCACTTACGTGCTTATTGTTAGAAACTTGGCTTCGTTTAAGTAAACAGAGAAAGAGATATTCAATGGAATGAAGTTCGATGGCTTTAGAGTACTTAATTATAGGCCCTTTTCCTTGTGCTGTGTAGGAAATTTCAGCACAATTTGGCTCTTGATTTAGGTGCCAAAAGTTAGCTTATCTAAGTCTTCCAATCTTCATTATCAATATTTCTGTGTATTTACCAGAGGCCTTATGGGCTCTATACTCCCTTCTTGACACTTCTTGTGAGCACACAGGGCTGAGTGCTGTTCACAAAGCACCCAGGTCAAAAGTATTGTATTATGGCAGGATTACAAGGTTAGGACCGAATTGTACTTGGAAAATAAGAGCAGTAATTTTAAGAATCCAGTTTTTCTTGTCTGTGTCACACATAATATATTCTAAATACCAGACATATGAAATACATACTATATTTTTATTAAAGGAAAATATCTTCATAGATGTGGACCCACCTAATATATGTTTCCATCAATTAAGGCTTATGAGAAATTTAATTCGTATGAAAACATCTTTATGTCAATTTGGGAAAATAATAATCTGGCCAAGGAAACTGAAAATACAAAGTGGCCTGATTGCTATGCATGCTTTTACTTTTGGGTGTCAAAAGAGTGTTTTTAGAAAAGATGTCATTTCTTTGGTGAAAATACATCTTTTTGTCTTCCTGTGCTAATCTAATGCCTAAAAGTAAAATTGCCAAAGTCTTTGTCAGGATTACAGATAGCGTTCAGGTGTATAATAGAATATGTTTCAAACATCTTGCAAATTTTCTGTAAAAGTATTCAGGATGTATGTCTTTCAGCATCAGATTAGGAAATCAATCTTTCTGGGCTTTCAACATACAGAGGGCTGAGATTCAGGTAAATGTACATTTACTGCAAAGGAAGCCTAGAGAAACTGCTCTGCAACTTAAATATGACTTAAATTCAGTGTTCATCTCTTACCAGTATTTAGTGTTCTTACTGGGTATTTGTCTTTACATCTTTTGTTTAGTCATTATGAATATTTTCTTTTTCTCATTTAATATTTCAGCAACTGTATATAAACACAAATTACAACCTTCCCAGTCTTGGGGCAGGGAATGACACAGGACAGGGATGTGTGTGTGTGTCTTTAATGATGTGGGCATAAAGGAACAATGATTTCCAATTTTGACAGTAGTGCACTTAATACTGCTTTCAAGTTCCCTCTTTCTCCTCTCCTACCCCATTGTATTATTAAACACAATTGTGAGAAAAGTTCATTGAATTCTCAGGAGTAATTAGGCAATTCCTATTCTTTAACCAATGTATTTTCATTTGATATATAACAAAAGAAGACATTACAGAAAAGTGTACATGAACATGTGGCTGACTGAATACGGAATGTTTTGCTTAGTCTTAAATAATGCAGTTAACACTTTTTAGTTAAAAAAACCTCCAAACTTCTGAAATGCATTGTTACACTTTGTGAGTTATAAATGCTTATCAATTCTTGTAGCTATCTATTATTGCAAATTTTTTTATCCGATGATTACACAGCTACCAAAGAATAAATTTAGTACTCTTCGAAAATCAGTATGCGTTTTGTGAGAGGTGTACGCATGTATATGCAAACTTGATAATTTTAATGTGTTTAAATGAAACCTACCTACAGCATGATATTGATCACCAACAGTCACCTGTATCCATCTCAGCCAGTAGTTTCCAGAGCAGAGCTCTGCCATAGTTCTCTATCCAGTCTGGATAAACCACTAATTCCTATCAAAAATGCGGAGTAGAATTTCTGCAGAATAATTTGCCTTTTTTCTTCTGAATACATAGGAGATGTATCCTGGGCCCCTATTTACAAATCGTATCTACACAGTCTATAAATAATTGCTGGATGAAAAGTATGTGAGGTTTAGGCATGTGATGTGGGTGTACCTGAACAGGAACAAGCATGTTAAAAGCATCTTAAAGAATTTGCGGTGGCAAACTCTTGCAGCTTGTAAGAGAATTTGCTTCTTATTCTGTCTCCTTGTTAATAAAATACGTATTTATTTGTAGATACCATAGTTTAAATTAATGATCTCAAATAACAGTCTTGATGCATTTATAGTTCATACTAGTTCATAATAGCAAGGTGTTTATGGATTTTTGTTACTTCAGTTCACAAAGAGAATGTGTCTGAGAAAGCAGAAAAAGAGCAATAAATGACAATTCATGGGTTTTTTTGTATAACACATCCTTGCATGCATGTGGGAGAAGTATCCTGCTACATCTGTAGACCACGTCGTGGTCTATCTTTTGATCTTTGTTTCTTGCAAATATCTGCACATATGAAAAATACTCTGCACATGATTTGCATGCTTCATATATAGACTGGGAACTTAGTAAATTGATCTAATTTGTCATAAATAACAGAAGCTTTCATATGGTAGTGCATCAGAAGTTAGTGTTTAAAATTTTAAGCCTGAAAAAGCAGTGTTTACAGTGTTACAGGTCAGGAATTTTATAACTATTGGCTATTGTGAAGTAAAGTTAGCTATGTCACCAGTGTCACTCGATTTTTGTCTTAATGTAATTTTCAGCTTGGTAATTACCAATGTTGAAATACTATTATGTATACATATTATATAATTTATAGATATGTATTACATACGTAATTTTCAGGTGCTTAGTGAATGTATAAGTCTGAAATACTCTGTTTTCAATTGTCTGTTTTCTGATTTATTTATTTTTTAAGTCATACTTGCATATTTGTTTTGCAGTCTTCTGGTAGAGAATACCCATAGGTGATTTTGGACTAATGACTGGTAATAGTCACTTGATGATGAAATGTGTAAATTGAATTTTTGCTTCCATAAGGGTACTAATCCATTGTATTTGAAATAATTTTTACCTTCTTTGGAGCAGCTTGCTAAAGATCTGCTTTCTTAAAATATAATTATGTGCCAAAACTGTATTGGGTGGTCTTTAGGAGTGCAAATAAAAATAATGGAGTGTTGTTAAGCAAAGGAAAATGTAGGCATATTATTGGGAAATATTTTTGGCGTTGAAATTTGTTTTAGTGCTGAAGTGTTTGCCAGAGGAAGTGGTAGCAGCCCCATTGCATCAGTCACTTAAAACCGGACTGGACAAAGGAATAGAAAATGCACTGTAAGTAACTATCCTGCATTGGCACTATAGTACATTACATGACTTAATAGGTGTTTTCCATCCCAAAAGCCTGTGAAACTCTGCTTGCCTGTCCAGACTGCTGTGAGCTCCATTGGTCTGTGGTCCAATGAATGTCTTCTCCAAGGAACTTGTTTTTACAGACAGACACATGCACACGCAGGTGGAAGAGCAATAGTTTGGAGGATGCATTTTTTGCAAGTTGCCTCATGAAAACAGGCTTGTTGTCCCTCATTAGGTGCCACAGGTTGGTTGTTCAAAGTTTGTTGTGTCTTTTGTAGTCTAGATGGAGCTTTTGACAGGGGGAAGTCTGACAGGTAGTTCTCCATTATAGCAATAAATGTTGCTATTGTAAACATCTCCTCATTGTGGTAAAGCCCTTCGAGGTCAGTTTGGTTTTCCTTTCATAGCTGATAGGGAAGAATAATTATCCTTTATCTGCCTATGGAAGTAAGTTTAGGGATTAAAAACTTGTCTCTGGTTCCTTAAAATTACTTCCCCCTCTTTTGTACTGGCTTATTAAGGCTGGAATTACACATGTTAGGCAGAGCCCTGTTTTGAAGGCCAAGGAGACCTGCAACAACTCCGGGGAGTGTAAGAAGGCAGCTATAATCAAATGTGAAATCTCTGGCAATTTTTTGTATAGCTTTTACCATCAGTGTAAGTAATGATCAGGGGAGTGATTTACAGCATCTGTGTAAGAGTCATTCAGAAGACTACCATTTACAATCTAATTCACTTGTTGTTTAGTTGATTAGAGGTAAGTTCCTTCCATGAACTGATGTCTGCCTCCAAAGCTAGATGCTTAAAAGTACATGCTTGAAACTACTCCAGTACTATTCTGATAGGACGCAACCAAATTTATATCTCCACATCCTTTTAAATGTGTTTATAATGATTATAATAGTGATACATGTGTAAAATTTATATAATGAATGAGTCTGCTTAGGTGCTGAAGGTTTTGGGTTTTTTTTGAATGGATGGAAAACTTTCCCAGGTCACAAGTAATTCTTACCTGGTTTAGAGGACATATGACATGTTTATTTTGCAGTGTCATAATTGTGTGTAGTTTTAACAATATCAGAATAAGAATCATAATCTAACGGAAAGGAAGTCCGTAAGGATTTTAGTACTTTCTTAGTTATCTTTTTGAAACAGTGATCAAAAAAGATAAAATACTGTCTTGAGTTTTATAAATAGTTGTTCTAGCTGTATCTCAGCCTGCTGTAGCTGAGCCTAAAAAATTATGCCTTTAAAAATTCCGGTGTGTTTTGTGATTTATCTTCCTTATGACGGGTGGCTTTGCCGTAGGGCATTCAGCACTCCGCCCTTAGGAACTGTTTTTAGGGTGGTGAGGGTGAAGTAGACTGTTAAGAGTCACATTAAAATAACAATGGGTTTGGTATACAGTGGGACTTGTGTGTCAAGCCAGCTGCAGTGCAAAATGGGCCACACACACAGAGATCTCAGTAAGGGGCCATTGAGGCTGGGCCAGCTAAACTGCTGCCACCTAAACAAACACCATCACAGAGTCAGTGATTTAGCGCTTGATCTAAGTAGGTGACCACTTGGAAGTAAATCTTTCCAAGTACTTTAGCGAGTCACTGCACATATAATAAATAATGGAAATCCGGCAAGATTATTTTTTTTTTGTACTGGCAATTAAATTGATTAAATAGCCTTTGATAAACAATTATTTGAGTGGTAGCAGTCTTCTTTTTTACAGTAATGTGACAGGCTCTGTTTTTTTTCATTGCCTTTTGCATGGATTTGTAAACAGGGAGGATTTGAGCTTAAGAAATTTCACCTTAGATACAGTACTGTTGCTAGTTAGGCTGATGGAAGAGATGCTGTTCTTTGTCTCTTCCATTTCCTGTGGCTGCTTTTCTGTGACTGGTTCTGTGAGTTCATTTACGAGTTTACTACAAGTTAAAAATAGATGGACAAATTCATGCTAACCAAAACTTTTCAGAGCATACTGAATGAGAGAGGTAGAACTGGTAGAGCTCTTTATACTGTCCAAGCTGCCTTGGTTCAAGGTTTGAGTAGTTCCTTTGCTGCAAACCACTGAGGATGTATTGTTTGGATAACAAAGGTCACTGAGAGTTCAGATTGTTTCCCAGGCAATTTGACTAAATGCTCAACTGAAAAGACAGGAGGATGAAATGATTAATTTTTAGGTCACTGTAAAGGCAATGACTCTTCTATATCATTTATGTCTATGCACTTCAGGATTTAAGAGCATAGACCTGGATGAGTTTCTTGGAAGCTCAGTTTAGAAATAGCTTACTAATATGCCTTATATAATAAAATTACCTTTTTATCTTTTGCATAATCTCAGACTTTGAAGTGCTATATCATTTTCCCCATCTCGCCTGATGTGTACCTTTATGAACTCTTCAGGTCTTGTAGGTACACTTTAAATGCAGTGGATCACTTCTGTAGCCTTGAGGTAAGAAAAACTTTTTCTAACAAAACTCTTCTTCCTTCCCCCTCCGCCCCAAATATGCATACAATATTTGAAAAAAGTCCCAGATAATTAAGTTACACTATTTTCCATGTTTCGCTATTTGATTGCAATATTTTGCTTGGTTGGGGATGTGCATTTAAAATACCAGTAATATATACCTTTTAAAATGATGGATTGTTGATAAAGGAAGAGCCAAAGGCTGCAATAAATAAATACTACTACAGTTTCTCTCAACCTGTTAGGATTTGTGGATTTCACTGTAAATATACAATTGAACAAAAATAGTAGTTCAACTGTTTTAAGTTCTATTGTAAATGACACTATAAAGGGCATTTTCTTATTTCACGGGTGCAATGACGGCCTAAGGGTATTAAAATAACTGTAAAATGTTCTTAAAATAGCAAAATAACAGACATTGATTTGATTTACTTAAAAAAATTTCAGTTATCCTTTCTCCCTCATGATGTTATTGTATTGTCTCCCCTCCCTTCCTCTCAGTTCCCTCAGATTTTCCCTTTTTGGCATACCTGCTGTGCATTTCAAATCTCTGTGTAGACATCAAGGTTTACTGTTACTTGTACAGCTGAGTAAAAATGCTTTCATTTTAGGAAGAAAATCTTTAAATCATAGCATATTGACAAGTCTTAGTTTCCCAAGAAAAATATAGAGGACAGTAGATGCTCTGGAAAAGAGATTACTGTCTGTGGAGTTTAAAACCACTACAAGACACTAGTCCCATAATCTCTGTAAGGGTGAACAACAGTCAGAGCCTGAAGAACAGCAATAGTCTCACCTATGTTTCTCTTCAGAAATGCTTTTTCAGCTCCATTTGTCTTTCTGCCTGCAAAGGCACAGGAAGACCCTTAATCTCAGAATAATACTGTTTTGTTAAATTTTGCATTCACTAAAAGAGAAACTTTACCAGTATAAAACATTGAAAAGATAGGTTTTAATGCTCAAAGGTTTGAGCAAATGGTTCCAGTTAATTTCAACAAATATACTAGCTCAGAAACAGTTACACACTGAAATTGTCTTGAAATGTAAGAAATCAGCATGTTTGAGAAGTCCAGTATTTTTAAAAAGCTGGCAAATACAGAAATATCTGTGTGTAATATGATGCAGAAGGTAGCTGTTGTACTTGCAGTGAGGAAGGTTGTTTTATTCCCTTACGTTGCAGTGGCCTGAAATGCATATATCTTTACTTGTTCACCTGCCTTATGAAGTCACTGTATACTAATAATTCTGACATAAAAATAAAGTTTGCTGTGAGCAGTGAAAACAAGTTCCTATTTCATTGGTCCAATAAGCAGAGCAAGGTCAACAGTTTTCTGGTGGAACAGTACTATTCTAATTTTGTTACCTCACTATGAACGCTGTAAACTGCTGCTTAGGATTTTACAGAATGATAATTACTGCCTGTTAGATGTCAGAGACCATGTAGACTCAGATTTTGTCGCAGAGGACAAAGCCTAAGGTTCTCTGATTTGAGATTTAAAATTTGAAGCCAAATTACATACGTGTTTGAAACTTACAGTGAGTCAAATATTCAGAGTCATTGTAAAAGATATTAGTATCACTGGAAAATCCTTTGGAAGGTAGGTTCTCTGTTTTTTTAAATCTTGAACATGGATCTCTTACAATACTACCTTTCCCAGAGAGGTAAAGACAGCATACAATTTCAAGGGTAAATTTCTGGATAGTGTCATTCCATAGAAAAGCTGTTCCGTAGAAGATGATCTGTCTTGTTAATTTTTTATTTATTTACTTATTTATTTTAGAATTTAGTTTGAATTGCTTTGTTGGACATAGCATGTAACTGGCACTAGTTTTGGATTTGGGTTTTTAGAATGCAAATCCTTGTCTTTCTGCATGTGCTCTTCTCCGGAAAATCTAAGTTTCGGGAATTTTTTAAGAGTGTGGTGCAGATTTTTGTTCTGTTCATACAAGCACAAAATCTTCTCAGTGCATGATAAATCCTTGTTGATTATTAGTGTAATGCAAATACATAAGCATGTGGTAATCTGTGGTAACAGAACCTTGCCAATGCTCTTAGGAGCTGCAGAGGTACCAAAAAGTGAAATTTGGAAACAGTCAGGTTTTTTTTACTGCACATTCATAGAATCATAGAATCATCTGGGCCAGAAGGGGCCTTCAAAGGCCATCTAGTCCGCCCCCCCTGCAGTCACAGGGACACCCCCAACTAGACCAGGTTGCCCAGGGCCTCGTCGAGCCTCACCTTGAATGTCT
>JAOQGH010000019.1:73980295-74004290 GCA_025769975.1 Gallinago jamesoni
TCTCCCCGGAGCCTCCTCTTCTCCAGGCTGAACAACCCCAGCTCCCTCAGCCTGTCCTCATAGCAGAGGTGCTCCAATTCAATCTGGATTATTGCAACATTACATTATCCTAAGTCTTCCAACCTGATTTAAATGATGGGTGGAGAGAGAGAGTTGGGATTGGAAAAAACCCTCCAAAACTTAGATATCAGTAGGAAAAGAAAGACCTCATCCTGTCCAAAAATAAACTGCATTCTCCAATCCAGGAATTGCTGTTGTGACCTTTGTTAGCAAATATGTGTACCTCTCATCAGATTTAGTCTCCTACATACCTCCTAAATCTCTTACGTGAGATTTAAAAGGGAATCTCTTAGGTGAAGGAATGTCCCCTCATTTGCAAAGTGATACTTTTCAGCATTAGGTTCTATCGGTAACCAGAAATATTTCATTTTAGTTTTGTTTTGCATCTCTACATTCCTATTTTTTCTTAATAGAATCTGTTTATCAATGATTTGCATAATCAGGCATAAGCTATATTATTGTTTGTGTGCCTGTACACATGTAACCCGGTAAGTGTGGGTTATTGTGTCCTTAGTCTAAACTAATTTTAAATTGTTTTTTTTTTTCTTAATAAAAATTGTGCATGAAACATACTCTTCATTATTGGATGGTGCTTATTACATTTGTAATATAGCTTGGGGATTAAATGCTAATTTAGCTAAAATGATTTCATATAGAGCTCAAATTACCATTCTCCTCAATTTTTCAGTTGTTTTTTACATTTTATACTAGTTCTCTGTGCACTTAGCTGTGATTGCTATATAGCTCACAAAGCGGCAGGAGATAGATTTTCATGACTGAATTTGTTACCTTGCAGTTGTGTTTTGTACCTGTTCAATTTTAACTAGAATGAAGATTTGTTATTTTGTGTATAGCTAGCCCCTTCCAAAAACATTATGTGGATGGATTTTGCTGTTTATTGGAATAAATCTGACCATACTCTTTTGCTCTATCCTCAGTCTTGACTCTTCTCTGAACTGAATCACTCTTAGGAAAAAAAATATTTATGCGCTATTTATCGGAGCTTTTAGAGACTTACTAACTTGAACTACTGATTGGCAGTTACAGTTCAAGTAAAAGCTCTAGTCGAGATTAGAGGTCTAAACCTCAGGTACAGTGAGGTTTAGACTCACTGTCTAAACCTCTGAAGTATACAGTTGGAGAAAAATTGTGAGCTTATCTAACCTTTATTAGTACTATTTGATTTGGAATTTAAAATACTGTTTAAGTTCAATAAAAGTGTTATTGAACAACCATCCATATCGTGAGAATGTGTCGCTTAAAACCCAGAGACAGTTGATAATTAAGGGTTTTTTTGGCTAACAATTTAAAATTGAAGAATTTGCTATCATCTTTTACTTCCTTGTACTCACAAAGCAGTTTAAACAGTGTAGTCTTGCTACTTGCTTTGAGAATGTAATTTTCTAAATCAGCCATTCACCACTTCAGTATTTTGATTTTTTTGGTGTTACTGATATTGTATACTGAAATCCATTAAGCACTGTAGTATTAAGAAATAATGAGATGTTTTCTAGGTCATAGGTTGAAACTGAGATTGTTAAACAGGAATGGAAATACTAGTGAATAGCAAACGGAGCAATGTTTAAAGGGATATTTCAAATATACACACATGTCCATATAATCAAAGATGAAAATTTTGCTCTGTGTCATTTGGAAATTATGGAACCTACTGAAATGGTACGTTGTTTCATACTATCTATTACACGCTGTAGATTTCTGTAAAGTCAGTCATTTTGGTTATCCGTTACTCTCCAGACATTCCTGTACCCTTAAACTGGGGGAATGATTTGGTAATGTTGTGTATGGATAATGACAGTTGCCTACAAGCTGACAAGCGTTTACAGGAAGGCAGGCCTGAAGTTTGGTGCTTATTGTAAAGCAGCCCTCTGTCTCTGGGTCTTGTCTTAATCTTAAGACAATATCTTAAGATAGCACAACTATCTCCTCTCTCTTCTGTGGTTCCCTTCTACGGAGGCTTTACCCACACTGTTAGAGTGAGTGCGCTGGGATGAAATGCATGCCCGAGGGCAGGGGAGTAAGAAACGTCTCTCTGGTCACTTCCATCCCTACTTGTCCTAGAGTGGAGATGTCCAGAAAACAGCTGTTGTATTTCCAAAAATGTCTCTTGTGGCATGTCAACAACAACAAAAAATTAACTACCTAGACACATTTACGGATTTTTCAGGATTACTTATGAAGAAAATGTGTGTACTACCAAGATCTGTTTCTGATCTGTCGGTATTTTGTATTTTTAAAAAACTGTCTTAAAATACTTAGTAGTTATTTTATTTTTATATGCACTAATTGGTATACAACAAACTAATTATGTTTCTGAGAGACCCAACTGAAGGTGTTCTTACTTGGGTTGGGGGGCAAACCCATGTTTTCTTTGGATGTAAATAAATAAATAAATATGAATTCTCCCTTGTTTAGGAGACCAGAGGAATAATCAGCCTCCTGGTACACTTGTGTGTTAGCTTGAAAAATCTGTAAACTACATAACTAAGATGTTCTGCTTTCAAGAGTCCTTGTAGGCTATGAGTGAATTATTCAAAGTATTTGGGAAAAGGATTTTTTTAATAAAGCTGTTATTTGGACATGTGGTAACAGAAGTATTGGGCTAACCAGCGTAAGGGGGTATGTTATGCATATTAGCTACCTGACATAGTTATAGTTTAAAAATTCTTATTTCAGTGATATAATCTGGTGATAAAAACATCCTTTCTCTGGAAAAGAAAGTTCATGTACTAGTCCTTTACCTTGAGAGAAGATAAGTAAAAGAAGCAAACCAACCAAATGGAGGCCTCCAAAATAGCTTGATTAGTATTGAAAAGTTTGTTTCTTGTTCTTTCTCTGGAAGCATACAATCTTGTAATAGATTTTGTAATTTTCATGAATTTTTACAGAATATACTAAGCTCTATAACTTTATATTTTGTTGTTAGAAAATCGATCATCCTGTCCACCTTCAGTGCTCTAATTATTCAATGACTGAGGGTACGAAAGAGTGGAAATTATTCAAGGTAATTTGTGAGGAAAATAATTCTGCCAGATGGTGTGTGGGAGGAGTGGATGGACAGGATTTGTCTGTTAACTGTTATGCAGGCTACACCTTGATTTTTTTTGAATGTCAGAACAGATTGAAGGGGCATTAGAAATGGGCGAGTAGTCTGGTTTTGAGAGTGAGAACAGTGAGGAAAAACACTTGAGCTAGCAGCTTTCACAAGACCTTTATACATGTCACTACTGAAATCCTGATGAACACCTGACTGTATATATTGCAAATACATTTGATTTATCATCCTAATTTGAGTTTTCCTTTTTGTCTGTGGTCCTTGAGAATTTTTTTTCCAAAGTATTTGTTTTCTTTGTCGCTAGAATGCCAAGAAGACGTGAAGTTACATAGCATTTACCACAGGGTGAGACAGGGACCATTCACAAAAATAAGTGGGGCACATACTACTGTTATTATCTTGCTGTTACATTCTTTGGTCGGTGTGGTGGATCTCTGTAGGTTCTGTGGCACAAACATAAAAATTGGGTTTTCAGGTGGGGTAGTGCCCCAGACTTGAAAGATGCCAGGTACACATCCTTGATATCCAAATTTCTCATGAGGAAAATAAACCCAATTCTTTGGTGGAGGAGAGAAATTGCAAAATGTTGCTTCCTTCAGAAGCAAAACTCAACTCTGCACATACAGGGAGAGAGTTGAGCTGAAGATGCTCAGCTGGTTCGTGGACCTTAATCGCAGACATGATGCTGATGCCTGTATTGGTCGAGAGAATAACTGGCAGCATCTGGAGGAGGCAGCATCTCTGTTCTTTAGCCACGCTGAAGCTTGAGCCGTCAGCGAGATATTCAGGAGAAGGGCTGAGGGGGGTGTGAGGTCTTGGAACGGAAAGGGGAATGAGAGTCAGCAACTAAGAAAGGAGGGGTTGAATCTGAGTGTCAGTAACATCATCAGGATTTAACGTACAGGAAAATAGAGACCAGGCTAAACAGCAAGCAAGTATTTTAACACTGTCCTTGTGAGGTAGCAGTTTAAAATAAATGCTTGACTAGAAACAGGAAAAAAAAAAAAGCTTAACTTATTTTGGTTTTTTCTATTGGACAAGCTGATACCTATAGCTTTTTTGTTTACCTTTATTACTAACCTTTAAGACCTGGAGTTGGGAGGTTGTGTATTCCCAGGTTTTACCCATCCTCATTTTGCAGTGTGGTTTATCTCAGGTTTGTCAGACAGTACTTCTGTAACGTGGATGCAGTGGTTTCTTTTTGGTGCGCTGCCAGAGCTGCATGTGTTCATCAAATGTTGTTTAGTCATTGCAACATATTTATGCCATCTGGAAAATGCTTGTGCTTCCCTTCCTGAACAATGGTCTTTAATCAAGACCACTATTATGGAAAGGCTAGGAAGAGTGGTATACATAATCAGTAGGATGCCAAAATTAGAATTACACATATATTTTTCCTAACCCTATCATGTTGCACTTAGGGTAACAAGATTCCAGAGGGTACCACATCTCTGGAACTAGTGCCTTTATCTGTGATCTCTCTTATTTCTGTGTATATTATTCGGAGTCCAAATCATTTAAAGAGCTTCAGGGTAATAGTAACAAATCAAGAGTCATCATGGAGAATTGTATAGGAACTGCCTGCTATCTTTTATTTGTTAGGAAACTGCATTTTTCCAGGTCTGTCTAAACAGAAACATCCACAAAACCATTTCACATCTGTTGTACTCCTTTCTTCATATTACCAAAGCATGAGCTTTTTGTTCCACACATTTTTGGAACAAGTTCTTAATTGTGTTAAAGCTCAACCAGCTTTTTGCGGTTGGTACGAAAAGATCAGGTAGGCAATGCAAGTGTGTTTGAGACGGTGTTACTTCAGGAACTGAAGTGTGCCTGGTAGCATTCTGAAACCCTTTTCATTCACAGATGATATTCAAGAAGCAAGAATATATATTCAGTCACACGTGAAAAATTGATCCATGTTATTGAATGACACAATTACCCAAGGTTATCTTTGGCATTTATGATGTTTAGTGTGTTTCTGTTAATTTCTGGTAATTTTTTATGCCAAACAAAGATCTTTAGTTTTAAAAAAAACTTCTTATATTGACAAGAGGTTTTGTGGGTTGGTTTGTGTTGCCTTTTTTCTCCCCGTGAAAGTCAGTAGACTAGTCCTAGAGCTGTTTGAGAGAACTGTCCTGGATCTGACTCCCTTCATAAAACTAATTATTTTTTTAGAAACTGTTTTTAAGGTGGTTTTTTTTTTTTTCTCTGACCACAATTTTAAGGCTTTTGACTGGTCGAAATCTAGCTGTCTAATCATGGATCGATCCAGATGCACATTCAGGGCTTTTCATACTGATCTTTCAGGAGTCTTAGAGTTTCCTTGTCAAAAAAGACAAGCTTGAAACTGACTAAGTCGCAGGCCTTTCTGCATGTCAGGGAGGTTCGGGACCTTCATAGATAGGCTTACAATTTCATGATACCACCATGTTTGAGTGGAGGTTCTCTGTATAATTGCACACCTAATGCACAGGTTGAGAAAGGGTACTTGTCTTATGCTTCCTGCTAAATTTACCACAGCTAACGTACTCAGTTTTTATTCATCTTGGAACTTTATGCAAATGTTGGTGCAATCAAACGTTTATCAATTATCTGTCAGTCTAGGATTTTAGATAATTAGTTTTTAGTTCTCTGTTGCTTTTACATAAAGAAACATTTGTCTATCGTGGTGCAGGAGTTGCTCAACTTGGTAGCTTGTTCATGTAAGGACCAGACATAGCCAGTTTTGGTCCTGGCCTCTCTGCTGTCTTCAAAAGAAGTGGAATTTCCCTCTGCAGGGAAGTGAGGGCAAATTTTATCACCTGGCAGAGTTTTCCCGATACTGGGTATGTCAGTCCTTGGAATTTATGCTTCAAATTTCATTGCATTTCTTTAGCATAAGCTGAGGCTTGTATCCACAATTCCATCCTTAATATTTTTTCTAGATACATTAAGTTTCTTGTGGGTGATAGCTTTTATTTTCCCTGGAGTGGTTTCTGAACAAGATGTATGACAAGAAGTATCTTACCCCACAAGTTCAAGTGTGGCGCTTGAAGCATAACTGCTATAGACCACTCAATTGGAGTAGCACTACGTGAAATGTCACTCCCTAACCAAACAAGAAAGAATACAAAAAATATTGTAACAAATTAAGAAAACGGGTAGTTTGTGTAGTTGAGCATGGAAAATGATGTAATTTGACAAATGGCAGTTAGTTTAATTTAAAAAAAAAAAAAAAAAAAGGAAAAATAATCTGTAGATGTCAGGTCACATGCCTTAATAAAATAACACATATACTCCACAACATTTGAGCATTTTACTTTCAGCTACAACTTTAAACTTAATCTGTACCATGACATTGGAAAGAAACATATTTCCATATGGTAAAAAATTTATTAGTATTTGTTAAAAAGTTAATGTGGGTTTCTCCATAAGTAAGGCATTAAAGTGTTAGTGCTTCAATAGTCTGGTGGGTAACATTCAACCTTGCTTTGGAGGGGAAATGGATAGTAAAAGAAAGTTGTCTTTATCATATACACTCCTTTTTGAGGGCTACAATAGTACAGCTTACTAGTATATGATGGAAAGCCCGGATATACCGGTCTGTATTGAGCTCTCTATAGGCTTAATTCAGGATGGTAGCAACATGTATTGATTTTGAGAAGGTAATACACATTTTGCTCTAAGGTTAAGGTAACAGCTAAGGAAAAAATATATAAGATTTTGAAATTATTTTTTAAGTGTTGAGTTACATTGTGGGAAATAAATTTTACTGAATGGACAAGTTGTACTGTTGCAACTAAGGTTTTGAGTGTAAGTAACTTTTCCGTTTCACTGATATACATGAATGCTTACGCTTAACTACTCCTGTAAATTATAAAAATCTCAGTAGTGTCACTCTGGAATAAAATTTCTTACCTCTTGTTTAAAAGAAGAAATTTATGATTCATTGGAGTAATTTTGGCTTAGTTGCAGGCTAGTAGTCTTTTTGCATGCATAGATTTTAAAAAGTTTCAACAAATTGTGCCAACAAGGTAAAGACTATGGAAGTGTTTTTTCTGTTTCTTACCACTCAGAAAAATAAATTTATTGTGGAAAGCCAACGTTTATATGGTGGGACTCTCTAATGGATGTTTGAATCCTTAATGGATATTGTGTAATTATTGTTTTCAAAATACTGTGCAACACAAGATGGAGATTCACATTCTTCTTGTATTTATTTTTAAAGCTTTGGGGTACTGCTCAAGAGCAGCTTATAGCTGACAAGTAACATAAATTGACTGTTGTTAACACCCAAGCTATAGACATTTGCTACTTTAGAAACTAATCCTGTCTCTTACATTATCACAGTTTGGATTATGCAATGGTCTTCCAATGCTCGATTAAGGCCAACTAATTAGTCTGGCATTTCTACAGAAGTTCCACTGGAAGCTCGTGTGAGTTGTAGTTAGTTTTGAAAGCTATATTTAACCTCTTAAAGCAACTTATATGGCCTTTTTTGAAGGAGCCTACCTTTTTAGAAGTGAACATATATTTTTACTTTATAAAACAAGACAGTGGGAGGTGTTATTTTGGTAATGCTCCAGTAAACTTGATTTGATAAAAAGATAGTCATCTTAGCTATGGTATAAATGCAATCTTTAAGAATCAGTGGTAGATGCATTTTTTTGTATTTATCTGCTGGTCATTTTAGGGGTGATATATTGTCTGTATTCCAGAATATTTTATATGGGACATTCAAGGTATAATCTCACAAGGATGGAAAAATAAATGCTGAAAACCAATACTGATAAGATTTCTTAAAGTATCGCAAGCTTTTGATATATCAAACATTTTTATAAATATTTGTTATAAGCAATTGTCTTTTAAATTTATAGCTACCCAATTTTTTCTCTCCTCTTCATCAACCTCAGACTAGGCAGAATCCTGAGATCCAGGCAAATGGCACAGCTATGTCTTTTAGATGAGGATATAATGTTTTGGGGCAATAAACAGTACAGTTTGGGTTTTGCTTATTGGTCAGATTGAAGATACTACACAAGGGAACATTTGAGACACTTACCTCTATTTGAAAACCACAAGCTTATGATGACGTTTTTAGAAAAATTTGTGACAGGGATTGACTTAAGTCTGTATTGCTTTGCAGGGGTGAGGGGGAGATTTGAAATAAAAAATTATAGATTTGGGGGGGGGAGAGGGGGAGATTTTATCTATGCTTTGATTGATGGGTGTCTTCAGTAAGCACTGTTATAACCTTCTTTTGCTTTGATTAGATTTCTGAAGCAAAACCTTGATTGTAATATCACAATGCACACATTCTGTTCAAAGTTCTCTTTCTTTTCCTGCAGGGAAGCCTGCTCCCTGCCTCGATAGTATACTGCGGTATCTGCATATGTTAAAATTTCTGCATGCATTTTATATAGCAGACTAAAGCAGAGTATAAGCGAAAGGATCTCTTCAGCAGATAGACCAGGCAAGTTCTTTGTTGATCAACTCAGGACCCTCTAGTTGGGGCCTGTTGTAGGGTAAAAAGGGTTCTCCACATGATCTGTCTTCCCTTCAGCACAATCCTTAAAGTAAGAAGAGAAGAGAGAATTGTCATCCAGCTAGTCCTCTCCATCTCATTAAAATGTTTTTGTTATGTTTTTTTTTCTTTTATGATTGTGCTGGCCTTCCTGCTCTTCCCACTTTCCTTATAAACCTTATTTTAAAATACATAAAATAAGGTGCCAGTAAAAACTGAAGTCTCACCTAAGACTTGGTCGAGCCATAGTGTTTTATTGCAACAATTAAGAATTTCTCAAGTGCTGTCTGTAGTGAATGAATTCTTGGTTTCCCCTGAAGTTGGGCATTCAAGTTGGGAGATCATTCTGTTACAGATCCCAGCTGCTCTCTTAGTGAAGAAAAGTAAGTATTCATAGCCATGGCCTAAGGAGAGTTGTTTAAGAGATAGGATCTGGTTTCCTTCAGTGTTTGTTTTCAAGGATTATCTTTTTGGTCAGAGTAGATGCGCAGCTGTTTCACAGGTCCTAAATTTTCCATTCATTATCAACTTGACACCTATGGAAGATAGGCAAGATCTTGAGTTTCCATCAGTTCTTTCCCATGGGTATGGAAACTAATTTTAGAACGCGTGGTAGATAAACAGTTGAACTGATTATTTCAGAGCATTTTAGGTCACATGCCAATATTCTCCTATTTTAGTTCATGCAATATTTTAATTGATAGAGATGGCAAGAGTTGCAGACAATGGCATACTAAGATAGTAGATAGTTTTACAGTGTTGCTGTTACTTGTAGGCACTTCAGTTTGGACACTTCTGTATAATCATAAAATATATTTTCAGTGGAAGTTCCACTAGGAATTAAACTAAAATAATGCTGATTTTTTTCTGAAATCAATTTCTCCTAGGCCCTTACATCGTGACTTTTAAAACTAATCTATCTGCCTGTTGTCCTTCTTGTCTTCAGGGAGACTTTGTGAACATATTATCTCTGAAAAATCTCAGTCTGTATATTTTATTTGTTTCCTTATCCTAAACTTTACATGAGGAAGCTCACATAAGCAAGAGAGGTTGTTGTGCAGTAGTTGAGTCGGCAGTAGAACAAATAGCCAAGAAAAAGAACCTGGAACTTTTAACTTATTTGTCAAACACAATTACATCTGAGTTTGGGTTTCAGAAATGCTATTTATTGTTCAGTCCATTAGTTGGATCCTCTTGAAACAAACAGTCAAACTCAGCTGAAGTAGCAGCTTTTCAGTTAAATCTTCTGAATTTTGATTGCTTCGGCTATGTGGTGTCCTCATCAGTTGAAAATTGTGTCTCACTTCAAAACTAATGCAACTCAAACATTTCATTTCTTGGAAGGGGAAGTGCAAGATATCAAGGGAGGGCTCGGTTCTCTTATTTGTTGTAAGCTTTAAAAGCTGGCCACTAGGTCAGCCAATTTATGTCTCAATAGCTTTGGACTTACACAGCAGTCATTCTTTACTGTGTCTTCACAATGACTCAGCCCAGGCAGATTTCTATCCCCTTTTCCACTCCACTCCCCTGGATTAGTCATATGCAATTTAGCAGTATTAGAGAAGCTGTTCCTTGGCTTTATCTGCAGATAGTGCCGTTTATCAAAAGACAAAAGGACTTCATTCACGTATGTCTTGTAACTTGGGACTTCATTCTGGACAGCCTGGAAAGTCAGTCTGTTTCTTTCCTGTTGAAAAAAGTCACTGTGATAAAATTAGTGCCTGGATTTACTGAAGAAAAAAGTAATTACATTTTTGTGCTAACTTCTGTTAGCACAGAAATCAGCTCAAAAAAATCAACTCAAAACTGATTCTGTCTGTCACAGTCAGTTTATAATGTTCACCTCTTCTGTGTTGTTTTCAATTTCTAGTTTTCTGTTGTCTTGCTTTTTGAATTTGTTTCTCGTAGTACAACTCTAAAATTAAAAACATCGGAAAACAAAACAGCTAAAATACTGAGTTGATGCATGTTACACCTTAGCATTACATGAGTACATTATAAACAAAGACTTTCCATCGCTTCCCTTCTGTATCACAATTTAAGCTGCTCATATGGTATACATCTGTGGTCTTTTGGCAGCGTGCTTGCCTGCAGCATGGGAGTTGTTTGAGTTTAGAGCTAACCTCATATCTGTCTTCCCATCACTCTAGAAGTTATGAAACTCTTGTGCTTCTTGACATGGCTGCCGTGAAGTGAGCTATTAAAATGTTACAGAAGCAACAAGATTGAATTAATAATGCTGCATGATGAGAATGAAGGTGTTTTTTTTATGACAAAACAAATACCTTTGAGTTCTTTTCTCTAGTTCTTTTCTCACATAATCTGTGCACTAGATTATGGTGGGTTTCCTATATATGGATATAAAGGATGATTGATCCGTGATTGATTCACTTGGGTCATGCTGTGTTGCTTTTGGAAAAGGTAGTAATGGCTATACAGATTGTTGAATCAAGCACATAGAATTTTTATCAACATGTTTTAGAAGATTTTGATGGTCACAAGTCTCATTGCTTCTTACTTAAGAAAGCATATTAAAATGTCAAAATGAGGCTTCAACTGCTTAAGTGGGAGTCTAAAAATATGAGATATAGATGGAAAAAAAGTGGATTAAAAAAAAAAAAAAGAAAAAAAGCCCAAACCAAATTAAGAGTAACGTAAGGGAAAGACCTGCAATTGGTAGAATTATGAGCAGAAATGCTTTTTTTTTTTTTTTTTAAACTTTTCTCTGAATTGTACGAGGCTTATATTCTTGTTAGGCAAAGATGTTCCATTAGTATTTCTCTTCTGAATCTGAAAAGCAAAAATATTTGTGTCACAAAGACAAACCATTAGTTACTAAGGAAGATATTACATAGATGACCACATTTAAATTATCATCCTCCTCAAATAATTTGTGTCCAAGAGAGCAAGAAGAATTGGCTGAACTGATTTCTGGCTTGCTCAAGTAAGGTTTTAATGCTAAATCCTTGGAAGGGTATGGAAGACTTGAAAATGTGCTACTGTTTTGTCAGGATACAGTGAGTGTGGTATCCCACTTGTCCATGTTGAAATCTGAAGCTGCCTATGGTGTAGTGAGTCCGGAATTAAAGTAATAGACAGGTCTGCTAAAATACTAAGGGATTATGGAATGAAAATTGTTGCTGGTAAATTTCCTTTGTAAAAAATACCTGCATCTCAGAATGTCTTAGGAGAGGATCAAGTTTTGCATTCCTATAGTTAGTCATTTACAAAAAAAAACAAAGGTCAAGATCACTTTGACCTAAAAGTGAAGAAAAGGTTGTTAAGGGAATATATGGATGAGGGATATTGCAGGAGACTTTTTTTTGAGGTAACGTATCAGAGTTTCCCATGTTTTACATGAAACCTGGTTTTAATTATTTCCTGCTAAATATCTGAGAACTCAGTGAAACAAGTACAGATTCTTACTTTTGTACCATTCATCAAGACTAAACTAAGTATTATACATATTTCATTTCTAAAGGCATGAATGTAGATAGGAAGTCTCTACTTATGAGCACTGTAAAAGCATTTGTATAACAAACGATGAGGAAAAGAGGAATAAGAGGCTGTGCTAGATGTAGCAGCTCTGAAAAAGATTTTGGGATCTCAAAGGGCAAACAGCTTAAAAAGATCTCCCAATCAGATCCTTTAGTAAAAAGATCCATCTTTTTCGTGATTGTTTAAGTAAGATGTTTTTATTGTATGGAGTGCTTAAGACTTCTGCTAGCATATTGCGTTCTGGTTTGTTGCCTTGGTGTTTTTCAGCAGCATTGTACCTACGACAGAAAGCCACAGTGGATTTTTCTGCCAAGTGTGGTAAGTCACAGGAAAGAACCATGGCTGAAAGCTGAATCTAGGTTACAGCAAGTAATAGCGGAACAAGTGGTTTATCCTCTTCTAAGACTTGACTTAGCCCCTTCTTGAAGACACGCTTCTGAAAAATACTTTCACTCAAAACAAACTTCTTGTGAATGGGTAATGTTTTATTGCTCTGTTGGCTGCAGCATCATTTGTTGCTCCCTTGAAATTTTGTTTGCCCTTGAAGTCTGAAGACATGCCTACAGGTTGTATTCAGGATGTATCACCGCTGTTTCAATGCTTTCAGAAAATAAAATGTCAGTGATATTTTTCCAGATCTTGTATTATTCTTTGTCTTGCTTTGAAACTTAGGAGGATCTAACTGGTATGCAAGTTCTGTGTTTCAGTCCCCCTTCTTATTGTCTATTTCTTTTCATCTTAAACCATTTTTAGTAGTTCAGGCTGCAGATCTGTGGAACTGGAGTAAAATAGGGTTTTCCCATACACACACCCCAACGTTCTTTAAAAGTGATGGCCTTGTGGATTGTTCTTTCCTCTTAACCACCTGAAACTGCAGCCTTTTGGTAAATTAGATAAGGCAGAATAAAATCAAGAAATGAAAACCATATCAGAAACCAAACATTTTAAAATGTGCTGGGAAGTGATATGTCTCTTCACTCATATATCTGTTTTAAGGCTTATCGTCTGTGTAGTGAAGAAATGTGGTATCACTTAGACTGACGTGGAGAACAAATAGGAGCGTGTAAATGCATTCCGTGAATGGTGGAAATGGCAGTAGGTTATCATGAGGAAACTAGGCAGTTTCTTGATGTTTTAATGAAAGCAAGTTGAACGGTAGGATCTCTTTAAGAAAAAACAACACACCTGAGTGCAAATCTAGAATTTAGCAGAAAAAGATGCAGATTATAGGACACATATTTTAAAGTTTCTTTAGAGGAGCTCTATTGAAAGGGTATGGGGGGAGTTTGGGCTTGTAGTTTCAGCCAGGCAGTTTCCCTGAGATTGAGAACATCTTACAGTGATTTGAGCAAAGGACAAAAGTTAGAAATTGGAAGTGGAATTGATATATTTTCTGTCTTGGTATTTGTATTTTGTGGCTGGTTTTTGACACTTGGAAAAGTAAATGATTGCTTTCTCCCAATAAACTTTTGATAGTGGCAGTATTATCAATGAATATGTGCATTTAAAGTAGTTCTGGGGTTGTAGCTGTGATTTAAGCATTAGGGAAAAATAATGTTTTGCTAGATAAGTTTTCTGTCATTGGGAACCCTGCAGCATAGCATTTGAGTTCTTTACCTCTGAAGATTGTTTTTGTATTTTTTCTTAAATACATTAGTTTAAAAAACAAACAATAAAATAGTATTTCTTTATAAACTTTTGACTTTTATAATTACCTTTAAAAAAAATGAGAAAAAGGTTGGCTTTTTAATCATGAAGTTTAAAGGCATAGAGGACTGCACTGTCAAAATTTTGTGTGTTGTTTTAATTGTTTCAATTCCTGACTATTATCAGGAATTGCTGTGTAATGTATCAAAATGGTTTGCACCAGATCATGCTATTCATTGTTTTGCTAGAATGGCAACGAATTTCATGCCGTTGCTCAGATGGTGTTTAAGTGAATGCGTGCAAGTACTTTTTCTATGTACATGGGGGAGATGAATTGCATTTTAAAATATATTTACAATTTAATATCCTAAAGACTTAAAAGGTACTATTTTAGTGTATTTTCTCAATAAAATTCTGATATAAAAAGGGTACAATTTATTAAGAAAAAAGAAATTAAATTATTTAGTTATGGAGTCTGGGCAATCCCATGCTGAGATGGGATTGTAGTGGGAAGGCAGTTGTGAAACTTTTGAGTTAGATTGAGGATGGTAAATGGAGACTGTCATACTTCAGAAGCTGGATGGGAACGTAGTGATGAACTGACATTAAATATATAAGGCAAGAATTGAACAATGTTGTCAAGTTGTATAAGACAAAAATTTCAAAAGGCCAAGTGTGATATTGTGTAGTACACAGGCTGCTCCACTGGAATGAAATCTAAAATTTCTGGAAAACTGTAGTAGCTACTACAGTTTTCTTGGCCTTAAAGTATTTTCCATGGGAAATTGTGCACTGCATTTCTTTTGTAAGCAGAACAAGCATGGGTGATATTTTAATGAATTTCAGTTCACAATTGTCTTTCAAATTTACGGAACATTTTTAATGCCCAGTAAGAGGTTTTTTAAAAAAAAATCCTTAGATTGTACTGCACCTATGTAAGAAATTATAGTTTGCTTCATATAGTGGGTGGTTTTGTGAAAAATTATTTTTCTAAGTTATCTGATTGAAAAATTATTTACTATTTCAGTATGTAAAACTCTTTAAAAATAATGTAAAACACTTTCTTTGAAGTGGACTGTATTTGTGTGCAAGTCAGAGATAAAAGTGAGAAAAGGAGGACATAAAGCAGGATATGTTGAGATACATACATTAGCAAGATAAACTGACATTAGGTCATCAGCTTCCCTCTGGGGAAGACAGAGAGAGACTGGGTTAAGCTGGGCAGTACATCTCTTCATTAAAGCAGAACAGCTGTAGTTTGACATTTCGGTTCTCTGAAACTGGGATTGGCTAAAGTTCATTTTGGATTCTTTTGGGTTTTATGCATTTAGTCCTGTGTCCTCTTTGGCCTGAAGTCATCACTGCATGTACAGTATAAAGCTGAGAAAAAAGTGCGTTTAACAAATGTCCTCTCCATGTAACATTTAAAACAAACAGGCAGTGTATTGCTGTGGCAACCAGACAATAAACAAGTGAAAAAAAAATCTCTCTTAGATTAACAATATGTGAGCAGTTAGTTCATTGAACAATATTATCTTCTGCAGAGCGCGATCACTGTTTTGTAGCAGTACTAAATATTTGTATAAGATGTCTGATATTTTTCAATCTGTATTCTATCCATACAAGTTTATATTTCAATTAACAGGAAAGATGTGAAGATTTAAGACAATCGCATAATTAAAGAAAGAAAGAACGTGAGGATGTCTGCGATGGTCTTAGAAACATGACAGAAAACGTTGTCTTGCTTCAACTTGGTTTTGTTTTCTGGTTCTTTTTCCCATCAGACTTCAAGTTCATAAACAAACAAACAAAAGAAGTTAAGCTGGGTCTTCAGTTTGTGCATATGTACCTTAAGGCTGCTTGTTGCAGCTGACGCGGAGCCTGAGCTGGCAGGCGGGGGCCAGAGTGGTCCAAGACAGGGTGGTTCCTGTTGGTTACTCACCCACTGGACAATAGCAGTGGAAAAGCTTGCAGCACTGCTCTCTTCACCAAGTTCCTGAGTTATGAAGGACTTCTGTTTAGCTCTGGTTACCGGCCATCAAGCACTGAATGACAGCGCTTTCCATGCTTTTATTGTATATCATTTAAGTTGTTTTTTGAAATGCCTTTTAAAACTTGCATTGCTAGGTTGAAGGAATTGCAGTGTACTAATATGGACTGCTTTGGAAGCAGTTTGTGCTAATCTTTAAAAAGGATTTCTGTAATACTTATAACTTTCCTAGCAAATCTTTATACAGTCCAGATGCTGCATTCATTCATCTTTTCATGGCTGTATCCAGCCTATATCCAGTAACCTGAATGGATCTAGTTCCTGCTGATCTGGGTAATGAAAAGGAAAACTTTGTATGCTCCTTGGGTCATATCTACAGCAGCTATATTATTTACAAGAAAAACACAGCAATGCCTAGGACTGCCATATACTCTAGATGGTCAGATGCTGATGTTTCTCAATAAAGTGGTAGCCAGATATGGAGGGTGCCTTGTTGCCTCTTGAGCCCCTCACTGTCAAATTGCCATTAATTTAGGAGTGTCTGGACAGTGAGTAATTATAAAGTAATCTTGACTCCCATACCTAGGCTATCTTCTGCCTCTGGCTTGTGTGACAGAAGGCGTACAATCTTTTGATCTGCAGCAAAGCAGCTGTTTTTAATTCTAATGATATTTAGGGGTTTGTATTCTTAACATTGTTTTTAAATGTTGATCCAGATTGTATTTTCTTTTAAGGCCTTTTCCTCCGTCTATCTCGGTTGCAGGCTAGTGGTCTTACTGAATAAAGGTTTCAGTCTGTCTTTGAAAGAAGTTTTTTTTCAACTTTGTTACTAAGGCTCGTATAAACTTACATTTTATTTCTTTCTGGGCTTGACTGAAGAACAACAGAGGGACTACTGTGCCCTGAGCCTCAGTGGGGCCAAAGTGTAGTGTAACTCCTCAAATCTGACTGCTGGAAATAAAAGATCCAATATAAACCAATCACTAGTTCTGAATGAATAATGGAAGTATCGTCTATTTGCATCAACTTAGAAACAAATGCCCCCCATGTTAAGGGGCACAATTTTTGTAAGAAGCAGGATCAATGTGATGGTTGCATGTAGCTTGATATGAGAAATACACATCCTCGGTTTCATAGTAATGCTGGTTGAAGGTTTTGTCTATACTTGAGCTGCTCTGGTGATAACTTAGCTCAGTGAAGGTGACTGGGTGGGCAGAGCATTTGGCTGCAGTCCTGCTTATTTCTGTAAAGTGCTGTAACATTTAGTGGCAAAACTCATGGTTTGTGCTCCGTCAGCTGCAATACTAGGGACAATATGAATTACCTTTCAGTGGGTCTTGGAGAAATCTTCCGTCTCCTTCAGGCGTGTGATGGGATAGTGAGAAAGCTTTGATGGATTAGTGGCCCTTCAGTGGAGTGATCTGATAACCTCTTTGTGGAAAATGGTCTTATTAGCATATGAGCTATTCTCATTCATCCTTTGACATATACCCTTTGACAGGAGGGACAATCTGACTTGAAAAGAGAGTCTGATACATTTGAGTTGAGGATTTTTATGGTTTTTTTATGTGTACCCAGAACTTCAGGTCAGCAATTGTTTTGTGGTCTCTGTAAAATTGAATTATAATCTCAGAAGCTACAAGCAAATGGGAAGATGAGCATTGCATTAAAAATAAAATAAGAAATGCCTGCTGATTAATTAGGAGTCTGGATCTAAATAGGGCCAGATTTCTGCCATGATCTTACTGGCAGAAGATAATTTCTGAGAAGAATGTTTCTGCCTTGTCAGGGAGGAGTGACCTACTGGGAGTGGCAGAAAAACCTGAGGAAAAAGTCTCTGCATCATAGAAGTTCCACTAAAAATCCAGTGATTCACTGGTGCTGCCTGATGCCCTGAGTCACTGCACTGGGCAACACACCATGCAGTGATACGAGCCAGCTCCAAAACAGGGCGTAAATTAGTTAACAGCCATTAATAACTCTTACTTTTCATTCAGCCCTACTAAACGCAAAGGATGATGTAAGCTGAACAGTAATATTAGAGAAAAATAATTTACCTTTTCTTAGTGATGTTACAAATTGGATTAAAGCTGTTGTCTGCTGTCCTTTTGTGATGCTTCCCAGGAAACTGAACTGCAAAGTCAATTCATAGGCTTAGGACTAGTTTACTGCTGTTGGTACAACAGATTCAAAATTAGACAAATAGATTAAAAGAATTATAAGTAGTATAGGGACAATGTTAATTTGTTGCCATTGCACAGGATTTTTGGTGTGGAGAATTGTTACACAGTATATGCTACAGAAAAGAAGGAAACCTGTAAAAAAAAATAGTCATGAGGCTGAGCTAGACATTGTAGTCTACTTCGTTATGTGTTGATCCAATTATAAAGGTTTTAAGTTATGCTTATTTATTTTTTGCCTGTAGTGTTTGTGTGCATTACTATGACTTCTAAACCTCTTTTTTTTTTTAGATCATGTCTTAAACAAAAAGAGTAATTGGTATGAAAAACATCCAACCTAAACGTTTTTACTGATTCTTTTTGTTTGTTTACTTATTATAGCTGGAGTCCGGTTCCTACGGTTGGCTACCTGAGTAAGAATTTTATCTTTTATTTTAGTTTTGGGAGTCCCCATCATGAAAGTTATGGGAAAAGCTTAAACCTACAAACTTAAAAGCTGAAAAATACAGAAAAAAAATGAGGTTAACAATTATTTAAGAAATTTTTCATTTTAACCTGATATTGGGATTTGGGGATAATGAATAACCCGTTTTAGGATTTTTTTTTTAATGTGTTATTAATGTTGAAGTTTAATGTGAAAAAAGTTAACAGTATTTTCTCCTTCCGGTGTCCCAGCTAACTCCTTCCTTCATGTCCCTTTCTGAATTACAATGATTTGAAATGCTTAAATGAGAAAGGACAAATCCCAAGGAAAGGAGAAAGGCAGGTGAATGATTGACGACATGTTTGAGTCCAAACTGAGGAGAATGTGAGTAAAGGCAGGAGAAATGCTCATTACTGCTGCCAAAGGGCCAGAGGAAATGAATATTGTGCATTGTTAATATGGCTTGTCAGTGACCTCAAAGAATCTCTAATCCAAATTTGTGTTGTTCAAGGGAAATTTGAATGTATGATACTTGTTCAGATAACTTTAAGGTAAATAATAATGATTTCTTTAACTCTGGAAGTATAAATGGTGTAGATAACTGATTACTCAGTCAACTGTAAACTGCAAAAACTCTGGTTTCAGGTTGACATGACGTAACTGTTGCGTATTACCACTTTTTCAATTCAAATGTTAGGAAAGAACAAACAGAAGTTGAGAACAACATTTGGGTTTGAATTCAATTTATTTGTAAGTTTATATTTATAAAACAGTGAAAAGGCAAAAAAATCTTAAGTAATTTGAGTTAAAAAATGTACTTTCAATTTAGAAAATACTCATCTGTACTGATAAACTTGGAAAATTGTGGGAGGAAAATAGGTTATGGCAAAAGCACTGCTTCAATTAAGTTGTGGAGGAAAGGAGAAAAATAGTGGAATAGTGGAAAGAAAAAGTGAAAGACAACCTAGTTCACAGTGAAAGTGGTTTCTGGCAAATAAGACACAATGAAGGCCATACTTGGGGAAAGGTATCTCTGTTTTCTAATGCTTTTCTCAAGAAACAGTTGAAAAATTATAGCTTTCCTGGAGTTTTAACTATTTAAGATAATTATGCTCATTGGAATTGTATTAGAATTCGTCCTTTGCTCTAATGACAATGTGTGTGGGGGGTATTTTCTGTTTTCTCTTTGCTGAAGACAGAGTTGGCAGCTTAGAGTATGGAAGGAAAAGGTTTTGGAATAGGCGCTATGATGCTGAAACTGAAGTATTTCAAAAGCCAGACAAAATGCATTTGTAATACTTTGACATTTATTTCTGCTCAGTCATCTTTCCAGTTAACACCCTAATAGCTGAAACAGCATGTAACAAAACATAGTAACAACTGGTAAAGTGTGATGACATACCATTATGATCCTAAATTCAGAAAAGATACACCAAAATAGTGAAAAGCTGAAATTTTCACAGACCAGGTGTGAACCCATAGATAGTGGTCCTGCTTTTCAAAGCACTGCCAATACACATACTGAAAGTTACTGTAATCTTAAAGGAAAACAAAGGTTTAAATGTACAATATTTTTAAAATTTGCATTTTAACTTCTGTTTGCATAGGATGCACTGTAATCAAATTTCCAGTGTTCATCTTTCTCAAAAAGTTCCCTCTATTACTAATTTCTCTGACTTTTTTTTAAAAAAAACAATGCAGTTGCATTGTTTTTGTTATTTAAGTCACTGTCTCATTCTTTTGTTGAGTAATATGCAAGAGGGAAGACACTGATGTTATATTTTTTTGTTTCCAAATACTGTGTCATATTAAGGTCTAGCAAGAATAAAAAACCTAAGCTGGAGTGGAAAACTACATTGACATGATTAGAGATCATGTGGCCTCTTAAGTGCTTTATAACTACTGTTACAATTCTGTTTAACTCAAGAGTCTCAAATCAAAATACAAAACTGTATTTCTCTACATACGGTGATACACACAGTAAGGGGACAAGAAAAAAATAGAAACAGAAAATATTTTTCTGAGTACAGTGGAGGCATTTTATTTTAATTATACGATAAACAATGTGCATTTAAGCATTAAAAATACCTTGATCTAGTGTCACTTTGCACTTCATTGGTTTACTTTGAGTCCAATGTAGATTCAGATGTTTTGGCTGTTTGTTCATTTTTCCTATTAATGGAAAGCAATAATAAAGGTAAAATTGCAAAGGTAGTATGTCCTGTATTTAAAAGGTGCTGTAAGAGTACATGAAAGACTAAAAAGAGAAGTGACAATACAGTGCATGTTTGCTGATTCTAGACTTCAAGATGTCTATGAATTGGAGTGCTGCTTGAATAGTGTTCCTTTATTTCCTGTCCATGGTAACCATGACATATTAGCCCAAAACATTCACTGTCACTGGAGAACATAAATCTTTCTTTTCTAGCATTTTGCTGTATGCAATTAAAACAAACAGTTTTATTTCCTGTAAGCCCTTGTGAAATAGCTATTATGAATCAAACATTGAGAGTTTCAATCTCAAGCAAGAAAGTCTCTGAACAATGTATATTTTGGTACATATTGAACATTTTCTGTAAGCTCCCATAAATAAATCCAGGAAATGTCTGCCCCTTGAGTACTACCTTCATTAAATCTGGAGCAGCTGTTGTTGTTGAACTTGCACCCAAACATATAATGGAGTCCTTGACATCAAAAACTCTTCCATGACTGACATATTATTATAAGTCATTGTAAACATGCATTTGTTCTGAAATAGGGCTGATTCTGTTACAACTACAAACTGGTTGATGTTATGGAGAATGGAACTCTAGACCCATATGCTCTGGAATATGATTAATATTAAACAAACTTGCATTAGTCTTTTGGTGGGTTTTTTTGTTGGTTTTGGGTGGGTCTTTTGCCTGTGGAGTGAGTATTCTACAAGATGAGAGAGTGGCAGAGAAGCTTGTAATAATGTAAACGTTTCACAGAAGTTGTGTGATACCTTCCCTGAAATCACAGTGATGCCATGACTTAAAATATTAACGCTACAAGATTATAATCCTTTTACATCCTTACAAGCTGAGTAGGGCCAAGTAGCATTAGTAGACGTAGTATTTGGACGGACAACATCTAGCAAACTCCTGAGCACTCCTCAAAATTGTATTTGTGATAAGATGTAAATAGGCATCAGATTTTTGGCCAGGTGAACTCCGCAGGTCCTTGCCACCAATATTGTTTGACAACAGTCAAAATAATTTCTCCATTTTTGTCTACTGTCACTATGAAATAAGTACCTTTTAACGTAAATTGTTAAATGGTTGCTGTTTCTTTGTGTCTGACTTGAAGCAGTAATTCAGTTGGCAGAAACATGAGCAGTCACAAATCTAGCTCAGGGCACAGCACCAAGATCTGGATCAAGGTTTCCAGAAAGTTACATGTTGTTTATTCATACAGTTTCTCATGCTGAACTTAATTTGAAACCTTCTTATGGTAAGATCAATAAAGCTGCAGTAAGCTATTATGAAGTGTAAGGAAGCTTCCAGGATGAGAAGAACAAGATTGAACTTAGTTGTGCAAGAACATAGGTTATATTGCATGAGTATAAAGGATGAAATTACGCCTAGTTGTGTACATCATCACTTTTCACTACTTGACTGACTTACTTTAAAGTCATACTTCATTATTTTCTTCTGAAGACATACATTTCTGGATAAGTATATTCAAGATTTGATAGGATGGTTAATTAGTTTGTTTTTGATTAAAAAGTACTCAGGTTTAAGCTTTTCTTTAGAGGAAAATTATACTTTCCTTTTCTCTTTATGGGTGCATCTTGTCTCATGTAGTCACATTTTCCTCAACTATCTTAGATGGGTGAAATTATATAATGTGAGAATTGTCTTATTGAGCATTCTCTATTGTATACAGAAATTATGATGGCAATAGGGAATTCTGTGTTAATGCATTCGTGCGTGATGCGGAACCTTTTTATTTTGGAGTCTTTTGCAACTTATGTGGCCAAAGACAGCTCCTTCTCCATCTCCTGGTATAGCACAGTAGTACGTGATCCTAGCCATAACAATATTTACTGATGCAGAGGATGGCAGCAGTCTCAGGATATTCTCTGGTATCAGGGCAGGTGTAGGGGGACGTAGGCTGAGCTTGTTCAGTGCAAGCAAGTCACTGTTCAGGTGACCTGAATCGCCATGGTCTACCTGCATCATAGACTGCTCATGTCTTCTCTAGGAAATCCCTCACAATGCTGTGGGTGCGTGATGGCGCTTCCGTCAAAGTTCTGCTTCACAGAAATGAGAGATTTGGCTTTGCTTTAATTCTTTACCTGAGAAGAGGCTATGTGTCTTCTGCATCATGGGAGGTATCAACCCAAACTCAAAAAGTTCTGAAGTAGTTTTTTTTTATTAGCCCTGAGAGGTGAAAAAATAACTGAGGAGCCAGTGGTTAAGCTTGCAAAAAATTTCATTCTGTCACTTCTGCCTCTAAGCAGGAAAATGGATACACCTAAAAATCAAGTCATAAAAGTTTGTAACTGTGAGGTTCACGGTGCTGATTTGCCACAGCAGCTGCTATCTTTCGGTAAGTGGCAGGAACACCGGGCTCATCTTGAGCAATGCATTGCACTTTGGCACCTTCTCCTCGTGCCTGCTGCGGGGGGGAATGGTACTGGATGGCAGAGACTGCTGGCTCCTCAGCAGCGTGAAGAAATGCAAGCAACGAGGAGCTTTGAAGGAATTGGAGACTTACTCCTTCTGTGAAACACCAGCTTACTGTCAGGATCATGAAGGGATAGCCCAGCATTCAAAATGGGAATGACTGCAGCTGAATCGGTGTGACCTGCAAGGAGCTCTAGACCTGCAGGCTCTAATCTGGTCCCAGGATTTGTAGGTTTTACCCCATAAGAATCTCTCTGGCATGTGACTTCACAACGTGTTGTATGTACATGGGCAGGCATCTAGTCTGTTCAGAACAGCATGAAAGACAGGTGAGATTCCGTGCTTCAACTGTCCAGATGTCGTTGGATCCAAAAGTCCTTTCCAAAATCAGAGCCTTAATTAATATGAATCCAACTTAAGGAAAAAAAAAAGAATTTAGCAGTAGCAAGTCTTCTTTTGATCTAAAAAGTGTTTTCTTTTTCAGTAGAATTACAACTCCAGAGCTCAAGTACTTACGCTAGGAGTGCAGGGTGATGTGTGGCGTGCTCTGAATATCTGATTTCAGCAGCCTAGTTTAAGCCAAAATCCCATGCCTGCTGCCTGGTTTTGGATCCACAGTGGCTGATTGAAAGAAACGGTAAAAATACCTGGACTCAGCTCAAGTTTTCTCCCAAATGTATCAGGTATTTGCCATTCCTTTGTGCCTGTGCCTTAGTTTTTGTGGCTCTGTGGAGCTTGACCTTATGGTCCTTATGATACAGGCTTTTCCAAGGCTGTGAGGAATTGCTTTATTGACTTTTATAATGCTGCAAATTCCTAACCTATATGTCAGAAAGTGACTGCTTTCCGGACAAGCCAACCATTCCAGTTAAGCATTCAATTTGTGTTACTGTTTGTTTTACTTATGGCTTATTTAACTATAATGTTATACTTAAATGTTGCTCCTAATTTATCAAGGAGAAAAG